>CM055406.1:63819881-63830568 GCA_029228625.1 Pseudolycoriella hygida
TTTGTGGATACGCGAAATCTCGAAAAGTCAAATTTGGATACCGGGAAAAAAACATAATTTGCACACGTGGCTGAAACTCCCAAATCAAATTTGAATTGGCGAAGTTATGCCTACTTTTGCATTGATGGCCCTTAACTTGAATAACAGCGCCGCCTACATGTAATTTCTAGTCTTTATATTTTTCTCATATGAGCAAAGATTCAAAGAATTCATGATAATTTTTTCGACTAAATTGAAGCAAAACTGCATTTTATAGGGCCAAAAGAAGTTTTAGACAACGGCGGCTCCTCTGACTAATCCCGGCCGCTCTCAGTATGCCAACATGGTGAAATAGCTTTGTCTTCTACTCCTCTACATTAATTAGCAATCCAACCGCGTTTACCCCAAATATGGAGGAAAGGACAATCCGCTCTCGACTATGTATACAAATTTAAACAATATATATTTGTAATTTTTATAATCCAAAAATTTGCTTGCGCCGATTTTTGCGCCGAAATGCGCCGCCGCCGCCGATAAAAAATTTGACGCGCGCCGAAGTCAGCCGCCGGTAAAAATCCTCAGCCGATGTAAGCAGCCGCCGACAGTTTAAGAAATTTTAAACGCCGCCGCCGAAAAAAAGGAACGGCGCACGGGTCTAATTGGGAAGGATGACCCGTATATCCAGAACTATGAGAGACAGAAAGTTGCTTCCAAAGACAAAGTTGTAGTGAATAAAATTTTAGAGAAGACGTGTTTCAGGGTTTTAGGGGAAAATGACTTAGTCCTTGGATATAAGCTTTTCTAGATTTGAATGGTCTGAGACGTACTTCAGTAGGGCCTTTGACATTACCTTGGGTAATTTCTATGGATTTTTGAAATTCTTACAGTTATAAAAGAACAGAAAACGTTGGATTGTTTGCTTATTTGTATATTTAGATACGTTCGAGTCTCTTTGCCACATCTATTCTGATACGTACGGGTCTTTGGTTATGTTTTCGAAATTTGTTTCGCGAGAAAAAGACACCATACTTTTCCGACTCGGTTGCATTATATGCTACCATGATGCTGTATACATTCCATCTTATTGTATAAAATAATGTGTGATTGCGTAAAAAATACGAGTAAATGCCAGTTTACGAACTTATTAATTCCCCAATTATTTTGCGTGTAGTTTTTAAATCAATTTATCAATCATTTAATAATTTTAAAAATTTAACAAGAAAAATCATTAAATGGAAATCTCTAAAATATTTTCGCAACAATTCGAAAAATATGTGTTACGAAATTACAGAAATTTTTCACCTTTTTTACGGCCCTGGGCGAATGCTTGAAATGATTGTATGACGCAAATCATAGTCAGCGAAATTTGATTTTTTTTTGTCTCGAAAATAGGTTGTGTTCATACGGCTTGTTATTTCTCTTACCAACGAGATAAAATATGTCGTCTATTGAGGAATATTACAGCAATATCAGATAGCCCTACACTATGAACTGTTCTGAACCAATGATTGTTAATAAAGAAAAGTATTAATCATACATTAAGGCCATTATCTACTCCCGTCTCACTTTCAATCACCATAATTGCAAAGAAACATGGCAAATTTACATCGTACTTTAATCAATAATCCTTTGCCGGACTGGAGTAAAAACGTACATAACATTTTATGAGAACCGAAATTTCGTTTTGAAAAGTATTTGACTCCGAAAGTAATTAAAAACTTTCCTGTTATAATCTTTTTCGTAGAATGTTTGTGTGGCAGATAGCATGAAAACAACAAATTCATTTACAATATTTTAGAAAATCTCACACATACCAACCGCACAACATTTACGACACACTGTGATTATTGTGCTACGTATGTTTTGCAAGAGGAACAGGGTGTAACTTTAAAATCGGTGGATTATTGTGTACTTACGTAATGAATGTGTTGTATCACGCATTTTTGGACCTTACCTCAGTTTTTTTATCGCCACCATTTGTACGTTTTTTTGTAGGTTGAAATGTTGCATGCTTATCTGAAGTCCTTCAGATGTTTTATTTAATTGGAAGCGTATTCTCTGAGTAAATGACGGACTCACCGAATAGGAATAGAATTAGTTCTATTAAAAGTAAATTTCAGTAAATGTTACTCTGTTACTGAAACATTCAAAAAGTAAAACATATGAAGTGACCCGTACGTATCAGAATAGAATGCTCAAACAGAGTTGATGTTACGAAGAGACTCGAACGTATTTAAGTGAATATTGTGTTCACGTTAAATTGTATTGGAAATTGTCGATAGGCCAATATTGAAAAACCCGTCCGAAGAAGCGGTGAAAAAATCCTTTCCGAACGCACTAATTGACCCCCAAATATAGAAAAATGTTCCACTCAATTTTCTCTACAACATAGAAAAAACCATTTTTTGGGCTAGGTAAGAAGAGGCCTCGGACACACAGTTACTAAGCCAAAAATGTTTCCCAGCAACATAGCAAAAAAAATTTTTTGGGCTAGGGCCGACCTTAGGACCGACATGACCCACTTGAGCCCTAAGAACAGGCAAAAGTCCCTTTATAAACTGTCGGTCATGCCTAGATCTTTCAAACATGAAAAAATGTATGAAAATCGGAAAAGATTTACTCGAGTTATGTACAAAAAACACATAGAGCCCTAGCAGAGACTCGTTTTTAGTGCCCCAACTAAGTCCAAGGACTCAAATTCAAAAAAATTCGTCGGCTATGCTCAGGTCTTTGAAACAAAAACAAATTTATGAAAATCGGAAAAGATTTGCCCGAGTTATAGGACGAAAA
Source organism: Pseudolycoriella hygida (assembly GCA_029228625.1). Lineage (NCBI taxonomy): Eukaryota > Metazoa > Arthropoda > Insecta > Diptera > Sciaridae > Pseudolycoriella > Pseudolycoriella hygida. The sequence goes on from CM055406.1 coordinate 63,822,651, forward strand.
ACACGTAGAGCCCTAGCAGAGACTCGATTTTAGTGCCCTAGCTAAGTCCAAGGACTCAAATTCAAAAAAGTTTCTTCCATAAATTGTCGGCAATGCTCAGGTCTTTCAAACAAAAAAAAAAATTTTGAAAATCAGAAAAGATTTACTCGAGTTATGTACAAAAGACCAAAAGTCACTTAAACTGCCCTAGCTTGGTGCCGACAATACCCAGATTCAATTCCATAAAAGATTTTATTCCATACGCGCGTCATATGCCAACATTAAACGCATTTTCGCAGGTCGTTAAACGTGACGTTAATATTCGAATTTAAGTCTCTAGGGGCTTAAATTTTTTACCGGGAGTTAAATATTTGCTGTCAAATTTTGTATTTACAACTGGTTGTAATGTCATTTTCTAGGCAATGGATGTTAATTTTTCATATGGAAATAAACATTCGACCCGCGGCAATTTCGTTGTTTTCAATATCTGTATTGTAAATACTTGAAAATTTGGGAATTTTGTGGATCAAATTGTATATTTTCTAAAAACAAACATATGTGTAAAAAATAATAAAAATAATAAAATAAATAAATGTGATGACGAAGTTGAGGTTATGATTTTTAGTTACTATTGACCTGAAATACAAAGCAAGAGTGTCGAGAAAGATCACAATGGTCCTATGTAACTACTTTTATTCATAAATTGTTCAAAAAATGCTGAAATTATGTTAAAAATGATTCTGAAAGTTGAACTTAATTTTTGTTTAGAAAGTTAAAATGGCCGTCATGTATCTTTTTGTCATTTAACAGCCGCAATGTACACGTATTTCATTCTGCTATTTCACATAGTTTCACTATATTGTCACACGTATTGGAGTATGTCTTTCGAAAATATACACTTTTATCCACAAAATATCCAAAATTTGCCCGTAAGATGTTAAAAATAACGAAATTATCGCAAGTTGAACGTTTATTTCCATACAAAAATAAACATTCATTGCTAAGAAGTTTTCACGGGGAACGTTGTGTCGTATAACCAAACCAACCAAACGCACACTATTGCAATCTCGGTTTCACTTATGGAATAAAGTATAGCATTGTTTTAGGGTTTCAAGTCTCACATTAATTCCTTGTGTATATTACACATACTCGTTGCACTCGTATGTGTAATATTCACGCGGAAATTAATGTTCAACTTAAAACCCTAAGACAATAATGTACTATTTCGATTACCTTTCAGGGAAAAAAAAAAGTTTTTGAAAATCGGTTGAATTTTACTCGAGTTATCGTGTTGACAGACGGACGGACACTTTTTTTTATTGCTGTTTCGTGATCTAAGGACCATGATCGGTGCTCCCCTTCCTACTCCCGGGTCGAAATCCGACTGGTTACAAACGTTGTGGTAAACGCATAAGACCTTCGTACGGGTCTAAAAAGTCGACTGTTAAGTAATACTTTGGAAAGAGGTAGAGTCGTAAAAGACGAAGTTGACGAAACTTACCGTATGGACTAACTAAACTACTGATATAACAGGACACTGTAAGCTGAATAAACACTTACATAAAATGGGAATAAACTTACAGCTACTTGTGAGAGGTGCAATGAAGAGGACGAAACACCACTGCATCTAATGACTTCCTGCCCGGCACTATGTGCAAAGAGGTTCAGAATCTTCAACAAACCTCTCCTAGAACACGAGGTAACTCGGTTGGAAATGGGAAAAATTCTCCCTTTTTTCAAGGAGAATTAGGAATAGGTTTGCAAATACAGATTGAACACAAAAGAGGCCTAAGCATGAGGCCTAGTTGTACACTTAATTAAGACCAATAAACATAACTAACTACCGTTCGGACTCCTTAAATATAATTACATTTCCTTTCACGTATTAACTTTTGCTGGGTAAATGCGTTATTACTTCTTCGCAAGTTACTCGGAAAACACGTTTACCTAGCATCAACATGTAGAAAATTGTTCGTTTTTTCAAATATTTGTTTTGACTCGGAGGGGATTACAACATTCGCCTTCGACTCATACAGCAAACTTCCTACGAGTCGAAACAACCAATTTGGAAGCAAAATATCGTATTTTCCAGGAGGTATGTAGTTTGACATCCAGGTGAGTAAAAGTATTCGGGGTTTCATCATCCTTTGTATAATAATGTTGAACTATTATCTAGCTGTAAAGCGATTATTACATTCAGGGTTTGGTATTCAACCAAAATACATTTTCGCAAAGAAAGTCATATTTGTTGAAAATTTGGACAGAATGATTTTGGTGAGTTAAAACGCGACGAGACAGGTTCCTTCATATTACAATTTGAATATCTTTATTTCTAATTTATGTATTTATGTTTCCGTGCTCTCAATAATGTTATTAATTTGTCACTCTTCTTCCGTTTTTGGTAGCGCAACTGATGATGATAGAGTTGTGGTTGAAATATATTACGCGGTAAGTTAAAAATGAAAAAAATGGGATAATTTTGTTATAAAAATTGAATTGTGCCAAATTAGAAAGTGACAAATTCATAACATTATCTGTATTTGTTTCCCTAATTAGAAAATGTTTTTTTTCGGTCATTCTAGTCTCATTTCTAGAAGGTGCTTTAACCCTCGCAACTTTCTACCTTTCATAGCTCTAGATATACGGGTCATCCCGCCCAATTCTAGAAGTGGTCACATTCCAAGATTAGGCCATTTTTCCTAAGAACCTTGGAACACGTTTTCTCTAAAATATCATTCTTTACAATTTCGCTTTTGGAAGCAACTTTCTAACTACCACAGTTCAAGAGATATGGGTCATCATCGCGCCCAATTCTACATATACATAGAGTGATCGGTGCAGCCGCTTAGAAAAACAGACGGGACGGACAAACGGACTTTTTTTTTCGCTGATTCGTCATCTCTAGACGATATTAAAGGGATATTATATTCGACCGATAAAACTGTTCAACTTTACCGATAGAAAATAATAAATGATCGATAACTTTTCACCGATATCCTCATTTCAGCCACTTCACTACGGAATTTTTCCATTTACAAAATGTCATGAGGTCTCTTGGGCACTACCCCAAATATACGCGCTTTAATCGTACCTAAAATATGCGTTTGAAATTTATCGGTAAATAATTATCGGTCATTTATTAGTTTTTATCGGTAAAGTTGAATTGTTTTATCGGTCCGATATTAAATGCATATTCTTTACTGCCGTTTTGATTTACCCCATGTTACAATAAAAATGTTTGTAGCAAACGTATAGGACTTTTGTACTACGTACGGGTCAAAATAAAAAATCTCCTCCATAAATACTGTCACACAACCGAAATGTACCCACATGATTATAGCCCCATTTCCTATCTGAGTTGCAATGTTCAACCTCTGTTTGACGTTTAATGTTTCTTCAACCACTAATCCTCTCCTGCTTCAAGGACCCAACTGTCTTGATAACCGGCAATGTCCCTAAATGTTTCGGCGTTCTCGTAGTAACTTACTAAAATTATTATGTGATGTGGCTATGACACTTAGCAACAGCTGTAAACCGGATCTAAATTGGGTAAAGTACTGTAGATGGGGGTACAATATTTTGCTATGTGTGTTTGGTCCCGAACGAGACGCAGCCGAGTAGAACACATTGCAGACCTTGCAGACTCATAAAAATTACCTCTTAAAATACACCGAATGTTTTGTGTGCTTCAAAACAGAATGTGAAATGATAACATAAAACTAAAATAGTAGTTTTCCTAACTAGTGCCCGGCAAAACACATCAACCATGTGGCACGTGTTAGGAACAATTCTTTTCACAAAAACTCAGAAGCAAACACTTGCAATCATTTTTATTTTAGCACTAGTGCTGAAAAAGGAGGTAAAATTCATTTCAACACAAGTGCTCTACAGCAGCCGTTCAAAATATTCACGAACAATTGACAAAAATTGACACACGCACAGAAAACGAAAAATGATTGTAGCATGTAGCTCTTAAAACCGTGCATAGAATTGTAGTTCTCCCTTTTGAGTGTTAAAAATTCCTCAAATGCGTGAAATAAATAATAATTGTGTTATGGAAGCACAGAAAGTTCATTATTGCCGAGTAATAACAATCATTGTGTCTCTCGATCTCGTCGTGCAGCAACATTTAGTATAACAGCTGCACATTCTATTACATTCTGAATATAAAAAACAATTCAAAATATAGAGAAATTGAAATGACAAAAAAGGCGTAGTTTATGATTTTTTTGGGACACCCGTTTCAGCTTGGGCATTAGTTGTATATTATGCTCGGGATACTGTGAAACACTTGTTTTGTGAAAAGTTTTTTCCAGGATGTATGTGACACAAAACTTAGTAATAAAATTTGATAAAATTCAGCGATTACAAGTCAGTGATAAATGTGCTTTTATTTTTCAACTAAATTAAAAATAGATTTAACTGTGCGATAGTTTCATAGCTGCTTAATCTTTTATGCATATTTTATTGTTGTATATGGTATACTTATTGTGAGATTATCATATGGTTTTGCCAGTTTAACAAAATTTAAACCGCAAAAAATGTACTTGCAATTTAAATAAAGCGAACGGATATGAATAACATATGAAGGGACCCGTACGTATCAGAATAGATGCAGCAAACAGAGTTGATGTTACGAAAAGACTGGAACGTATTTAAGTAAATGTTGCGTTCACATTAGACTGTATTCGAAATTGCCCGTAGGGCAATTTTGAAAAACCCGTCCGAAGTAACGGTGTAAAAAAATTATCCGAACGCACAAAATTGACCTCCAAATAGAGAAAAATGTTCTCCTCAATTTTGTCTACAACATAGCAAAAAACTATTTTTTGGGCTAGGGCCGACCTAGGGCCTTAAGTAGAGGCCTCGGATACATACTTCCATAGACAAAAATGCTTCCCTCAATTTGCTCTGCAACATAGCAAAAAACATTTTTTTTATGTTAGGGCCGACCTTAGGACCGACATGAGGCCCACTTGAGCCCTAAGCACAGGCAAAAATTCTTCTATAAATTGTCGGCCGTGCCGAGATCTTTCAAACAAAAAAAAGTTTTTGAAAATCGGAAGGGATTTACTCGAGTTATGTACAAAAAACACGTAGGGCCCTAACAAAAACTGTTTTTTAGTGTCCTAGCTAAGGCCAAAGACTCAAATCGAAAAATGATTCTTCCACAAATTGTCGGTCATGCCCAGATCTTTTAAACAAAAATTTTTTTTGAAAATCGGTAAAGATTTACTCGAGTTATGTGCAAAAGACCAAAAACCACTTAAATGGCCCTAGCTCGGCGGCCCTTGGGCCGACAGTGCCCAGATTCAATACCATAAAATATTTTTCGACTACCTTTCAGGAAAAAAAAAGTTTTTGAAAATCGGTCAAGATTTACTCAAGTTATCGTGTTGACGGACAGACCGACAGACAGACCGACAGACAGACCGACAGACCGACAGACCGACAGACCGACAGACCGACAGACGGACATTGTTTTTTTCGCTGATTTGTCATCTGGAGGCAACAAAAAAAGGTTCCCCTTTACTCCCGGGTTCGAATTCGCAATGTAACAAACGTGGTAGTAAACGCATCAGACCTACGTACTTCGTACGGGTCTAATTAATAAAACGAGGCTTGACTAGCCAGATTTAAATTATGCCTTTAATATATTTAATTTTACCGACCGGTTTCGAGAGCTATGCTCTCATTATCAAGGTGTGTTCAAGACTAAAACATAAAAAAACATTTTCTTTACACAAACAATATTGATAATAAAACACTTTGATCTACTTCTGATTATGATAAATTAACACACTTGATGGGATAGATGGGATGGGATGGGATGATGATTATTTTATGTCAATACAACATGAGTGAAATGTTGTCATACACGTGTCGTCGTTGTTTTCACTCAAGGTGTGTGCGTTTACTCACAATCAAAGAACTCATCATTGTCGTCAATCGAACTATGTGTGTCGTCCAAAGTTATGATGTTCTCGTCAACAGTCTTTTTTCTTCTTGAACAATTTTAGGAGAAGGGAATTTACATTTCCGTTGCCTGCATTTAGTAGGTTCATATGAGAGTTTTTTTGTATGTGAATAGCTTCGTATGGGCGTTCCAGGGGCGTCGTATGTCTTGAATCAATTTAAGGGTGGTAATGTCGGTAACATGATTCGTGTCGTAAATGTGTTTTCCAACTGCTGTTTTGCGTTTCCATTTAGCTGATCTTACATGCTCTGTGAATCGGATAAATAGTTGGCGTATTGTCATCCCAAAATAGAACCTACCGCACGTACCACACTGGATCCTATATATCCCTGACTTTTGGATGTCTGGAGGGACGTCTTTCTCAGAGACCCTAAGGCATTTCTCAATGAGGTGTCGTTTCTGTATACAACTTGGATGTTGTATTCGTCATATATCTTTTTCAGTGGTCCAGTAATTGTGCCGTGTTCTGCGTCGTCAATTTTGATGTATTTAGAATTAAACAGAGAAAGAAAGAAAGAAAGAAAGAAAGGTTTACCAAATTGACTAGTTAAAAATATTCGATTTGAGTCCATTTTCATACAAAATATCAAAATTTTTTAATTCATATCTCCGGAACGACTGAACCGATTTTAATGAGTAAAAAGGCACTTCGGCCTAAAATTTTCCGTAGAATCCGGGAAAAATATTTTCCGGGGGGTACGTCGCTCGGGGGGAAGTCAAAAAGTTCCTGTATATATGTTCCTTAGTCTATGAAAAAATTTCTTGTGAATTTTTTGGCGTGTAAGACTTGCGTCACGGCACCTTACTACCGTGGGACCATAATATAAGGATTAAGTATCGGCTGCCAAAAAAATAAAAAGGTTAAGCTTGGCTAAGGCTACATTTTACCTTAACTGAGCTATAATTTTTTATTTCGTATGCAGCCGATCCTTAGCACCCTAGTCTATGCAACTGCCGGATAATTTTTTTTATCTTCGAGGGGGGGGGGGAGGGGGCTAGCACCCCGAACCGAAGGTGAGGAATGTATTCCCCCGAGAGGATAAACAAATTATCCTGCAGTTGCATATGCTATTTTATTCACCAAAGGAACAAATCAACGAAACTAAGTTTGAAACCAACAATTAATGTATAATTTAACTCCCTAGGGAAGCACTACGGTGAATAAAATATGTTTTCAGTAATTGTTATAATTTGCGAAAGCCGAGGTCAAAAGAATTTGCTCGTTTTTTTAAGCTAGTGTAATAAGTGGAACAATAAGTAGGAGGATGTTCTCCAATTTTCTTTATCTTTTCGCTGAGAAAATAAAGTTATTATTGTCCATGCCAGAGGTAACTTTCTCCAGGGAGAATAATTTAAAGCATGTAATAATTTTCGATTTACATTTCTTGCCAGAGGGATATATCTCGTAGAAAAGTAATGTCATCTTATCACAGAATCTCAGTAACCACATGAGAATGTATTCATTACCTTGTTAGAGGAGTGGGAAAATTGTTTGAAAAATTAAAGAATAAGAATCTCACAAATATTTATCATGTTGTAGACGGGTACGTTGATTTTGCTGAACATGTTTTCAGCCTGGAAAATAACTTATTGTTGTGTTGCTTAGGAGACGGTAATGAAAACTTTGCAGAATATGTTAGTTAGCTTAGTGTGTGAGTGAGTGTGAATGACGTCACAAATATAAAATTATTCAATTATTCAACAAACGATATTGTTATTTCGCTAAACGACATAGTTTTTTCAATAAACGGTATTGTTGCTTATCATTTGGTGTCATATGATGTCATAATATATCCATGATTAGACCCGTACGAAGTACGTAGGTCTCATGCGTTTACTACCACGTTTGTTACATTGCGAATTCGAACCCGGGAGTAAGGGGGAAACTTTTTTTGTTGCCTCCAGATGACAAATCAGCGAAAAAAACAATGTCCGTCTGTCGGTCTGTCTGTCGGTCTGTCT
>CM055406.1:63844541-63860951 GCA_029228625.1 Pseudolycoriella hygida
TTTGAAATATCTCGGCACGGCCGACAATTTATAGAAGAATTTTTGCCGGTGCTTAGGGCTCAAGTGGGCCTCATGTCGGTCCTAAGATCGGCCCTAACATAAAAAAATGTTTTTTGCTATGTTGCAGAGCAAATTGAGGGAAACATTTTTGTCTATGGAAGTATGTATCCGTGGCCTCTATTTAAGGCCCTAGGTCAGTACTAAGGTCGGCCCTAGCCCAAAAAATAGTTCTTTTTTCTCTATTTGGAGGTCAATTTTGTGCGTTCAGAGAATTTTTTTTACACCGTTACTTCGTACGGGTTTTTCAAAATTGCCCTACGGGCAATTTCCATTACAGTCTAATGTGAACGCAACATTTACTTATATTACTTATATTATATTATATTATATTATATTATATATATTATATATTAATATATATATTAATATATATATATTATATATATATATTATATATTATATTATATTATATATTATATTATTATACGTTCCAGTCTTTTCGTAACATCAACTCTGTTTGCCGCATCTATTCTGATACGTACGGGTCCCTTCTATGTTTTTATTGTTGATTCGTCATACTTAGACGATAATAAATGTATCCCCCCAACTCCCACCTCGGTCTACCCCATGTTACTTTAAAATTGTTTGTAGTAAACGTATAGGACCTTAGTACTTCGTACGGGTCCAAAAACCTACTCGAAGGTCAGTGATGCAAAGTTGACGAGTTTTCTTCGATAGCTTTCCATGTGAAGCCTTAGTGAGACAACTAGACCCGCAGATAGACTAAACAAAGATAAAAATTGAAATTTTCCGATAAGATTTCGAAATTAAGTTCCTATTTTTATCTTTAAGTTTTGAATCGAATACCAAATTAGAGCGAACAACGGAAAGATGATAGAGAAGATGAGAGGAAGATGACAGTTGAAAAGTGATATAAAGAAGACAACGTCAAGTTGTGTTTCTTATCTGAGATGACGCACCTGTCTGCCTATAATACACAAATTATTTGTGAGTTGGCAGCGTAATACAACGTAGGTGACGTCAAACATATTTCGAGATTATGGGTTCTCTCATTCTGAAAAATTTGACGTCTATCGACGCCAAACAGTGTCAGAGAATAACCAAAAATCTATAATTTCGCATACTGTCTGTACACATGGCAAGTTGTAAAAATTTTACCCATTTTCATTCAGATGTTCAATTGCTGCTGTCAATCTAAGCAAACGATTTCAGTCTCGTTTTCATCGAATATCTGATTTTCTAACAGTTCACGTGTTATTTCAATCAAAAAAGTTTCCCGATAAAACATTTCTGCTTTTCTTCTGTATCGCACAAAAACAATGAAACCTTACTAACGACTAACACTGTATTCTGTTGCGGATATACTCTCGTACTCTTTAAGTCTTCTGGCGATGTATATAATCGAAAAAAAAAATAGAAAGACACAAATTACCAATAAATTGACACTACTGACAAATCACATCTTTCTTTTGCATAAATAAAACAAACCTCCGACACCTGTGTCACTAACAGAAAACAAAACAGAATTGACAACACAGAAAAAGAAGCAAAAAATATAACTTGACATCATTAAAGCACATATCAATTTATTTCGACATTACTTTGTTTACCCCCAGCTAAAAAGTTCTCTGTCAGCACTCCCTCAGCCTGAATTTAAGAATGGTAGAAGTTACAAAACAAAGCAAAAAGAATATGGATAGCTGAAAAGCTGTACTATAAATAAAACATATAAAGAAGCCCCAAAAGACAGAAAACTTAAGTAATATAAATATAAGATATATTATTTACTTAATCTAATTTATTGGAAAAAAAATCAATGTTCGGGACAAATGTACGTAACGTCTTATATGTCAATGGACGTGGAATGATTTTCAAATACGAACATTTGATTCCAGCAACGATATGTATACCCACAGCCGGAGAGAATGAGAGTTTATTGCAAACATAGTGAAAACTTTTCCAAAAATTATTTTAAAAGAAATCGGATTAAGAAAAATTATTATGTCGGTTGTTATTTGTGATTGTTTTAAAGGTTTTTGTCTGCTTTTGTAACTACGATGTTGGAGGTGAGCGCGATGCCAGTTTATGGGATAACCGAACCTCGATCAAATCGTATTCAGCTGATTTGGGATTAACGAAACTAATGCAATTACAATACTTATGCAAAAAGAGAGCATCTTGCAATACAACCTTTACTCCAGTACTTGCTACTTTTCTCCAGCATGTCTGTTTGATGTAAGAAAAGCAACAGCTGCATCAGGTGGTTCGGGGTACACGAAACAATCTGTTACCCTTAAAAATTTTGAAAGTTCTGTAGAATTTGTACCAGCTGGTCTTCATTCCTACTACTTACCACGCACGCGAATGGGCAGAAAACTCTTATAGTCACACCACGATATATGCATTAAAATGAAGACCATCTGGTTCGAATTTTGCATAATTTTAAATTACCCTGTAGTTTTTGATTTTATCATAGGAAGTACGTAATGCATGGATGATTGATTAGACCCGTACGAAGAACGAAGTTGTGCGTTTACCGCGACGTTTGTAACCGTCCTAATTTCGACCCGGGAATAGGGGGGAGCATCGATCATGGTCTTTAGATGACGAATCAGCAATAAAAACAATGTCCGTCTGTCACCGCGATAACTTGAGTAAAACTCAACCGATTCTCAAAAATTTTTTTTCGCTGAAAGGTAATTGAAAAATCTTTTATGGGATTGAATCGGGAAAAAGAGCTAGCTCCGTTTAAGTGGTTTTTGGTTTTTTGTACATAGCTCGAGTAAATCTTTTCCGATTTTCATAAATTTTTTTGTTTGAAAGATTTGGGCATGACCGACAATTTATGGAAGAAACTTTTCTGGATTTCAGATCCTTGGACTTAGCTAGGGAACTAGGGTGGCAGGACATTTCTCCGCCGCAAAAAACGCCCGGAGCGTTATTAACGCCCGCACCCCGGGCGCTAATAACGCCCGGGGCGTTAATAACGCCCGCACTCCGGGCGCTAATAACGCTCGGGGTATTTGTTGTGCCACAAAATATATTAAATATTCCCGGGCTAATTTAAATAGAATTAATTGACGGCACCCATTACTACTAGTACTAAAATGAGTTACGATTGTATCGTACTCATTATTCATACGAAGACTTAATCACTTCGTGTTTGGAACTTGTACAGCAAAGAAGCTAAAATAAATATTATAACGAAGTCAAAGTATACGTTTCCGTCTAGATAGAAAAGCACCAGCACGACATGTTATTAACGCTCGCACTCCGGGCGCTAATAACGCCCGGGGTGTTATTAACGCCCGGGGTGTTATTAACGCCCGGGGTGTTATTAACGCCCGAGGTGTTATTAACGCCCGGAGTGTTATTAACGCCCGGGGTGTTATTAACGCCCGGGGTGTTACTAACGCCCGGGGTGTTATTAACGCCCGAGGTGTTATTAACGCCCGGAGTGTTATTAACGCCCGGGGTGTTATTAACGCCCGGGGTGTTATTAACGCCAGAGGTGTTATTAACGCCCGGAGTGTTATTAACGCCTGCGGTGTTATTAAGGCCCGGGGTGTTATTAACGCCCGGGGTGTTATTAACGCCCGGGGTGTTATTAACGCCCGGGGTGTTATTAACGCCCGGGGTGTTATTAACGCCCGGGGTGTTATCAACGTTACTTACTTATACACGTTACTTATACAGAATGTCACTAGAAAGAGTTGACTAAGGGGAATATTTTCCTTATACAGAATGTAACTAGAAGGAGTCGACTAGAGGAAAATCTTCCTTATACAGAATGTCACTAGAAGGAGTTGAGTAAGAGGAACATTTTCCTTATACAGAATGTCACTAGAAAGAGTTGACTAAGGGGAAAATACAGAACGTCACTGGAAGGGATTGATTAAGAGAGTCATACAGAATGCCACTAGATGGAAGAACTTTTTTCTCTGCTCTTTTATTTTTAAAAAACTTGTCAATAAGAAATCAAAAAATTACAAGAAAACTTTGTGAAAGTCATTGACGGGACCGCAGGACATTGCGCATTAAGCTTTTTTGCGCTTACCCATCAACGAAAGTACGCAATTATTACCAAATGTGTGTGTGACGGTGCAGTCCAATAGATTTATGCAGCGCAATAGATTTAGCACCAGACCCAACAAAAATTGTGGAATTTACCAATCTAGAGCACTACGATTTTGAAATTTAAAAAATTGAGTACAATAATACAAAACGAGATGTGTACATTGAAATGTCCTAAACTCCTGAATTTAAATAACTTCCAATTTATTCTTCAAGCTCAAAGGTGAGTGTGTGCCGAATTGCATAGCTGGGCGTTATTATCGCCCGGAGTGCGGGCGTTGATAACACCCTGGGCGTTATTAGCGCCCAGAGTGCGGGCGTTGATAACACCCTGGGCGTTATTAGCGCCCGGAGTGCGGGCGTTATTTTCGGCGGAAAAATGTCACGTCATCGGGCTCTAGAGACGATTCTCCGCTACTACGCTACGTGTTTTTTGTACATAACTCGAGCAAACCTCTGATTTTTATCATTTCTGGGTATGCGTGCCTATTTATGGAAGAAACTTTTTAGACCCGTTTACCACGACGTTTCTAACCACCTTAATATGGACCCGGGTGTAGGAGGGGTGTAGCATCGATCTTGGTCCTTAGATGACGAATCAGCAATAAAAAAATGTCCGTCCGTCTGTCACCGCGATAGCTTGAGTAAATCTTCTCCGATTTTGATAAATTTTTTTGTTTGAAAGGTCTGGGCATGGCTGAAAATTTATGGAAGATACTTTTTTGATTTTGAGCTTTTGGACTCAGCCAGAGACTCGCTGCACTAGGGCCAAACGTGTTTTTTCCACATAAATCGGATAAATTGTATTCGCCCCCGGGGCAAAAAGGTAAAAAAAACTCTTCCCAACCGGGAAAAATAGTAAAAGAAAGACTATTCGCCCCCGGGCAAATGGCACCTATCTTTCTTGTGTTGTGGTTATCACGTGAGCTTGACACTTTCAGATTAAGTTGTCACTGATAGAGTAAAAAACGAAGCGAAATAATGATCTTCTCCGAACCCTTTATTTGTTAAAGCACATTATTATTATTATTATAGAAGCTTTTCTATATTGAAGCGTACCGACATTTTTCCATTCATTAAATGGAATGATCAAGTGATCCATTTGATTTGTATCGAATCTCAGAACACGTTGGGCGCCAATGTAACAATGATGGTACGTTCAATGGTGAAGCACACGCTTTCATTGGATTCTATCCCTATTAGTCAATGGTACAAGTAATGAAATCTGCACACTTTCGACGTTCAAGACGGAATGACTTTATTTCATAAACTTATATTTATACAAAAAATATAACTTCTAGGCGTACTAAGATTCGATACAAATCAAATGGATCACTTGATCGTTCCATTCAATGAATGGAAAAATGTCGGTACGCTACAATATTCATGATAGCAGACCTTTTTCAATGTCGGTCATTGTCCAAAAAATTTCCGATTTTTTAATGAGAGGAAATCTTAAATCGCAGACGAATGCTGCTGCTTCAAAATCAGCGGTGTCAAGGTAGGTATACAGAGAAACCTTGATTGATTAAAATCAAAGTTTACAAATTCCAGCTAAAGTGCAGCCAAGAAGCTTAATTTTTTTACAATCCAACACATCCACGACAACTCATTTAAATCTGCATTTCTTTCGAAAAACACACTTTGTAGTTTTTATTGTTAAGTAGTGATGTGACGTCGATGGTTTTCATAGCCAATAAATTATTAAGCCAATTCATTCCACATGTGATATCAATTTTGTACAAAGTATATCACGACGTTCGTTATTTTCGTTCTGGTTCTTATTTACAGAAATCTAAAAAAAATTGTCCGTCATCGTGATAAGTCGAACCAGAGTCCATAGTGTAAGCCAACTCGCGCTACGCTAACAGGTTTCAATGTTCCATTGTGTTTTTTAGCTTTTCTTTTTGAAAGAAATTTTGTAATTTTATAAAAACAATTTTAAAATGTTAACATTTTATAAAAATTAAAAATTTAGCAAATAAAGAAATCAACAAAACATATTTAGCGGCTCCCAAAACTAAAAATTCCGCACTCTTTCGATGCTGACAGGTTATTCCCCCTCTTCGTTTAGCTCTAGGACGTCCAGAATTTTTTGATGTACAAAAGTCAAAAAAATTTTGACGTCCTAGAACTAAACCAAGAGGAAAAAAACCTCTCAGCATCGCAGGAGTGCGGAATTTTCGTTAAATTTGTAATTACAAACTTAAAAAAGTTAGCATCTACTTTCTAACACTTGCTGGCAACTTCCTAAGACTTTCTGACACTTGTTGACACTTGCTTAGTACATTCATAGCCAGAATGAGCCCGCAAGCAAGTGTCATTAAATGAACAAAATGTATGAGTTTCGTACTAGATTCCACGGTTCATTTTTAACATGGCTGTATTTCCTAAGACTTTCTGACACTTGCCGACAACTTTCTGATACTTGCTGACAACTTTTTTACACTTGCTGACAATTGTTTTACACTTGCTGACAACTTTCTGACACTTGCTGACAACTTTCAGACACTTGCTGACAACTTTCTGACACTTTTTATCATTCTTTTCATTCAGTGGACTCTGCGTTCGTGGCGCAGAATAAATATATCCACGAACTTTTTTAGAGTAAAGGAGTTGAGTGCAAAGTGTAAATGAAATTTTCCAACTATTTGTTTTGCTCTTGAAAAGTTCGTTTCACTTCAGATTTTCTCTTTTCATGGACGTCGTTTTTTCAGAAACACACTGTAACCGCCTTGGTCGGAATTCTCGGGAGTCAACAACTATTTTAATATTGAAATTTATTCAACACAATTTTCTTTACAGCAACCAACAACCAACAGGGTTAAACATAAAGAAAAGCGGTAATGCGTCACCGGCGCATCCTACCTGATGTAATTACACATATCAAAATTCTACATTTCAAGTTTCAATTAATTTCAGCTTTGCATTCTGTTACTTAATCGTTGAATTAAAGCTATGAAAAATTGGTCGACCAATTTGTGTTGATTCAACTTTCTTACTTAATAGTCGAATTATTCAGCTTTGCATTTTCTTAGCGAACTAAAATTGATCGACCAATTTTTCGGGCGGCACAAACAATGTCTTGGTCGACCAAAACAATCTAGTCTTGGCTAGATTGTACTATTAAAGGCTCGATGAGAAAATTTTTGGTCGACCAAATTTTGATCAAAACTTCAAGGAGCAATTATATTAGCGTGCGATGCGAATAAATGGCTCAAAATATGTTTGAAAGCCCAATTTGACAATAATTTTTCTAAGTTGAGACTTCAAACAAACCTTATACGATTAGATTAGATTAGATTGAAGGTGTGAGGGGGGTCAAATTATTCAAATTTGACAGGAACCTAGACAAATTGTCCTTTGTTCCCGTACCACCTCCTTTCTTCGTTTATTGAACAAATAAATTGTAGTTGTACAAAGGAAGAAATATTAGACCAAGCAAGGATAAATTTAAAATTTGAAAAGTTGTGTTATTGTCGCATCAGTGTTAAAATATATGTGTATTGTTGTATATGTTGTATTGTGTTATGTCCATATCCATATCCGTGTTTGAACCTTTGTGCCAGTCTATTACCATTCCAGCCTACCTGTCTTTTTGAGGAAGAGAGCCAGGTCATGAACTTTCAATTTATCGATGGTCAGTTCTGATAGGCCTAATTCTGGTTTACCCAAGATCCGTTGTCTGTGGCTTCTGTATTTTGGGCAATCACTAATGATGTGGAAACCAGTTTCTTCGCCGTGTCTGCAGGCGCATTTAGGGTCCTCTGCATATCCTATAACATTCAGATATTTGTTGAGTCCGCAGTGTCCTGTCAGAACTTCAACAACTCTCTTGATGTTAGGTCTGTCAAGGTTCAGTAAGCAATCACTGAACTCCTTTAGAGGTTTCTGACAAAAGATTATTGTGTGCTTCCCCCCTTCGTACCTCTCCCACGCAATTCCATGCTGTTTACCTAGCCAGCTTTTGATGATGCGTTTTCTCTCTGATATCGATAGGGGTTCTGAGAAGGGTTCTGGCCCTATCAGACGCTCATTGGCTCCCTTGTCTGCTAATTCGTCAGCTTTCTCGTTGCCCTGAATACCAGAATGACCCGGAACCCACAGGATTGTCACCTCGTTGTTCTTGTTTCCCAGCTCATTGAGAGCTTCTTTGCATTGGCGCACCGTTGCCGATCTGACGATGGGGGATTCCAGAGCTTCAATTGATGCCTGGCTATCCGAGCAAATATAGAGTCTTCTATGCTGAAGCTCCTTAAAAGTCTCGGTACTGATCAGTTCGAGTATTGCTATGAGCTCCGCTTGCATTACAGTAGTGAAGTATCCGAGTGGTATAGAACTTTCGATTCCTGCTTGTTCACTGATGTAGCCAGCCCCAGACAGTCCTTCTTTCTTGGATCCGTCTGTGTAGGTCACTAGACCATCTTCGGGAGGATAGATTTTATCCCCCCCTAACCATTTATCCCTACTCGGTATAACACACCTGAAGTTATCATCCAGCATCAAGATAGTCGAGATCTGGTCACTCCTCATCAGAAGAGTTTCATCCTTTATTAGGTTCATTATTTCCATGTGCCCCTTAGTCGAGATCGGTGCCCAACAGCCATTGCATTGGATATTGAGTGCTGAGCTAAAGGCTGTGGATTTTACGTAAAGGTCTAGTGGTGAGATCGATAGAAGTGCTTCAAGGGCTCTTGTGGCCGTGGTAACTTTCACTCCAATCATGCACAGACATGCTAATCTCTGGAGTTTGTCTAATCTCTTTTTCATAGTTCCTAGCTCCACCCTGGGCCACCAAACAATACACCCATGACAAAACATTGGCCTTATGACAGCTGTATAAATCCACCATATAGCTCTTGGAGATAGGCCCCAGGTACTTCCAAAGGCATTTCTGCACATCCAGAAGATTCCTATTGCTTTATCTAGCCTGTCATTTAGATGCATTATCCATGTCATCCTATGGTCGAATGTAACCCCTAGGTATTTTACCATCACCCGTAGATTGATAGTTTCCCTAAAGAGGCTGAAACTTCCTAACTCCAGTTCATTAATCTTATGTTTTCTTTTGAAAAGAATTAATTTTGTTTTTCCTGGGTTTACTCGGAGTTCTTTTTCCCTACACCATCCTTCTACTATTTTCAACGCCTCTCTCATCAAGTCCCCCAGTGTTGTAGGGCATATTCCTCCAATGAGGACAGAGACATCATCAGAATAACCTTGGGTGAAAATCCCAGAATGATTGAGCCTGACCAATAGAGAATCTATTACCATACACCAAAATATAGGTGATAAAATCCCTCCTTGAGGGCATCCCCTGGTCACTCCCAGACTGGTTGTGGTTCCGCAAATACTTGCTTCCACAGTTCTGCAACCCAGCATTCTGACAATCCATCTTACCGCTATGTCCTCTGTTTGCCTTTCTCTGACAGCTTTCTCTATTACATCGAAGCCTGTGTTATCAAAAGCCCCTTCTATGTCCATGAAACAGCCCAAGGCCACTTGATTGTTACCCAGCATGCTTTCAATTTTTTGGGTCATCTGGTGAAGTGCCGTATCCGTAGATTTTCCCGTCTGATAAGCATGCTGGTTTGCATGGAGTGGGAAATTCCTTAGAACTTCTTTCTTCAGGTAAAAGTCGAGAAGCCTTTCGGCTGACTTTAGCAGAAAGGACATAAGGCTAATGGGCCTGAAGTCCTTAGCTTCGCAGTGGCTCGTTCTCCCAGGTTTGGGTATGAAGGCTACTCTGACCCTTTCCCAATCCTTGGGTATATAGGTCAGTGCGATGGAACTCATGAAAATACCAACCAATCGGTGGAGAAGTAGTTCCATTCCTTCCTTCAGTAAGGCTGGAAAGATGCCATCTGGTCCCGCTGATTTGAAAGAGTAAAATTTGTGAATCGCAAATTTCACTTTTCCTTTCTTTGTTATCTTTTCAGCGAATTTCCAGTTGCCCCTACTTGGTGTACCCCTATTTAAAGGTTCAGGATCAGGTTCTCTTTTACTCTTGGTGCTACCTGGGAAGTGAGTTTCTAGAAGGTGCTCAGCTGTTTCTTTACCGTTTGTGGTGTAATTTCCATCTGGTTTGAGCAAAGAACCTACCTGAACGGCTGGGGCCCTCGCTAAAATTTTATGGACACGCGCATGTGCTGGTATCGAATTGGCTTCCTCAAAGAATTTTTCTTTGGTTTTTTCCTTGTGCTGAACTAGGGTTTCCTTGTACTCTTTTAGGAGGATCTTGTATGTGGCCCTGTTTTCTTCTTGATTAGGTCCCCTCCCTGCCCTATTCCATGCCTTTCTAAGTTCCTGCTTTTTTGCCTCTATAGCTTTACTCCAGTTGTGGTACTTATAGAGGGGCCTAGGATAAGATAGGGGGCATGCAGAGTGATAGGCTTTCAGTATAGCTGAGGTGAGCCCTTGATTTGCTTCTTCAAGCTCTTCCACTGTTGTGTAACGTTCGTAGAAGATCTTTCTATCTAATTCTGCCTTGAGCGCCTTTTCATAGGAGTCCCAATTTGTTCTTCTCGGGTTCCTGTACGGTTTTCTGCCCGGGAATCATTTGCATTTTCTTAGCGAACTAAAATTGATCGACCAATTTTTCGGGCGACACAAACAATGTCTTGGTCGACCAAAACAATCTAGCCTTGGCTAGATTGTACTATTAAAGGCTCGATGAGAAAATTTTTGGTCGACCAAATTTTGATCAAAACTTCAAGGAGCAATTATATTAGCGCGCGATGCGAATAAATGGCTAAAAATGTGTTTGAAAGCCCAATTTGACAATAATTTTTCTAAGTTGAGACTTCAAACAAACCTTATACGATGTCATGTATTCCAATCGCTAGCTAATTTAACTATACAATATCAATCCCATAATCACTTCTTTCAATTACCTTTCGAAATTCAAAAATTTCTCTATTTCAAGCTCTCATAATACGAAATTATAGATTTGGTAACTAACAAAGATACTAAGTTGGTATGATTTCATTTTTGGGAAAAGGATATTCTGTCCATGTCGGAAGAAATCAAATTGTTTGAAAGTTAAAGAAGTTCTTTCAGAAACCTCAATTACACATAGCTCACATAACATTCGATATAAAATCAAGTCTGCATTGACCATCACGAGTTGCATGTTAATAAGCTCAAATTAAAATTTAATTGAAAGGATTGAAAGTTGCTTTTAAATCGTGAAAAAGTTGGCTACATTTTTTTAACATACACGCTTCAAAAACGTGGTAATTTCATCAAACTAAATATTCACTTTGTAAACTGAAATCCAACTTTACTTAGCTCACGAAACATTGAAACTAACATTCATGCTGGTCTAAAATATTGTATCAGGAATCGAGTTTATTTTATCTTTTCGTTTTAGTTAACAAAAATAGTAGAAAGGCTTTGATGAAGTGATTTTTTATGTATAATGGATAAATAAAAAAGTTTACCGTCATGAGCCAGCCAGCATTTGTACTTATGTCGCGACGCAAGTCCCGAGCAATTGGAAAAGAAATGTTTTCGTCGTAGATCCTTGTTAAAATGTAAACGTTGTATTTTCCTCATTATATTCTTTCAACTTGGCAGCACTGAAATTCGTAAAGTTACATTTTCGTCAGTGTTTCAAACGGGATCATGGGCGCGCGGTAGCGATGCGCCCGTGACGCAAATCCCCATACGAACAAAAAATTCGGAAATTTTTTTTTTCGTAGACTTCGGAACCATATATACAGCTAAGTTTTGACTTCCCCCCCTTGCGACATACCCCCCGGAAAATTTTTTTCCTGGATTCTACGGAAAATTCTAATGCGAAATGTCTTTTGACTCATTCGTCAAAACTGGAGTGGGATTCTTGAATTTTCAAAATGTCAAATTTTTTTTATATTTTTCCTGTAATCTGTCATTACTATAGAGTAGTTACAGCGAAAATTAAGAAATTATGTCAAGAAGAAATTATGTCAAGAATGTTTCAACAGTACTAGGTTTATGAGGACGAAGATAACCGTTTTCCCCACTGTGCGTCACAGAGATGCCATCCGTTCGTCGTTCTTTTAATTCATATAGTTGTGCTAACCTTGTGCTAACCAGTTCTGATTCAGAGGAATACGACTCAGATATTGAGGCTACTGCGCAAGATGTACTCGACAGTTTAATACCGAGTGTTTCTAAGTTGAAATATAAGAAGGCGTATGATTCGCTGAAAAAAAAGTAAAATTATTGACGAGAAAGTGATGATGGCATATTTCGCAACTCTCGCCGAAAAGTTTGCATATAAGACCATGTGGTGTATTTATTCAATGTTAAAGACCGAACGTCGGAACGGGTTAGCTCAGTGGTAACGTACTGACTTTCCACCAAGAATATTCGGGTTCAATCCTGGTGGGGACGAATTCTGTATAGGATTTTTCTTCAATGTATAGCATGGAAGTAACGTTCCTAGGCACACCCAGGTTTCATAATTTGAGTAGTTGTGAATTCGGTGCCCCTACGAATCGTACATAGAAGAATGACAGATATCTGAGTCTGACTTTGGACCAGAAGAAATCCAAATGGTAAAATGGTAGCTACCGTTAGGCATGGTTCGGAATTCACGTTTAGCATGTGGTCCAAACAATGCCTACCGGTAAAACACAAAGTTTGGGTAATCCGGCATTTTAAGCCCAACTAGTTTCCGCCCTAGTACATCATAGATGGCACTAGGTTTGTGTGCAATTTACCACTGACACAGTAAAAACGTCGGTAACGAAAGGATCTCTAAGATGATCTAGCCTCTGACCCGGACGGGTTGTAACGGCGAATTATTATTATGTTATTAAAGACCGTATTTTGCGTTTTCTACTTTCATAAAAAATCCATTTTCTTCTACTTTCATTTTAACTAAGATGTTTTTCTAACGAAAATTGGTGAATTTCATTTCATATCAGAATAATAGAAAGCAATATGGAAATGTTGAACATTTCCGCACGAGAAGAACAATGCGGAAATGTTGAACATTTCCGCACTGTTATAATAGTGCGAAAGTAATGGTGGTTCTAGCATCGTATGAAACGTCGTAATCTGTCGTATTTCGGTGTTGAATTGCAGAAAACATCTTCTATAACACGTGTGTTACAACATCGCTTACGCGGAATTGCTGCAATTCGCGAAATTGCCTAAAATCAATCGTCCAAAACAGGTACACAAGTAAACTATAATGTGCAACATGGTGACCTAGGCAAGTGTTAGGGGATCTGCGGGAATTGCATTTCTTGTTGTTTTAAATGAATGCTAAATATTGCAAAATGAATTGTCGAAATCACAAAAAAACGCGCACGGATGACAATCACCGATGTTGGTTCCAAAGTCTTAGAAAACATATACGTATTAGAATAGATGTGGCAAACAGAGTTTATGTTACGAAAAGACTTGAACGTATTTAAGTAAATATTGGCTTAGAGGCCATTCAAATAGTGCGCACGCTCAAAATTACCAATTTTATATCGCCCCCTCCCCCCTGCACGCTTTTCCAAGTCCCCCTCCCCCCCCCCAAAAGTGCGCACAAATTCGAAAATGTAGGAACCAGCCTCGAATGAGGTCATTCATGTCAGAATGAGCTCGAATACATCGAAAAATCCCATAGAAGTTAAAAAATTCTAGAGAAATCACCTCGAATCTCAAAATCTAGGAACCGACCTTGGACCAGGTTAGTGCTGTCGTAAGTAATTCGAATATTAAAAGGAGAATTAGAAGAATCAGACGGATTTCACTCGATTTACATGCAAACATAAAAAATTTACCACCTATGGTTCTACGGCTGAGTGTCCCGACTGGAGGATTTGAGAGCACGACCAAGTGACCACCTTTCATTTAATATATTATAGTCGTCGAAGTTTTACTTCCGTAACAGCAAGCGAATAACTTTCGCCGAACCTCGAAAAATAGCCCAAAACACCACTTTATTTTTTAAGTGGCTAAGCCGCGCCGCCGATGATATTGCCTATCGGCGCGCCTCTGCCGATACTATATCATTCGGCGCACACCTCTAGTCTGCACAATGATAAATTTACAATAACACAAAATTTGAGTCCAACATGGTGCCAGTACACATCTGTGATAGAAACAATAGCCTTTCATTGTACATTTAAATACATTATATTTCTCTTTAATCATTCGATGGCCTTGAAAATAGCACTCTTAGCTGCAGGTTCAAATGTTCAAATCGAGTTGTATTGTGACAGCAATGTGTTCGGTACAGTTTGGAGCGAATAAAGTTAAATTTCTAGAAGCAGATTATACATATGTGCTGCACGATGACTTGATTCCGTACGAAAGTATTCCTTAAAAGTTGTTGAACCAATATGGGAAGACGTTATACAATAAATAATTTTGATTTGTGTGCTTTCATTAAATTTTCGTGAACTTTACTCAGATTGTTGTGATAAATCATAAAAACCCATGGATGTAGCAAATACATTTCGCTGAAGAGTGCGCACGCTTCCTGAATATACCCCCCTCCCACCTGCACTCTTTTGCACGCTTTTTAAGTACCCCTTTCCCCCCTTAGGTGCGTGCGCACTATTTGAATGGCCCCTTACGTCGAGATTAAATTGTATTGCAAATTGCCGATAGGGCAATATTGAAAAACCCGTCCGAAGAAACGATGCAAAAAAGGAATTGCGAAAGTACAAAATTGACCTCCAAATAGAGAAAAATGTTCTCCTCAATTTTGTCTACAACATAGAAAAAACCATTTTTTGGGCTAGGGTCCACCTTAGTGTACCGACCTAGGGCCCTAAGTAGAGGCCTCGGACACACAATTCCATAACCAAAAATGTTTCCTTCAATTTTCTCTGCAACATAACAAAAAAAAATTTTTTGTGAGGGCCGACCTTAGGACCGACATGGCCGACTTAAGTTTCTTTTATAAACTGTCGGTCATGCCTAGATCTTTCAAACAAAAAAAATTGAAAATTGGAAAAAATTTACTCGAGTTATGTACAAAAAACACAGAGAGCCCTAGCAGAAACTCGTATTTAGTGCCTCAGCTAAGTCCAAGGACAAAAATTCAAAAAAAAATTTCCATAAATTGTCGGCTATGCTCAGGTTTTTCAAACAAAAAAAAAATTATAAAAATCGGAAAAGATTTGCCCGAGGTATGGACAAAAAACACATAGAGCCCTAGCAGAGACTCGTTTTTAGCGCCCCAGCTAAGTCCAAGGACTCAAATTCAAAAAAGTTTCTTCCATCAATTGTCGGCTATGCCCAGGTCTTTCAAACAAAAAAAAAATTGAAAATCAGAAAAGATTTACTCGATTTATGTACAAAAGACCAAAAATTACTTAAAAGGCCCTAGCTTGGTGGCCCTTGGACCGACAGTCTCCAGATTCAATCCCATGAAAGATTTTTCAATTACCTTTCAGGTAAAAAAAGTTTTTGAAAGTCGGTTGAGTTTTACTCGCGTTATCATGTTGACAGTCGGACGGACGGACATTTTTTTTATTGCTGATTCGTCATCTAAGGACCATGATCGGTACTTCCCCCCTACTCCCGGGTTGAAATTCGACGGGTTACAAACGTAAACGCATAAGATCCCTTTTCGAAGAACTTCGTTCTTCGTACGGGTCTAAAAAGTGCTAGAGAAATCAGTCGTATCCCAAAATTTAGGAAACAACCTTGAAACACCTTCCTCATGCTGACAGTAACCCAAATCCATTGAAAATTTTGATGGACGTTAACTAGTGCTTGAGAAATCACTTCTAATCCCAAAACCTAGGAACCGACCTTGGCACACTCCACCACTCCACTCGTGTCGAACATACCTCCGTAACAACGAATATATCTGTAGATGATGGTAATATATATTTTGACAATTCACAGACAAATTGGAAATGAATTACTCAGGAAATTATTTTTATGTATCGAAATCAGAAATTTAAGCAAATAATCTTTTACGCGCACAAAATTAAAGATCCTACTATCCAAATTGACTGTCACATTAAAGCATAAAAACCATAAAAACACACTAACCTTGGTCTCCACAAAAAATTTGAAACGATCATAAGCTTGAATCAGAATGGATGCGGCAAACAGAGTTGATGTTACGAAAAGACTGGAACGTATTCAAGTAAATATTGCGTTCACATTAGACTGTATTGGAAATTGCCCGTAGGGCAATTTTGAAAAACCCGTACGAAGTAACAGTGTAAAAAAATTCTCCGAACGCACAAAATTGACCTCCAAATGTTCTCCTCAATTTTGTCTACAACATAGCAAAACATAACCAAAGACCCGTACGTATCAGAATAGATGTGACAAACAGAATAGATGTGGCAAAGTGACTCGAAC
>CM055406.1:63872895-63884895 GCA_029228625.1 Pseudolycoriella hygida
GCCCGCCTATGCTTACTCATATGAACATTCAATCCGTGAGTATTTTTGGCTAGAACACCGCAAACATTACAAATTACCCTTCCAGCAATAGACGTTTCTTCAAAATATGCGTCTATAACAGGCTCTGGGCATTTACTTTTGCATTTTCTTGCCAACCGTTCACGAATTGGATGTTTTACCTCATCATTATCTCCAATTGAAGAAAAAATCCTGTCGCAATGAAGACTTGAGCAGTACCATTCACCATTTATCATTCTTGTGTATTCGTCACCATTGACTAAACTACACTTGCTATGATAATACTTGTTGCATCCTTTGCACAGAATCCAATTTTCGGGATTAAAATCCTGGCCACTATCCACTAAACAAAAACAAATATGATCACTAATGTTTGTTAAATCACTAGACGATTGACCCATGATTCAATTAATAAAATTTACAAAAAAAGGAATTAATTTAAAAAATTTCAAAAGAGCAAAAACAAATTATGTCTTTTCACTTGCACTGGTGTAGAGAATAAAAGTTTAGTGAACACATGTCGCAGGGTTTTGGGTAAAAATGCTCTAGTCCTGGGATATGACCACTTCTAGTCTTCTAGAATTGGGAGGGAAGAGCCATATCTCTAGAACAATAGGGGGTAGGAAGTTGCTTCTAAAGGCAAAGTTGTATAGAACAAAATTTAAGAGAACACATGTTTCAGGGCTCTAGGGGAAAATGGCCCAATCCTTGGATATAACCATTTCTAGATTTGAATGGTCTGAGATGTACTTCGGTAGGGCCTTTGACATTATCTTGGGTAATTTCTATGGATCTTTGAAATTCTTATAGTTATAAAAGAACATGAAACTTTGGATTGTTTGCTTATTACTATATTAAGATACGTTTGTGTCTTTTTGCAAGATTCTATTTGCCACATCTATTCTGTTTGTCACATCTATTCTGATACGTACGGGTCCCTTCATATGTCTTTAAGATATTGATGATACGATGACATTACCAGCGAATTTCATGCAAGATTTTTGTAACGAAACAATTCACCAATTGTCACATTTACGAGGGGCACCCTAAAAGTTTCGGGAATCGGCTATAAAACGATTTTATTGCTTCTCAAAATAATCACCATTACAATCTATACACTTTTTCATCCTTAAAAACCACTTTTCAAAACATCGAGTCCATTCGGAAGTTGGGATTTGGGCCACTTCTTGTTCATATGCCTCGACAGCAGCTTCCGCAGATAAAAATCGCTTCCACGCAACTTATTCTTGACACTCGAAAACAAATAAAAGTCGCACGGTGCCAAGTCGGGACTGTAGGGTGGATGCATCATCAAATTGGTTTTTTCCTTCTCCAAGAACGTCGTGGTCAGAGCACTTGTGTGGGAGCTTGCATTATCATGGTGGAGGACGATCTTGCGATTTCGACTCTTTCCACGTAGTTCTTCAAATACTTTTGGGAAACAAATCGTAGTATACCACTCTGAATTGAATGTTTTACGATCCTCAAGTGGTACAGTAGCCACATGACCACATTTCCTGAAGAAAGTAGCGACCATTTTCTTGGCGACGCTTCGAGCGCGAATTACCTTTGTTGGTAAATCTTCATTTTGAAACACCCAAACGGTGGATTGCTGTTTTGTTTGGGGATCATAGCTGTAAATCCAACTTTCGTCACCTGTTACGATGCTATATACTGAATCAGAAGCCCCATTGTCGAATTTTTTGAGAGAATCTCGGCACCATTTCACACGAGCCTCCTTTTGGTCGTCTGTCAATTTGTGTGGGATCCACCGAGAACAAAGCTTCCGTGTGCGTAAATGTTCGTGTAAAATTGTTTGTATTTGACTTTTCCCAATCCCAAGGGATGCAGCTATCTCAGCATAGGTCACATGTCGATCGGCTTCAATCATGTTCCGGACATGGTCAATGTTTCCATCGGTGATGGCTGTGGAAGGTCGACCTTCACGAAGGTAAGTGCGTCCCGATTCAAACTCAGCGAACCACCGATAAACAGTGGTCTTGGATGGGGCCTCATCTCCAAATGCTTTTTGCAAACGATTAATACACAACTTGGGAGTCAAGCCAGACTTAAAGTCGTAGAAAATCATGGCTTTAAAATTTTCACGTGATAAATCCATTTTTTCTCTGCAATGACTTTTTGGAATTGTTGTATCTTTTGACTGCTACGATCGATTTTCATTTTGATCATCATTTTTAAATCAGGAAAGACCAATTTAATTTTTGTGTAAATTGGCGAAAAGTTTACACGAGCCGATATAGCCGATTCCCGAAACTTTTAGGGTGCCCCTCGTATTAGTACTAATTCATTAATTTTCGCAGCTAGTTACAAATAGTTATATGTTATTCTTAGTTTTTTACCTAAACGGAGGCTTTTTGTATACAAATTATACGATTTCATATAGGCTCCGGCTCAAAATGTCCAAAAAATTTCAATTGACTGGCGCCAAAGTACGCCAAATATATCTACTGATACTGGAATAGTATCCTGTCTTTTTAGTGTAGTTTCTTGGAAGAATTTGCTGCACCTCCGATTTCATTATACCCAACGAAAGGCACATTTCATTCGATATGTTTCGTAGATCGTTAACCAAGTATGTGGTAAAGGACAAACATCCAAGGTACTGACCAACCCTCACAGTCTGACTAACTACTACTAATTACGACATTTATGTGTGCATTTTGAATGCTGTTGAGATCCGCGTGATATATTCTCCATTTTTATTTATGCAGCGTATGGTTTCCGATCTTTTCATCTATTATTTCTCTTGAGGGAAAATTTATTGTTTAACACGTTAGTTTCGCAATTTATTTACTTCAATATTAAATGAAAGAGCAGAAAATCACTCAATGGTCCTACATCTGTTTCATGTCAGGCAGATAAAAGATTAGAGAGAGAACGAAAAGATTAAAGCCCAGCAACATATAAAAACCTTAGAGGATATATTCTGAGAGAGAAAGTGTATGTAAGTCTGACCTCACAATATCATGCGTTGCAAGTGGAGAGGCGGATGGGGACGGCCTAAAAAATGAGCACATCCGATGCCGAAGGATATTTTAATGTCCAGGCAAATGAGATGACATCCGATCATCGACTGCATCTTTACATCCACTGAACCGGGCTTAATGAGTGAAAAGACACTTCGCCTTATAATTCTCCGTACAAAATATTTCCCGGGGGTACGTCGCAAGAGAGGGAAGTCCGCAGTCTACGAAAAATATTTTTCATAATTTTTTGTTCGCATGTGGACCTGTGTCATCGGCGAATTGCTACCGCGCGCCCATGATATTCCACAAAAATGTACCTATGAAAACGTTTCCAGTTTTTGTGTAAATTCAGTTCAGACTTCTCTTGAGCTAGATTTCCAGAATGTCTTTGGAAGGGGAGAGGAGGTAATAAATTAGCGTCCACATAAGGAAAGGAAAGAGCATTATTGGGCAACAGGAGAGGAGCTTTGCAAAACGTGTCTCAAGTTGTAAAGATGTTTTAACATTTATCTGCATTATTTTTCTAAAATCTGTCTGGAATGTTTGCGATATTTACTTACAATGTATTACCGCTGGAATTTCAAATTCACACATAAAATAAATAATTTTCGCTAAATTAATTCCGAGATATTGTTTGCAAGAGTTGTCTGTGTGTAAAAATAAATAAATAAATTTTTTTGTAAGTAGTTCTATCGTTTTATGCTCGTTGAATGAAAAATCTTGGTCGATCACGTACATAAAGTAGATTGTGTTAAGTAATCCCATTTCTTTCTCAATTTAATAGATTTTCAATATTGTGTGGATTACAGTAGATAAAGCAATGGACATTGCACCGCAACGGAATCAGTTTTCTATGCGAATGGACTCAATGTATGTAACATATCGTTACTGGCATTTTTAGAATTCGATGACAATGCATATCTTCACCGAATTGGCGTGTATGCAAGCAGAAGGAAAGGAATTTTGAAATTAAATGTTTTTGTAATTGCGCTGACTCGTTTCCCTCGTGTCCTAATATTTTAATTGTTTGTCTGAAAGTAACGTATTAAAACTCATATTGGGAAACAGAGGGTGTGAGGCATTTTAACGGCTTTCTTAGCATATTATAGTACATTACAATACTATGAAGAATATAACGAGATGAGTACGTACGACGTGTTAGTACACATCGAGCTATATGGCTATTTCTATTACTGTCCACGGAACATAATTTTATCTGCTTCTCTTTCATTCTTTAAGTGTAAACCATTAGCAAATGAAACAAAAAACGTTACTGTCCACATTACATTTTTGAGACTCATTCAAACGCTGCAGAGTGAAAGAGACAAACATAGTCGAAATGTTGAAGAGTGAAAGAGACAGAAAATTCATAGACTGCTTGGAATCAGCCATATGCTTCATAGTACGTAAAATGTTTGCTATATGCGAGAGAGTGTTTCGGTGCAGACTTGACATATGATTTAGGTAACATTTTCGTTCTCAATTATACATTGTTGATTTTTCAAGAAAATTTAAAAATCTCTTACACGGCACAGTGCTTCTTAATGCAAAGTATCAACTTATTAACTTAATGCGAAGTGGTAAACATCCACGCCTGCGAAACTGTTTCATTGTAATTGCAACAAAACTGTTTGATTGCAATTGCGATTAGAAATGACGCAGAGAACAAAGTTTGAATTTTGGAAATTTTGAAAATTCGCGAAAATTCAGAGTCCGTTGAGTTTCCTTTTTCTTCCCCGGCTCGACAGGAAGAAGTTTCTCAAAGACAAATATAAAACGATTAACGAAGATGATTTGAAATAAAATAAAGAGAATATACGAAATTACTTATTATACCGTCGAAGCTATGCACATTTTACATTTAAAGCGTTCCTCTAAGTGACTTTTTTCTTTCATTAAACTACTTTTCGATAAATCACTCTAATCTTTGTGTTTCGATATATCAAACGGATTTGCAGTAGTGGACAAGAATAATTTCACTCTACTCACGACCTCCTATCGGGCCTGGGCCTGGGCAAGTATGAACAATTATGCTTCAGTTCCAATCGAATGACGATGATTTACAAACGGCGACGGTAATATAGCCTCTCGGTCACATTCCAATTGTGAATAAATTAATGCAAAGGTTATGCTTCCTCTAACCGACGACTGTTTCTCCTTTCATGTAACGTTGTTTCAACGTGTTGAATGATAGAACAGCCGTTTCTTTTAGGAGCCAATTTTTTTTCAGCAGGCCTCAGCCCATTGCTGATTGATAGTTAGACTCCCGGGGGAAGTCGTACGTCCGTATCTGTTTTAGTCCAATGTCTTAAAAATTTTGCGACGTCTGCAAATAGAAACTCGTTATTTCTTTAAAAATCAATAAGTGATTGACCCAAGGTGTGTGCGTTCTAAATATGTCTGCAATAGCTGAAAATTTATTCAGAGTTACATATCTTTCTCTCTGGTTCCGATATTTATGACAAACAAAGATTTTATGGTTCATAGAGTCATCTGGCAATCTTCACAAAGTGGGGAATCTTTCAATCCGAACAAATGTAATTTCTTTCCACATAATCCATATCCAGTTATCATTCTACTAATGATCCTAATCGTCATTCCCGACAGCGGTAGCTTTTCAAACCACGGCTTCAGGTTGACCCTAGTTATGATTTCGTAAAAACAGTGTTCTCTATTTCCCATCTCGACATCGTATCTTTCCTGCTAACGCGTTATGATTTCTTTCTTGACTACGCACAATGTATCTACATAAGTTAAAGGCACTATTTCTTTCTTCCCACTTTTAGCCCAGCCTCAGCCAGAGCATCACCTAACTCATTTCCTTCTATTCCGCAATGAGACGGAATCCGTTGTATTGTGATTTCCTTATCTTTCATTTTTCCACCAACCTCCAGATCGCTATTATCAAATAATTCACTTCTTCCATATCCCTAGCTAGCCCAATACATCTATTTCTAGAATCCGTGTAAATAACAAATTTTTTCAAATCATTTTTTCTAATCTCATCCAGGCACTTAAGTATCGCTATTAACTCAAGCGACGTGATTTGCAATCTGTCATCAACCTCCATTGCTATATTGATATCTTGCCCGTCCGTGATTCCAATGCCGCCTCCTTCAACTCCCTTGGACCCATCCGTGTACATTCTCACACAATCGAAATAGAAAGTCTTATCATTAATCTCAAATATCCTCTTTCACTGCCTGGGGTTAAGATTTGCCTTCTTAAGGCCTTCCTTTTCAGCTATTTCCAGTTGCCGCCTAACTACCAGATTTCTCGGCCTCACTCCTCCAGGAAGACTAACAAATGGAGAGGTAGAAGCTAAGTACACCCTAGACCTCTTCATTATATACGGTTCTGATTCCGGATCTTCAATGCTCATTTCAGCTCCTTCAAGTTTTCCGATAAGGGAATCAATCTAGCTTTCATAATTTCTTTTTGAGTAATCCATTCTCTGCGAAGATCCAATGGCATACTGCCCGATGAGACATATAACGCGGGTACGGGTGTCGCTTTAAGGGCTCTGAAACATATTCCTAATCCTTTATTATACACAATCACTAATCTGTTCAGGTCTTTAACATGGGCCTTTCCGTAAATTGAAGATCAGTAATCTATAATACTCCTAACCCTGGCTTGGAGAACGTTTAACAGGGTCTGAGGGTGACCTCCCCATTTATTTCCGGCCACCATTTTAACCACGTTCAGCCTAGCTTCTATTCTCGGGATAAGCTTTAAAATATGCGTTTTATAATTGAGGTTGTCATCTAGCCATATGCCCAGGTATTTAAACTCCTTGACCCATTCAACGAAATTTCCATTCATCATTAAAAACGGCCCAAATTGCGTTTCTCTCGGAAAAAACGAGATTGCCTTCGTTTTTTCTTCGCTAATGGACATATCTAAATCGTTCACCAGAATAACGAGTTTATTCACCGTTTTCTGTAAATTCTCTCGAGCTTCTATCAAGGAAGGTCCCCAGGCTAGAATAGCAATATCATCTGCGAATTGGTACATTCTAATTCACATTGAAAAAGGCCTACGGTATATAACACAAATATCAACGGGCTCAGGACATCTCCCTGAGGTACTCCTTTACCCGTTTCTTTTTCTATCATCCCTTTATTACTACCCACCTTCAGACGTCTTAACGAAAAACATTTAATAATCCAATCGGCAATGTATTTAGGAATCCTCATCCCCTTCATCAGCTCATCAAGCTTGTGAAGGTTCACGTTGTTAAAAGCATCCTCTAAATCAGCGAACATTGCAACCGTTTCCATACCTTTTTCTCTTACTTCGTGCATTACAATCAAAAAGTGGTTAATGCAGTCAACTGCCGATTTTCTGCTAACGAAACCATAACTAGCCTCTCTCCCTCTAACCAGTTTACTAGTCTTCGCTTAATTAAAGCATTAGTCAGCTTCAAATACACTGATAGTAGTGAGATAGGCCTATGACTGTTAAGCTTAGGGATCAGGACCAGCAGAATTTCCCTCAGGACATCTGGAATTTCATGTTTTAACCACATTTTGTTGATAACTTCCAACAATTTCCCTTTAAGTTCATAATTGAGGTTCTTCAACAAGTCATAAGTTATCCCATCGGGTCCCGGTGCCGTGGAATTTTTCGATTCCAACACCTGGTCAAACTCAGCCCTCGTGAAGGGAGGCTCCCTTCCTCTCTATCGATTTCAGTTAAAGTCATCTCTGCCGGGCCTTTTCCACACATACCATTCAAAAATTCCCTTTCGGGTCATTATACATGTAATTGGGTAAATTAAGGTTCCCACAATTGGTCAATGCTCTAATACTCTGATAGATTTTTTTAATAGGGGTATGGGGAGAGATCTTTTCAGACCAACTTCTCCACGCTTTCCTCCTTTCTTCCCTAAGTTTATACTTGAACTTGGCTTTAGCTTTCTTAAATAAGGTAAGATTTTGGATATTCTTACATCTGAAATATCTCACCAGGGCCTTTTTCGTTTCCTTGTGTAATTCTTTAACCCGTGAGCCCGTGAGCTCGTGTTCGCCGGATTGTCTAAACTTTGTTTACCTGTATTTAAAGGAATTAGCTTTTTATATGAAGATTTACTGTGATGAGTCCTGGAACCAAGACTCGTATGGGTAAAAATGTTCCATTTGACATCCCCTTAAGCACTTCAATACTTCAATAATTGATTTTTCAGCCATCGGGTGACCTGGGTTAGACCTGGACGATTGACAAAAATATTTCACTCGTAGTCCTCTACAAATCTTCAAAAATAATTTGTTGGTCCTTAGATGACGATGACGTCTGGGACATTTGAACAGACAAAAATATTTCCTCGACATCCTCTACAATGATTTCAAAATTATTTTTCTTATACTTGAATGACTCTAGGATCAATCTGGATGCCCGAGTGAACGGGAACACATTGTGTACATTGGTCAAATGCTCCCCTCGACTTCCTCTACAACAATTCGAAAATTAATTTTTTGGTCCTCGGCTGACGATAGCGTCGACCTGGAGGCCTGGGAATCACACTTCAATGGGCAAAAGTGTTTCGCCCTACGTCCTCTACAACACTTCAAAAATTAATAATTTGGCCATCGGCCTCGCCATCAACCAACCGTTCCACCGACCTTGGGCCTCGGTTGAGCTGAGTGACTTATTGTACAGAGAGGCGTTCCAAGGTGCACCAAGGTGTAGTGAGGTGCACCAAGGTGCAGTGAGGTGCACCAAGGTGCAGTGAGGTGCACCAAGGTGCAGTGAGGTGTACCAAGGTGCAGTGAGGTGCAACAAGGTGCAGTGAGGTGCACCAAGGTGCAGTGAGGTGCACCAAGGTGCAGTGAGGTGCACCAAGGTGCAGTGATGTGCACCAAGGTGCAGTGATGTGCACCAAGGTGCAGTGATGTGCACCAAGGTGCAGTGATGTGCACCAAGGTGCAGTGAGGTGCACCAAGGTGCAGTGATGTGCACCAAGGTGTAGTGAGGTGCACCAAGGTGTAGTGAGGTGCACCAAGGTGCGGTGAGGTGCAGTGTATTTTGGGTGATATCGATGAATTATAATATGAATTTGTAACTTTTTAACAATTTATTTAAAATCTAAACGAATGATTGCAATATCAATTGTAAAATATGTAGCAATAAAATGATAGCTGTGACACTCTTTAGATCTGTATCGAGAGTGAATCCCCACGAAGATTTCACATCATATCTTCCGAAGGTATTCTACCCCTCCTGCTTTTTACATACGTCAAATTTGGCGGTTACGGAAATTATTCAATTTTAATTTTGCGCTACAGGGTTGACATAATTATATAATGTTAATGATGAGTTTAATTAAGAGATCGCTTTCAGTGTGCATAAGTTATTTCGTTCTGTTAAATATTTTTATCTTTATATCAGAAATTTTTGACGTTCTTTGTTGGCTTGATTAAATATTCGTTTCTTTATTGCTTTGTGATGTGTGGTGGAATTGGTGCTTTATTGATGTGTGGTGGAATACCGTC
Source organism: Pseudolycoriella hygida (assembly GCA_029228625.1). Classification (NCBI taxonomy): domain Eukaryota; kingdom Metazoa; phylum Arthropoda; class Insecta; order Diptera; family Sciaridae; genus Pseudolycoriella; species Pseudolycoriella hygida. Next base: position 63,882,395 of record CM055406.1, read on the forward strand.
ATTTTGCATAACAGCAATAGTCCGTCTTTGTGAAGTTCACTAAAAACATGCTTAAGACTGGGAAATTGAAAATTCACAAACATTTTTGATCAAGTTAGCCGAAAAAGTAGCAGAAATTGCAATCATAACATAATAATTTTGAGAGGGAAACTTTCTTTATTTCACAAGACTAAAACATGGGGCTCAAACGGTAAAATGCTTTAAATTGTTCTGTGTCAAAGTACAGACGCTGCATAAGCTTAAGATTATAAATATTTTTTCCTTTTAATTTTGCGCATTTCATGACATCTGTTTGAGACAAATTTTTTGACGAGACATAAGCGAAATATTTGAATAAATTGTCAGTGTTTCTTCACTAAACATTGTGTGGGTCATCCTGAACGTCTCTATTTCGGAGATTGATTCAAGCGAAACAGGTACCGACCGCGTCTGAGAAATAACCTCCAGAAAGTTAGAAATAGCTCTCCAAAGCACTTCATAGTATTCGAAGTGAAGTTGCATTAATCGCCTGGTTTCTTCACAAAAACATTTCTTTATAAAATTACAAATAGAGTTATTGAAGCAAATTTTAATTCTTCTCTTAATGTAGACAATTTTAAAGTTCAAAGCGAAAAATTTGTTGGAATATTTTCCTGTGTTCTTTGTTCCATTGTAAATTGTTGTTCAAAGCGATATTCAAGCAAGAGTAAGTTTAAAGTCGAATTGCAATTTCTCATTTTTTTTTCTCAAGTCAAACTAGTTGTTAATATGTTTTGTTTTCCCCGAAGGACAAAAGGAATACTTTTCTCGTGGAAATAAAATGAATACACGTTTCACTTCAGTTTGAATTTTCTGTTTCTCCTATGACATATTGACACAGTACTCTCTCCCGAAAAGACGCCATACATTTACAAAACAGTGAAAGTGAATTTTATTAAAACGAAGACGAAGTCGTAACGTGCTTTTCATGCTTTTGACGACTAAGCAATCTTAATTTTCTTCCACTTTCGACCCCAGAGGTTGCAAAAATGTAAGCGAGTATTTCGTATTTGTGAGTTGTGAATAATCATATTTTATTCATTAATACGGTGAGAAAATTGCGTTTTGTTGACGTTGTTACAAATAAGGGTTTTCAACCTGCGTACATAAAAAACATTGCGTTATTATCGGGGAAACTAAGGAATTCCTATTCGAGCTAATTCCGGCCCTCGCTTCGCTCTTGCCGTAAACCTTCAAAAAATTCACGTACTGCGACTTTTCCAGAAAATAGTTGACAGGGCCGCCAACGTGCATAAATAGTAGATTATTGAACAGGCCAGTAAGTGGCGCTTTAGATTATTGTATTTTTGAATATACAGGAATAACATACAAACAAATAATTACGCATCGAGAAATGTTTTAAAGCAAAAAGCTTTGAGAACTGTTTTTAGACGAGTCAAAAAACAGTTCTCAAAGCTTCTTGCTTAAAAACATTCCGAGATTGCGTAATTGTTTGTTTGTTTGTTATTCCTGTATATTCAAAAAAATTATTTAACTAGGCTCTTACAATGGCCTGTTCAATATGCTGGTTTATCTGAAAAAGCGGTCGGTATAAGTAAAACAACCACAATATCGGATTCACAGTACTTTTCATGTTGCGCAAATCGGTATGAAATGCAGATTGTGTGCAACGGTATTTCCGATTTATTTCAGTGTCTGCATTCTTGAATTCTTTTTATTTGATGAAAGTCTCGAAAATTCGTTAAAATTCATGAAAATTACGAGAGGTTAGTACAATGTAAGGATACCTGGATTTTGAAAGCACCCTTAGGTTGTGACTCCTCCTTTTCCACAATAGTACACCGATTTCGTGTAGAATTATGTCCTTTAATGAAATTTTGGTACTATTAAAAAGGCCACGTTGGAATGAACATAAAAACGCCTTTTTCAAAATCATAGTTCGCCAGAAATTGTTAGGCAAAGACTTTTTGAAAAATACAGCTTTACAAAATTCATTCCTTATTCACACCATTCAGTCATACACCACTGCATAGAGTCGTAAGGTTCTATTGAAGAATCTAACCAGAGTCATCCGATATCTGGTTTGAACTCAATGTAGATCGCTCTTTTCATTTCGAAAGCCTAATTTAAGTTCTTGAGCGTCCGTATCTAAATTTTTATAAAACTTTATTTTGATTCAGGAATACGTCATTCGTACAAAGCACATTGTTGTTGGTATGTGGTAAGTATAATGTCACATCAAATTCAATTAATTTGTTGTTACTCCCTTGACTGAAAGTCAAAGGGTCTTATGAAAATAAATACCTATGAGAAAAATGTATGATATCTGCATGAAAAACGATAACTTGAGTAATGAGTAGTGGGACTACGGATCTGGAAGTTATTCCGGAAAAACCGATTTTTTTTTTGTTTTTTTCTGGTGTGCTTGAAAAGTATTAGAATGATACATCGAAATGTAGTAGAATGATATATTGAGAAAATGAAATTTGATGGTTTGCTCAATGCAATAGTAACAGTCTCTT
>CM055406.1:63885395-63912412 GCA_029228625.1 Pseudolycoriella hygida
TGCTAGCTTCTTGCAAAGCTTTGTTATGTGACCCCCCCCCCCCCCCATTTCAGATCTTCATCAATTAGGAGGCCTAGATATTTGTATGTGGACACTACTTCTATCTCCTGTCCATCCATTATAACTGTTTGGATCATGGGAAAGCTTTTAGCCCGCCTGCGGAAATGCATTATTTTAGTCTTCTTCACATTGAGTGACAGCTTGTTGATTCTAAAGTATTCACACAGCAGTGCCAGATAGTGGTTAATATCTAATGCATTCCGATCAAAAGAGATGTTGGAGCAAAAGTCACCCGCATCGTCCGCAAATAGGAGAATCTCACTTTTAAGCTGAAGCCTAAAGACATCATTTATGTAAACAAGAAAGAGAAGCGGTCCAAGCACACTTCCCTGTGGAACACCAATTCCTATGCTGAGCAGGGAGCTGTACTTGTTACATATATTTATATATATATGGCCACTTCCAGAATTGGGCAGGATGACCCATTATCTCTAGCACTATGAGAGTCAGAAAGTTGCTTCCAAAGGTGAAGTTGTAGAGAATTAAATTTAAGCGACAATAGAACACGTGTTTCAGGGTTTTAGGGAAATATGGCACAATCCTGGTATATGACCACTTCTAGAATTGGGAGGAATGACCCATATCTCTAGAACTATATGAGGTAGAAGGTTGTTTTCAAAGGGAAAGTTGTATAGAACAAAATTTAAGAGAACACGTGTTTCAGAGTTTTAGGAGAAAATGGCCCAATCTTTGGATATAACAATTTCTAGATTTGAATGGTCTGAGACGTACTTCGGTAGGGCATTTGACATTACCTTGGGTAATTTCTATGGATCTTTGAAACTCTTACAGTTATAAAAGAACATAAAACGTTTGATTGTTTGCTTATTTGTATCTATCGAGTCTTTTTGTAACATCTATTCTGTTTGCCATATCTATTCTCTTTGCCACATCTATTCCGATACGTACGGGTCTTGGGTTATGTTTTCGTATTAAACTCAAGTAATTTATTTCTTCAAATAATGATGCATTTATCGGCCTATTTTGCGGCCGATAAATACACCATATTGACCGCTTTCAGATAAAACGTTATGTCGTCCTCAAGAAAAATAGAAATTCTAACTTGTTGGACTTTCCTATTTTCTCCCCTAGATAACAACTTGAATGCAATAATTTTTTTTTCCTTTAGGGAACAGGTAAAAACTATTTTTCCGCACCCTAATGATTTAAAAAAAAAAATATAATCCCTAGGGATGAAAATGGGGCAAGAGGTAACAAAATATCAATTTGTGAAGAAATCTATTATACACTTACTACAGTTTATTTTGAACCATTCGATATGCACTGCATGTATCATATTTTGTAAAAGTTGACATAAACATAATAAGTACACGACAAAGGATATAGCATTTTTGGTATGGAAACCGTTTTCTGGGCTATAAAACCATTTATACATCTTATACGACATTTGCTACACAAAAGGCAAAACGATAAGTCGAGATGAGGATAAAGTACATTGCCTTTTTGGATGAGTGGCTTTGTAGGGACTATATTATCTATGCGTAAAGAGTAAAGACAGCACTATCTTCTGTTGTAAATCTAAAATATATACACGCAAAAAGATACGTAGGTGGTGTATTATTTGTGGAATCATCCTTAGAGAAGAAAAGTTGAAATATTTCATTTTCACACGTCAAAGGGAAACATTTGTGTAAATGTAAAAGAACAACTTTTATTATGTGGGTTAAGTGTGCACTTTAAAAAAAAAGAAAATACATCGTGTCTCATGTATGTGGTACAAATTTTAACTTAAGATTATGGAAGTCATAATTTTATGGAAAGAATTATATGAAATAACAACAACTTTTCTACACAGGGATATAAAATCTACTTCGTACGTTAATATGTTTCGTAATTTTATGACTGTTAGATCGGTGTATGTGTGGTAAATGTATATCTACTTGGCTTGTGCTCTCAATAAAGGGGTTAATTTGAGGGTGAACATAAATTTTGAGCATATTTAATCCCTGGTGTGCGGCGTGTAAGATATTAGTTAGAGGGTTAAAACGAAGGTAAAACAGAGAAAAAATTACCGCGAAAAGATTAATGTTGAGTTTTTCAAATGATGCTTTACGTATATATATAAGTTAAAACAAATGAGATTTATTTACAAAGGCGCATTTACTTTTAAGTTGTTTTTTGGCAAGAGAAGCGTTTTTTTTAGCCAAAATAAATAGTTAAATTGAGTTATGGCGCAGTGTTGGAGATTTATATTCATGGAATTATTAGCTCCAGGAGATAGTTTTGAGACGATAGGAAAGAAAACCTACCTGAAAGAAGATCATGACTTGCACAAAATTTGTCACACTATCACAATTTTCAACGATATATCGAATGGTGGTTATAATAAATAGAGCGTGAAGCTCAAATGGAGCACACAGCACATACAAACCTTACGGTCAATTTGTGAGAATATTATTTCTAATACTTTATGTGCACAAAAAAGCAACAATGAAACCAATAAGTCATTTGGTTTTGTTAGTTCCGGATCGATATTTATGGTTTGACCGTTTCACAAACCGTTTTTTTTAAGAAGTGGGATTGTGCTGCTTATGTTTTTATATTGTTAAAAGTTTTCTGTTTTAAATATTTCACCTTAGGGACCAAGGGATTTGATTGAATCATTTTAAACCAAATGTTTTATAGAAAGACCCTCGATGTAGTTGCCATCCATAAAAATAGATTTGACACTTTTTTGCTGAAATCAATCTCGAGAAAGCGGTGAAAAATCGCAACAAAAAAAACATATAAATTAGTTGTATTTACATTAAAAGGATTCGTTATCCGCCGAGTTCAAGCGTGAAATTTCAATTTCGTGAAATCCGTGGATGCAAACGTTTGAAAATTCAAATCTTTCATACAATTTCAGAGATGAGTTTCACTCCTAGATATGTCGGTTCGAAGTCGTGCTATAGTTGGACACCATCAAACATTACTCGTAGTTTCATCGTTGCAAGTTTGTTAGCTAAGTTGAAGCATGAGACCACAGTTTTCGTGATGTTAGGCGCCAATCTCCAACGCTTACAGTAACGAATGAACACCGTCATGTCATTCGCAAGCACTCTGTTTAATTCGCTGAACAATTTGTGTTGTTAAGCGTAGGACATATCGTCAACATGCAAAAATTTCCGTGAAATCGATGGCGGCAGGTCATGTATGTAGAGATTAAACAAAGCACACGATAAAATCGAGCCTTGGGCTAGTCCGTTGTTGAGTTTTTTGAGCTGACTGCATTGATCTTTGAGTAGGACTAGAAACAATCTGTCACTGAGCATATTGGCGATCACGTCGACGATCCTGAGGCAAGTTGTAGCTTTGATCAACTTGTACAAGAGCCCTCTCTTCCACACAGTACCGTACGCAACAGTTAGGTCTATGAGGATAACACCAGTTTTGAGTTGGCGCTGAAATCCCGCTTCGATGTGAATCGTAAGAGTCAGAACCTGCTCTGAGCAGCGGCGTTTCGTTCGAAAGCCAGCCTGCTCTTCAGGAACCAGACTGTCGATTTCACAAGCAATTCGGTTGTAAAGAAAACATTAGAACGTCTTAAACGTGACTGATAGCAGGGCGATTAGTCTGTAACTTTCTGGTTTGTTATCTGGCTTACCTGGCTTCAGCAGTGCAATGATCTTTGTCCTTTGGCGATGGTAGGATGTTTGTTGCCAAGACGTTTGTGAAGAATCTCGAAAGCCATACATTGCATCGAAGTCGCTCGCTTTGTCATTTTTCATGAACTCCAGCGCATTGTTCACGTTTTCGACAGTGAATGACCTCAGCTCACGGTATGCTCTGAAAATTTGTTTCGAGAACAATTTCTTCGATGGAACTTTTGACGATCATATGATTCTGCGGGCAATACGGTCTGCATTGATTTTTGGTTTCGTTTTGTTTAATTTGGATGCACCGCCAAGTTTCCTGATCAACGACCAGGCTTTCCGACTAGAGTGAGTGAAGTCCACGTTTTCGACTGTATTGACCCTTCGTTGCTTTCGGGCTTCCTCTAATGATTTCAGTAGCTCTTTCGCAGTTTCGGAGTCACCGTTGTCTTGAAACTCGGTAAGGATCGGAGTGGGTCAGGTCAGGTCACATCTGTGACCTGAAGTTTTCAGGTCAGGTTCAGGTCGACATTTCCTCAACCTGAACCTGAGCTGATGATATCAGGTCGAACCTGAACTGAACCTGATCAACCTGTTTGACCTGAAATCGTTTGAATGCGTGAATTAGGGTTTAATGTTAATAAATTTAGAATAACATGCCAAAAGACGCAAATAGATTTCATGATTTGAATTTCAATTCAATGCACTATTCGCACGGATTTGTAAGATAAATAATTTTTTGTTTGGGTCAAATAACAGAATCAATGAGACAGTGAGTAGCACAATTCCAAAATTTCTTCAGTAAGTACTTAAGTTCTGGGTTTGATGCTACCTTTATAGTTGACTCAATCATTTCCAAATATAGGAAAATGCTGGGTACTTTCATAGAAAACCGTCTACCTGCTCAGTACGACGTTTACTTGCTATAGCGAGTTTTTTATTAACTTGGTACGAGGTTTTCAGTTTCACAGAAAACCTTGTATCTCCTCCGTACGACGTTTCTTTGTTATAGCGAGTTCTGTACCAACTGTAAACGGTAAAACAAGCGCCGAAAAGTCCGGCTGCCAGAAACATTACTGGGCGTTTCGGTAGCTATCAATAAGTTCAGGCGAGCCGTCGCCGTCGGAGCGAAGAGGTTGTTCTTTAATCTGCCACTTCGGCTTTGCATCGTTTTCTGTAAGCACTAAAACAATAAATTTTGTTGTTAAAAATAAGTTTGCTGCTACTTTGCTAACTTCATTATCATTACAATGCTCGTTATAGCAAGGAAACGTCGAAACGAGCAGGTACAAAGTTTTCAGCGAAACTAAAAACGTTGTACCATGTACCTGTACTTGTAGATGTGCAAGCTTTCATACAAAAAGTAAGTATGGAACTGGGTTTGTACCCAACATTTTCAAGTATTTGGAAATGATTGAGTCTACTATAAAAGTTGTAGCAAACCTTGTACCAAAATAAAGTACTAAGGAACTTAAGTCGTTACATTCTTACGTCGTTACCTAAGAAATTTTGGATTGAGGCTATCTCAACACACATGCAGCGAAAGCATTTAAAGCTGATCGAACATTACTTCAATCTTCAATTCAATTTTTTCAAAAAAGCTCGATACTGTTACAATTAATTATATTTTCTTAAAATAAACTGTGGGTTTCAGGTCAGGTTTCAGGTCAACCTGATAAAATTTTTCAGGTTTCAGGTTACATTCAGGTCGGACCTGAATCTCAAAATCACGTTCAGGTCAGTAATCAGGTCGTGACCTGACCTGAACCTGATCAGATCAACCTGACCTGTTCCGATCCTTACTACCAGACGATTAGGCCAATATTGTCCATCGTCGATTATGACAGTGAGATAGCAATACTTACTTACTTAACCGGCCCTACAACCCATTAAGGGTCTTGGCCTTCTCCAACATGCTTCTCCAACCGGACCTATCCTCAGCTAACGTCTTCCAGCTGGTTACTCCCGCAGTTCTCAGGTTGGCAAAAGCTGCATCGCACCATCTGGTATTTGGTACGCTGCACATGACCAAGCCATCGTAGTCTGTTAATTTTTGTTGTTCTAACTATGTCTGGCTCTCCATAAAGCTGCATAAGCTCATGATTAAATCGTCTGCGCCATCTGTTCATATTTTCGTCATATACTGTTCCGAAAATTGTCCGCAGTACCTTTCTTTCGAACGTGAGCAGCGATTGTTCGTCTTTCTGAGTCATGCACCACGACTCCGACCCATACGTAACTATTGGTCTTATCACAGATTTGTACAGTGCGCATTTAGAGTTTCTGCTTACTGATTTGGACTTTAAAATTTCTATCAGGCTGTAATAACTCCGGTTGCCAAGAGTTATCCGTCTTTTGATTTCGTCCATGATTACGTTGTCAGAATTAAGCAGAGATCCAAGATATACGAGCTTGTCTACCACCTTAAATGTGTGTGTGTCAATTGTTACGCTTTGGTCGTGTTGTCGATTCGATGGGGAGACAATCATGTATTCGGTCTTTGTGTCATTAACCTTTAACCCGAGGTCGGTACCTTTTCTGTCCAAAGCCGTGAACTTTTCCTTAACAGCTTCCATGTTTCGACCCAAGATATCCAAGTCATCAGCGAAGCCCAGTAATTGACTGGATTTGGTGAAAATGGTGCTGCTGGTGTCGATGTCCATGGTTCTCACTGCTGCTTCAAGGGTCAAATTAAAAAGCAGCGTCGCGAGCGGATCACCTTGACGTAGTCCTTCCTCAATGTCGAAAGCGTCTGACAATTTGCTTCGGATTCTTACTCGGCTGTTAGCTCCATCCATTGTCAACTTTGTTAGCGAGATTAGTTTTTTGGGAACCCATAATTCCTCCATCACTCTCCATAACTTCCTCCTGTTGACACTGTCGTATGCTGCTTTGAAGTCTACGAACAAATTGTGTATTTCCACGTTGTACTCCTTACACTTCTCCAAGATCTGTCTAATGCTAAACAGCTGGTCCGTTGTTGAACGACCTACACGAAAACCACCTTGATATTCACCAACAGTAGATTCCATGTATGGAAGAAGACGTTTGTATAGAATATTCGCAAACATCTTGTAGGCGATATTCAAAAGCGCAATTCCGCGATAGTTGCCACACTCCAATTTGTCGCCTTTCTTGTACAAAGGGCAGATGATGCTAGTCTTCCACTCTCCCGGCAACTTCTCGACATTCCAGATGCGCTTGATGAGCTCGTGCATCTCCATACATAATGCGTTACCACCGTGCTTGAAAAGTTCTCCAGGTATGTTGTCGGTTCCTAAGGCTTTGAAATTTTTGAGCTTTACAATTTCATGCTCCACTTCCTGTAGCGTTGGTTCTGCAATATGTGGCTGCGCGGTCTGAAATGGTAAGTTGTTGTTGGTGTCGTTTCGGTTCGGTGGTCTGTTCGGGTTCAGCAGTTCCTTAAAGTACTCCGCCCATCGTCTGATGCACCTTTCCTCATCTGCTAAAACCAACCCATCCTTGTCCTTGCACAATAAAGGTTGTTGACTGTAACCTTTCCTCGATTCGTTTACTTTCCGGTAAAAATTCCGCGTCTCTTTTCGATTACCAAACCTTTCAATTTCGATTAAAACTTCCTTGTCATGTTGTCGCTTTTTTCTTCGGAATAGTTTTTCCTCGAAATTTCTCTTCGAACGGTACTCTGCCATGCCAGCTCGAGTGCATCTATTTAGATATCTCGCTCGAGCCGCATTTTTGTCATCCAGTGCTTTTCTGCATTCGTCATCGAACCAGTAATTTCTTTTCCTTCCCGTTCTCGTTCCTATCGTCTCTGCTGCGGCTTGCTCTACGTTTCGTCTAATTTGATTCCATGCATCGTCTACGTTTCGTTGTTCGCTTTCCATTCCGTCAATAATTTTCTTCTCCAAACTATCCACATATTGTCGTTTAATATTTTCGTCCTGCAGTTTCTCGACGTTTCACTTTTCCAATGCCGGTTGTCGATTGTGTGAAATCGAAATCCGAGCCCTAACAACCACCTTTACCAAGTAGTGATCTGAATCGATGTTCGGTCCCCTACAACTTTTGACATCCAAAACATTTGAACAGTGACGCCCATCTATGAACACGTGGTCAATCTGGTTTTTGGTTCGTCCATCAGGTGATACACATGTCGCTTTGTGGATGTCTTTATGTTCGAAATAGGTACTGCAGACAACCATGTTCCTTGACGCTGCGAAATCAATTGCCAACGTTCCATTTTCGCTTGTCTTTTCGTGGAGGCTATATTTACCAATAGTGGGGCGGTAGTAGACTTCGCGACCTATCTTGGCATTCAAATCCCCAAGTATGATTTTGATGTCTCGATTCGGTGCTCCATCATACACTTTCACCAGTTTCTCGTAAAATAGCTCCTTCGCTTCATTATCTTTTTCCTCCGTTGGAGCGTAGACGTTAATAAGAGTATAATTGAAAAATTTTCCTCTTATCCGTAGAGTGCATATTCGTTCGTTGACAGTGAAACCAATGACCGCGTTTCTGGCTCTACCGAAGACTGTTCCGTATCCTCTTGGGCTGTCGTTGCTCTTGCCGCTGTAATAAAACGTAAAGTCTCTACTGATCATAGAATCCTTCCCAGGCCATCTAGTTTCCTGTACTGCTGTAATGTCAAGTTTAGTCGCCCTTAGCGCACTAGTGAGTGATCTCAACCCTCCTGGCCGTAACAGAGATCTAACATTCCATGTTCCTAATTGTAAATCGTTGTCCTTTTTCCGTTGCCTAAGTCGTTGCTGTTTATCCTGTCCAATCCGAGGTTCTGTTGTTGAATTCATAACCATATTGCTTTTTTTGAGTGTGGTATGGTGGCTAGCCACACGCACAACCCACTAATTCGATTCCCCTCTGACCCGTGGGCAAGTCATCAGGTAGCACTCTTAAGTTTAGCACAAAACTCCGAAGAGAATTGAGGTCCCAGGGACTACGACGTGGACGTAAAAAGAGCACTTGATAGTTAGACAGTTGCACGCCTGGCACATGACACGGACTACCACACTCCGCTCATATGCAATCAGGCGCTACCCTATCTAACTACCCAATCCCCAGTGAGATAGCAATAGCAATGTTGGTATTGAATTCGTAATTTGTCAACCGGTTGTAAGTCTCACACATACAAAATATAATCTGTAATCGAATATTTTGCATGAAATAGAACTCATAGTTCCTCAGGAATCGTGTACCGATTCTTATAACGATTGTTTTGTATGTGTGAGAGTCTCAACCCGTCGAAAAATTACAAATGCAAGATCAACATTGCTATTGCTACCTCACTGTCAAAATTCCTCTGAGATGATTGTCAACTTGATACTTATCTAAGTATCAACTTGATAGTTGTCTAACTATCAACTTGATAGTTGTCTAACTATCAACTTGATAGTTGTCTAACTATCAACTTGATAGTTGACCAACTACCAACTTGATAGTTGTCTAACTATCAACTTGATAGTTGTCCAACTACCAACTTGATAGTTGTCTAACTATCAACTTGATAGTTGTCCAACTATGAGCTTGATAGTTGTCCAACTATCAGCTTGATAGTTGTCCAACTATCAGCTTGATAGTTGTTCCACTGTCAAGTCTGTCAAGTTGATAGTTGGACAACTATCGGCTTGATAGTTGTCCCACTATCAAGTTTATAGTTGTCCCACTATCAAGTTGATAGTTGGACAACTATCAACTTGAAATTTGTCTAACTATCAACTTGATAGTTGTCTGACTATCAACTTGATAGTTGTCTAACTATCAACTTGATAGTTGTCTAACTATCATCTTGATAGTTGCCTAACTATCAACTTTATAGTTGTCTAACTATCACCTTGATAGTTGCCTAACTATCAACTTGATAGTTGTCCGTGACTGTGACGTGACTGTGTAACTAGCTATAAGCTTTATACACTTACATCCATAAGAGACTGTTACTGTTCCGTTGAGCAAGCCATCAAATTTAATTTCCTCTATATATCATTCTACTACATTTCGATGTATCATTCTAATACTTTTCAAGTACTCCAGAAAAAAAAATCGATTTTTCCGGAATAACTTCCAGATCCGTAGTCCCACATAGCCCATCTTCGAACTTAACCTCGGGAATTTAATTCCGCAGCGATTAAAAAAAAGATTTGGAAAATTGGTTAGGAATTACTCAAGTTATCGTGCTAACAAGGAAAATTTTGTGCAGGTATTTAAGGTTTTTCATGCAGATATCATTCATTTTTGTCATAGGTATTTATTTTCATAAGACCCTTTGACTTTCAGTCAAGGGAATAATGATTATTAAGTACTTAATTAAAAAAAAGAAAATTGGTATCCAGTAGATAACTTACGTGTTGTTAGTTTGCAACGAAGTCTCTAAATTGCAAAGTGTTCACTGTTCACAAATAACATGCCGATGCCGAATCGTGTAAGCGGAACATCAATTGAAGTTTATAAAGGATTGGAAATGTATTTCACTGCAAAATCGAAAATAAAAGAAAATTTTGTTTTTTCGCGAATTTAATGGATATTTTTACACCAGGCTTTCAATTCAGATTGTAACTCAACGTTTCGTATTTTAACCATAATCTTGTTTATCGATTTCAATTGTAAGTTATGCACACATTGCATGTGTAGTACTGCACTCGCATTCCTTCAGTGCAAGTGATTGTATCGAGAATATTCGTATGCATTCAAGTGTTTATTGAATAAAACAAACTTTTGAAATTTTGTTCGACATAATGCACATTTCTAGACCCGTACGATGTAATGGGGCCTCTGTTTTTCCTTCGACGTTTGCAACCAGTTGAACTTCGACATAAGAACTTCTGAGGTATTTATATTTTATTCACAATAGTGGAATTCTGAAAAAAAAATTGTGCCCATCCATCCGTCTGTATGTATTGAGAAAATTTTAACCGATATTGAAGGTCTTTGTTTGCCCCGACAGGTTGTTTTGTGGGTCTGTGAAAATTCATCGCTTATACTGATATGGTCAGTTCTATCCTAAAAAAGTTGTTTTTTGCTACACCGCTGCTTAGGAATGGGGTTTTCAATGTTGTCTTTTGGACAATTTCCAATGCAACAATCAATAAGGTTAGAAGTTCATAAATTTGCATTACATTGCCGATATTTCTTGCATCGTTTCGGGATTCGTACGAGTCTGCGTAGCATAATGTTTATTTTCAACGTTGCGAAGCTTTTGTATACTTCGAGTATGGTTATCTATGTTTACACTTAAATGTTCTAATGTATCTAAAGGAATTGCTTCAAATGCAGCAATGCTTCGAAAGCATTTATGATAACATTTCATTGAAATGCCTCATAAAAAGTTTTTTTTAAATTGCTCCGTCCGTGATAGGACTTCCATTGGCGATATGCCCATATTAAAGATACAAACACATCTACTTTACTTCTATACATAGATTATATACACTCGGACGTGAGAAGAATTCTGACCCTAATAACCTTGATTTTTCCATTGATTCCATTGATTTTTCGCGTTGTATATTTGGTGAATTAAGCGGTCTAGACTTCGATGGCAGTGTCACAACACCATTCACAGATTCGTCACCTTTGACTTTGTGGTAGTATTTTACTTTATAGGAAACCACTTAAAATGCAAGAGATTTGATTGTTCGATTGTAGACTGTGTGTTCCCCAGATATACATTCAAACGTTTTTATTTTGTTACATTTTGATACAAAAAACAATGGCATAAGGTAAAACTCGAACGTACACTTACGGAAATATATTTTTGCATCAAATAGAATTTTGTACTTCTGCGCAGGTTTTTGCAGTGTTAAAAAGCTGCGCAGAAGTACAAAATTCTATTAATGCAAAAATATGTTTCCGTGAGTGTATCTAAATATAGAAATGAGCAAACAATCAATTTCAAAGATCTATAGAAATTACCCAAGGTAACGTCAAAGGCCCTGCCGAAGTGCGTCTAAGATCATTGATTTTGATGACCGAAATGTTCTCCCCTGCACCATATCGAAAAGAGGATCAACGTAGCTTCTTCAAGAAATCCTTAAACTATTTTCTCTAAAATGAAATTCTTACCAACTACGCCTCAAGAAGAATACTTCAAACCGCCGTAATTTTATAGATGTGTCATACCTCACAATTCTCGAAGTTGCTTTATCCCGGGATTTGATTATTTTTCCCTAAAACCCTGAAACACGTGTTCTCTGAAATTTTATTCTCTACAACTTTTTCCTTGGAAGCAACTTTGTAACTTTCATAGTTTTAGATGTATGTGTCATCCCGCCCAATTCTAGAAGTGGTCATATACCAGGATTGGGCCATTTTTCCTTAAAGCTCTGAAACACGTGTTCTCTAAAGTTTTATTCTTCACAACTTTGTCTTTGGAAGCAACTTTCTAACTTTCATAGTTCTAGAGATATGTGTCATTCCACCCAGTTCCAGAAGTATTCACATTACAGGATTAGGGCATTTTTTCTGAAAACCGTGAAGAACGTGTTTTTGGTAACTTCTCCGACCATACCTCCGAAACCACTTGACCGATTTTGCTCATCTTCGAACTTAAATCATGGGACATATGTACCTTTCAGGGGAAAAAGTTTAACGTTCAGCCGTTTAGAAAAAAAGTGGAGACGGACGGACAGACAGACGGACGAGCATTCTTTTTTTTTGCTAATTCGTCAGCTATAGACGATAATAAATGCATCCCCCACTCCTACCTTGATCTACCCTATGTTACAATAAAATTGGGCTGTGGCGCCCAGTAAAAATATTTAAGGGGGCTCAGCCTCCAGCAGATTTTCAATTTTTTCTTAAATTTTTACATTTCAGAAACCGGATGAGAAATATAAGATACATATTTACATCTTGACCTGCAGCGCTCAAGTGAATATCACGATTTAATTAAATAACTAGGAAAGATCTTAAAAATTTTCGCCTGCGGCGCTATACTCGCTTAGTCCATTACTAAACTTCTTACTTACAACGAACCCTAAAATCAAAAAATTCGCTTGCATTACGCTAGCGTTACAGAGGGGAGGGGGGGGGTCTAAAAAATGCCAATTTTAGCGTTACGTAATTTATGAACGGTCCCTTACCTATGGCAATGTTACTAAACACCATCCCTACTGTTTTACGGCGATTATATTCTCCACTGACAAAACGGCGCTCAGCAAGGTGACCCATGTGGTCCACTACTGTTTAGCTCAGCAATTCAATTCGTAATTGAGTCCTTAGTATCGGAATTCGTCGTTTTTTATCTAGACGATGGAACCATAGCAGGTGAGGTGAAGAGCGTATTACGAGATTTCAAAACAGTAAAAGAAGAATGCGCTAAAATTGGTTTACAAATTAATCCCACTAAGTGTGAGCTTTTTTTTTTTGTTCGGAAGTAGACCCTGATATAGCACAGCTTTTCGACAAACTATCTCCTGGAATATGCATAGTCAACAATTTCACCCTCCTAGGTACAGCTATTACCGAAAGTGCTTTTGACAAAGTCTTTAACGATAAACTAAACGAATTAAAGTTATTATTGTAACGTCTGCAAGAATTAGAAAATTATCACATAGCTTTCTACATTCTAAAAAACTGCTTCGCTATCCCGAAACTGGTATTTCTATTACGAACAACGTCGACATGGAATCATATGGACATTGTAGATGAAATAGACACTCAAATAAAGTCAACTTTAGAAGCTCTGACGAATTCACTTTTAGAAGACGACAAATGGGACTTAGCTTCGCTGCCCATCAATGCTGGTGGTGTGGGAGTACGGAAAGTTCGGAATGTAGCTCTACCGGCTTTTCTGTTTTCAGTTAACGCTGTTTCTCCGTTGGTTAGTACCATGTTAAACCTACCAACGCTGACCACCGAAGAAATAGCTGATTATGAGGACAGTTTGAGGGCATGGAATCGCATACATCCAGAATCAAGAAGACCAAAAGATCCTACGCTACAAAATCACTGGAACTCGATCGTGGTTAGCGAAACTTTGAACAAAATAGAATTCGTAAAGGAGGAGGATAAAGCAAGATTCCTAGCAGTACAAAGACCTGAGTCGGGTGCTTGGTTGCACGCCCTGCCCTCGTCATCAATCGGCACACTACTTGACAATAACTCTTTTCGAATAATAATGGGTCTTCGTTTAGGACTAGATATTTGTGCACCCCACCTTTGTGTCTGTGGTTCACAGGTGGACAAACAAGGTCATCACGGCCTAAAATGTAAAAAAAGTGTTGGTCGCCACGCTCGTCATGCAGAGTTGAACGATACTATAAAACGAGCTTTGGTATTGGCAGACGTACCGTCACCACTAGAACCTCCAGGGTTAGCAAGGTAGGACGGAAAAAGAGTAGACGGAATGACCCTTATTCCATGGTCTAAAGGAAGCACCCTAATCAGACACGTTTGCACCCAGCAACATGAGATTCAGCTCAAGACAAGCAGGCGCAGCAGCAGCGGACAAAGCTAAACGAAAAGAGAAAAAATACGAGACATTAATAAGTCAAAATTACCTATTTGTACCCTTCGCAGTGGAGACGATGGGACCATGGTGTAATGAAGCCACCGAATTTTTCGACGAACTAACAAAAAGGATACTCCTGAAAACGTGCGAACCACGCTCCAAATCCTTCCTTAAACAAAGGCTGAGTATAGCCATACAAAGGGGGAATGCAGCGGCTGTCATGGGCACCTTTAGGTCATGCGATAACATGAAGGAGATATTCTATTTGTTGTGATTAAAGTTTTTTAGTTTAATTATTGTTTCACAATCAAAATTCTTGTACAAATGCTGATCAATAAACTATTTGTTCGTTACCTAAAAAACGAATCGAGGCAGTCCCAATAAGATCTAGTCGTCTTAGCATATCCCGTATGAGAAAGTAACTTCCCAAGTAAAATATAATAAAAGCACAGTATCGCATTCGGAATCAATACTTCGAAGGTTCATATTTTCTTAAACACCCGAAAATGGGTGCCATCGGGGGATGCCGAGAGGGGGAGCGTTATACGGAACAGAGTACACATTCTAATCGCAACGAAAATATTTCGACAAATTTCATGATAAAGAACTATCGAACTGCGTAGGTCTGTTCCCCTTTCCGGCACTTTAGCAGATCTAAAGTCAGAGAGCTATCGGATGTCATAGGTTGAGTACTCTAGATGTTCTAGGAGTCGATATATGTCCCCTCTAATGGAAATTTATTTATTTATTTAAGCAAACGGCTTTCGCTAACTGGCTTTCAAATTAAAAGTTCAACATTTATAACAAAAATAAGGCAAAACCGAAGATGGACTGACGACCCAGTCGACCCGTCGAAATCGACAGCCACCTTTTGCTCCTTGTCCAGTAGATCAGAGAGAACCATGATTTTGCAGTGGATACGTCGATTGTGTGATGGTGCCATGGACATAAAATCAAGAAATAAAAGATTCGATTTAGTACGTTACACAATCAAGAAAAAAAGAAAGCAAAAAACAAAAATTGTATGATCGGGAGGGTGAAAATCAACCTGTCGAAAGCAAAAAGCCGTGCCTCTTTAACATCGAGTCCGTTATCACCAATGATCTCACCGCTGAGCGGAAAGCACTCCGAACGGTTGACTCTTCATAGAAGTGCGCAAACATATTGAAAATCCTCGACAGATTATTGACAGGCTCGAAAAGTCCGTAATTAGAGCGATACGAGCATAAGTGTTAGCATAAGTGTTACCCACATGTGGGATACCGTAAAGTCGGCTAATTTTGACCGGATACCCTAACTTTGACCGTTTTTTCGCCGTTTTTGGTGTATTTTTGCATTTTCAAGACTGCTATGAAAAATTGAAATCGAAACGAAATGACGAATGCAGTTTCGATTATGAAAGCTTGGAACTTTACATTAATTTATAAAAAAGGTGCGACCGACGGGTCACTTGCTAAAAATGAGTAGCCACGTGTGTTCGTAGGTTTTAAAAAGTTCCATTCAAAATGTCACATTTAAAGTTTAGTTGAAAGCTTCATGCTTTCAGAATCGGGTCTGTTATCGCCATTTCGTTACGATTTCATTTTTTAGCAGTCTTAAAAATGCAAAAATACACTAAAAACAGCGAAAACCGGACGAAGTTAGCCGACTTTACGGTACGCTAAAAATTCTATTAGACCAGCCCCCAGTATAATAAATACTTCGTACGGGTCCAATAAAAACGTTCGTCTATAGATGAAATCAAGACATTAAGTTGTAAAAAACGGAGTGTATACAGCCTGATAAAAATTTTCAAGTCGAAATCATTAACCCGAAACCCAAAATGTGAATCGTAAAAATCTGTGATAATGTTAATTGGCTAGTTCCACAGTGCAGTTGGATAAAATGTAACGTAGGAACGCTCATATCACTGTTTTCTGACTGAGACACAGCCTTACAATCTTCTAGAAAGTTGTTGGCTATATTTAGACCTTCGACCTTCGCATATCAAGAGCTGGTGCCTGTGCACTATCCCAGGAGAGCGTGAACGCTGAAACGCTTATAGTGGTTCTCCCTTTTTGCCCCCTAGTTCATAGTAAACGTGCATTGTCTTGCAAGTCACGTTAGCCATAAACAGCGCTGGGTCGCTACTCAAGATATGTTTGAGCTTAAAACTAACAACAATCACCGTCCCTCGAGAAAGTGATTGGACTAGCTAGTTTATTCGATAGTTGATTACTGTTATATTATGTCTCACCTCTTTCGTGAATAAATATATATACTTATCCATTTACTGTCGTCCTGTATTATCCGTATTGACGTTTTGTCCCACTCCTGTGTGTTATATACTTAGAGTGGTGGTTGACTGGGATAGTAGGATTCTTTCATTCCATTGTTTCATACATTTAAAGTCTCATAATTGGTGTTTCAGATGTTAATGCTTTTTGTCTTTGCATCAAACGTGACTTTTGATTTTGATTATATGTATTTTGCTTGTCCAAATTTTGACGGGTATATCCATCTCCAGGGTGTGTATTATTTATTGGTATTTTTATTTGTATTTGCGCAATGTTTGTATGCAATTATAGTAAACATTATTATATTTTTATTAGAGCAGAAAAATTTTACGTCGTTCCTCTTTAAAAACAAAGCTTACCATATGCGATTTAGTGGGAAAAAATGTTAAAGTAATTAAAATCGCGGTGTGTACTTAATGAGATCCGAGTGTTCCCTACGTTACATTTCCCAATGGAACTACCAAGTTACTTATGGGTAGGAGACGTTCGAAAGGAAGGTATTGTGGACGATTTTCGGACCAGTGAATGTTGAAAATCAGAGCAAATGGTGCAGACGAATGTAACAAGTCTCTTTGTTCCCTCCGTGGCTCGACGGGAGGAAGAAACTTGCCAGCAATGAAATATCGGCTATGACGCAAGAACGATAAAGGAATGAGGATTCAACTAGAACTAGCGCGTACGTTATCATATGACTCGAAGAAAGTGATTGTTCACACTTTACAGTAATATAATGAATTACTAATTATAAACGTCTATCCATCTGTTTATGTGTATATGTGTCTATTCGTCTATTTATAAGTCTGTCTGTCACGATCCCGTTATTTTTTCGTTTAATTGCGTTTACACTGGCGAAGAAAAAAAATACTTTTTGATATCTTGTCGGGTATGGTGCAAAACGTCGAGAAAACATGTTCCGGGGTGGGATATTGTTCTGAAATAAGGGAGTTATGGGTCAAGAAAGGGTGAAAATTGAAAATCGTCCAAAAGTCAGTCAAGATGACGTCTTAGAGATTTGGTCGGGGAAGCAAAGTCTTCGAGTTTTTGATGGCCTACAACTTTGTAGAAGAAAGTTTTTTGATCCGATTTCATGCGGAGGAGCTAGGCAGCGAAAACTGTTAAAATTTTGGGGTTTCCTCACTTTGTTGTTAGGGAACTTTTGTTGTTGGACAAAGTAGAGATACATTTTGAGTGCCAATCGATAGTGGAGGCTTGGGGCAATAAATTTGCTGAACAATGTTGGGTGAAAAAGCTTCATACTACCGAGCTATAGGTCATTATTTGGCGATTTTGTCCAGAGCTGGAGCACTTATTAAGCAATATCTCGGCCGGTAGTTGCCGGAATGAGGCCAGTGAGGTGTCACATGAAAGGTTTCGACAGTGTAAAGGTAGCGGAATTGGGTTGAAGGAAATCGGTTGAGCGGTTTGGTGTCCAGAGTCGGTCAAAGGAGGCAAAAATGGACAAAAATTTGCTCCGCTGCCCGAAAATTACTGAAAAATTAATTTTTGATATGTTGTTGGGTATGGTGCAAAACGTCGAGAAAACATGTTCCGGGCTTAGATATTGTTCTGAAATAAGGGAGTTATGGGTAAGCAACGGGTCATAATTGAAAATCGGCCAAAAGTCAGTCAAGATGTCGTCTTAGAGATTTGGTCGGGGAAGTGTCAGAGTAGAATACATAGCAAGTGCAACGCTGAATACGGGGAAGTTGAAATACGGGGAACGTTGAATACGGGGTAAGTGGAATACGGTGAACGTTGAATATGGGGGAAATGGAATACGGGGGAAGTAGAATACGGGGGAAGTGGAATACGGTGAACGTTGAATACGGGGAAAGTGGAATACGGAGAACGCTCTATTGAACGGGGAAGTGGAATACGGTGCACGTTGAATACGGGGGAAGTGGAATACGGTGAGCGTTTCATACGGTGAATGTTACATACGGTGAACGTTGCATACGGTGAACGTTGCATACGGTGAAAGTTGCATACGGTGAACGTGGAATATAGGGAAAGTGGAATACGGGGAACTTGGAATACGGGGAAAGTTGACTACGGAGAATGTTGCATACGGTGAACGTGGAACAGGGGGGAGGTGGAGTACGGGGAACTTGGAATGCGGGGAACTTGGAATACGGGGAAAGTTGAATGCAGTGAACTTTGCATACGGTGAAGGTGGAATACGGGGGAAGTGGAATACGGGAAAATAGAATTCGGGGAAAGTTGAATACGGCGAACTTGGAATACGGGGAACTTGGAATGCGGTGAACGTTGAATACGGAGTAAGTGGAATACGGGGGAAGTGGAATACGGGGGAAGTGGTATAAGGGGGAAGTGGAGTAATTTTGCGGCAATGAAAGTATTTTGATTTATAGTACTTTTCTCGCCCACTTCGATTTTAGTATTATTAGCTGTAATATCAACCAAGTGATATAACGACATGAAACATTACTCATCATTATTTGAAACGAAAAAAATATGCTTTGGCTCTCTGAATAGACAACACGCGAAAATGATAAAGCCTGCGTAGGTCCTTGGGGCGGGGGTTTCGACTACGTAACCTACCCGTTAATGTTAAAGCGAAAATGATAAAGCCTGCGTAGCCCCTAGGGGTGGGGGTTCGACTAGTTTTGTGATAAAGGTGATAATATACTAATGATTCAGCTACTCACGACCTTAGTGTCTGGGAATAAATGTTTGTACCAATGAATGGGAATAGTATCTCAAACGGGCGCCAATCCATCGGGCAACGCTTCTCTTTGGGGGCGGATGTTCATCAATGGGTGAATGCTTTTACCACTTGAACGCAACGTGCCTGAGTATGATTAAGTAGTGCTAAGGACCAATGAAGAATAATCAACTGTGATGCGACAGGTATAGTGTTCTATTGGGTTGGTGATTTCCAGTACACGAAATGATGTAGATCGTAGAAATGGCATTAAATCAACTATCTGATTGAATCCCGCGTTAAAGTGCCTTTCCCTCTTTCCAGAGTTAAAATGTTAAATTTTAAATAGTGGAAGCAGTGTTCTGTTTCCGTTATTGGACCCGTACGAAGTACGAAGGTCCTATACGTTTACTAAAAATTCAGGGCTCCCACACATCCAATATTTAAAAAATTCTCCGTCTCCACTTTTTTTTCGAAGCGGCTGCACCGATCGCCCTGCACTTTTTTTTCGCTGAAAGGTACATATGTCCCATGGTTCAGGTTCAAAGATGAGCAAACTCTATCGGGTAGTTTCGGAAATATGGTTTTTTGGGGGTAGGTGATACTTTTTCTCAGATATCTCTAGAATTAAGGCAGTTAGAAAACTACTTTCTGGAACAAAGCTGTAGAGAACTAAATTTTAGCGAACGTGTGTTTCAAAGTTCTGAGATCTAGCCACTTCTAGAGTTGGGAGAGATGAGTCATATCTCGAGAACTATGACAGATTACACCTTCACCTTCAAAGCAAATAGGCATCCACACTTTTTGTATCAATGAGGTCTACGTGATATATAAGTTTAAGATCAAAGCGATTCATCTTTGCGAAAATATTAAACAAAATTGTTTTTCGCCACCCCTTGGTAGACCATTTTTCTTACATCTGTACAGCTCATATATGGTCGCTAACGGAAAAATGTTATTCTACGGATTTCTTGGATTGGTCCAAGGAATCAATGGGCCAATTATCACAAAAATCGGTGAGGTGTTGTATTTTTTTGTTCGAAGAATTCTCAGATTAACTCTTAAATGTTATCGAACACGTGTTTCAGGGTTTTCCCAAGAAATGTCCCCATCCTGAGATTTAGCCATTTCTAGAATTCAGAGGGAGAAGAACATTAGACAACGCGTGATTGGTGTCAGAGTTCAGAAAATGTACTTCGGGAGGGCTTTCGACATTACTTTGCGTAATTTCTGAGAGTCTTTTAAATTCTGATAGCTCTAAAAGAACTTGACTATGCATTCTGATGCGCATTATATTTATGATAATAGTAAGAGTTTGGTACATCGAGGCTTTTCGCACGTGAAGGCTTTCCGCACGTGAAGGCTTTACGTACGGGTCTTTGCATATGTTTACTTAATGTAAATTAAAATTAAAAGAGGTCGCTAATAGTGTGAACATCGATTCTGGCGCGCATTATTTAAATATGATGCTTATTGTATGTGGTTTATTGTGCGTAATTTATGAATATTTATTTTAATATGTGTGGAACGTGCGGTAGAATACCGTTAACTATGAAGTCTAATCGGGAGCCGGAGGTGTTAAAACAACAACAGTAAATACAAAGGCTTGGTCAAATGCAGAGCCCTTCTCATTTTAGATTGAGTTCATTTTTTAGGCTTGTGGAGTTGTTTTTGTGGTAGATAATCGAGCCTAGATCAACGTTTAGGAAGTTCATTTTTCGAAAAAATGGTGTCTAGGCAGCCGCGGATGCTTTTTGTTCTTCCATTTAAAAGCGTTGGCTAGAAAGAGACCAATTATATCTGTCTTTTTTTAACCAACGCTTTTAAATAGAAGAACAAAAGTCATCTGCGGCTGCCTAGACACCATTTTTTCGAAAAATGATCTTCGTAAACGTTGATCCATTGGACACATTGTGCTATGCAACTTTCGTCAACTTGAGAACTTTTGGAGTAACCGGCTCGTAGACGTTAGCAGCCATGTTGGAAAAATCCAGGACCCTTAATGGGTTGTAGTGTCAAAGTCGATGGAGCAAATAAGAAATACTTGAAAAGCGGCGGCGATGCTCATACCAGGCTCGTTTTTAACACTTCGTTAAACCTGACAATTTAGTCCTAAAGTTTTGAAAATTTTTTGTATTGTTGAAAATTTTCTCTTTTTTCGCCGCTCTATCTTTTTTACAACAATACAATCTCTCCCTTTGCACAAACGACTTCACTCTTTCTCGATCTGAACGCAATTATTCCAAAAAAAATCGTATAACTTACGTTTTCAAAATGCCTCAAAAATGGATGTGTTATGAATACTCACGTTGGTTGAGGAACCGTGTATATCAACAACTTATAAATCTTGTATATGAAAGTAATTTTCAACCCTTGGATGAAGAGACACTTCTTTATCCAAGAGATGTAAATTCTGGGATAGGTATTCTTTGCGAAAATTAGGGTTGAAAAATTTTCGCAAATAATTGGTATTAACAATTTAAGTGTACGCAATTTTATTAATGAACTGCTCGTCTTACCGTCAAATCGCCCATAAAATATGAAAAGCGCTCAGAATTAAGTATTCAAATGTAAAACGTCTTACTTTATGAAGTTTTAATATTTCTAATGGGGAACAAAATCAATAAAACATAAAAGTTTTCTCAAATTATGAAAGTTGCACTTTTACATATTAATTAAAACAAGAAAAAATAAAACTTTTGAAGACGATCATTCCCGTACAAAACACTATAGTAAGTCTCCTCATAAACGTATCAATAATGAATAAACAAATTTTCACTTTACAAACATAAAGAAAAGATATTTCTATTTACACAAAACAGTAAACAATAAAGTTTTTAATTGAAAATTGTCTCCTTTCATCTCTCTGGGATATAAATACGTAGAATATACATGGAAAGAGATACACATCTCTTCACATTTATACAATAAGCCATGCTCATACAGAAATTTTCGAATATCTACTAAAACCATGGGTAGAGGTACACAGTACAGATTAGGGTGGTCCTAAAAGTTAAATTGTCAAAAATTCTGGGAGCTCTTGCATAAAAGATAAAAGAAAGCACAAGTAAGTTTTGTAATGAAATTTTACCTTTGGGGTAACACCTGCAAAGGATTTAACTAAATGCTACCACAAACCAAAATAATCAAATTCTTCCGATAGATGGCGTTCAGTCATTTTTTTAAAATTGATTGAACATTCAACACCTGAACAATAGACCTGTCCAAAATTCTGTGTTGTCGAAAAGTTAGGGGGCCCGCCCGGAAAACGGTGTCAAATGGTCCACCGAAAAAAAGTTTCTATGGATCGGATGAAATCCGGAGCGATTTAATGGGTGCTCAATGACGTTAAAGGAAAAAAATTACCGAAATTCAAGCATCAATATCTTCGTTGGCAAGTGTCCGAATATTCTTGTGAATGAGCTTGTCTTCTAGGGTTTTTCTTCCTCTAAAAATTGTTTCTAAGAAGCTAGACTGGAAATGAATCCCCTGTATAAGTTCCATACGACTAAAGTAGTGCAGCATTTTTGTAAAAATTGTATCCACTTCAATTAAGCGAAAGTCATACTGGGAATTGCTTTAGAGTCGAGCTTCTTGGAAACAATTTTTAGAGAAAAAAAACCCTTGAAGACAAGCTCATTAACAAGAATATTCGGACACTTGCCGACGAAGATATTGATGCTCGGATTTCGGTCATTTTTCTCCTTTAACGAAAACTTAATTTTTCCGTACATTTTTGGACAGGTCTACTGAACAAATATTCGAAAGACATCCAATTTTTACGTAAGGGTCGAACGCCATTTATATGAAGAATTTGAAAAAAATGCATGACGCATTGGATGACTTATTAAAATCGATTGGTAGCAATGTAATAAAAACAGGGTTCTACCAGTGGCGCCGAGTATGGGGGGTCGATGGCAGCGATCGCTGTCAACAACAAATTCCGTTGGGTGCGGCTCATCCAACGGGAATGCCTACACAGTTTTTATAAAATTGCATCTATTCGTCAATAGCATCAAAAAAAAACTCTAAAGAGGAAGATTGACGTAGTCCGCGTGTTACATCGTTTTAAATTACTGATATGACTATTTAAGCTCTTAACGCAAAGAATAAAAAAATGCGGCACAAATGTCTGTGAGTATCACTAGAATGATGCGACTCTAGCTCTACTCTAAAGGCCTAACATTTTTCAGATTTTATGATAATGGCTAGTTACACACATCGTGGGAAATGCATGAAAAATAAAAACCTCCATACAAAACACCATTTTTCAAGGAATTTGCAGACCACTGAAAAATGCTTGAAAATTGATGATATTTTGTATGGAAATTTTTATTTTTCGCACATTTTTACCTCTTTTTAGGGAATGCAGGACCGGTACCTGAGCCGGTACCAGAGCCGGTTTCAAATACCGGTTCAGAAAATAGGTTACAGAGCCGGTTCCGAATACTAGTTTTAGAACCAGTTCGGAATACCGGTTCCAGAACCGGTTCGGAATACCGGTTCCAGAACCGGTTCAAAATGCCGGTTCCAGAATCGGTTCAGAATGCCGGTTCAGAAGAGCAGTTCAAAGTATCGATTTCGTTCATCCCCTGATCATGTCTGATTGCATTGAGCTGAAAGTTGTTCGATTCTAATGTCAAAAGTTTTAGAAGGAAACAGATACATAGACGTAGAACAGATGTTGCAAAGAATAATTAAAAATTTCAATGTTTTTCTTTTAAATCAGGATTTCTAGACTCCCTCCCCCTGTAACACAAAAAGTGTCAATTATGACCCATTTTTGTTAGAAGCGTAACGCTAGCCCCATACGTAATTTGAACGTTACGTAATTTATGAAAACTTTGTGCATCGAACCCAACGGCCGAAAATGAACTCGACGCCTCTGGGTTCTACTAGTCTTGCTAAAAGCTAGAGTGCTAATATCGAAGTTATTTTAAAATTTTATCGCTTTAGAGGCTAATTTTCCTTGTCATTAGTTTTCCTATCTCGAATAGTAACGTCATCATCATCATCATCACACTTTATAGACCGTTTGTACCTTTCGGTGTGAGGTCTTTACTACTGATCATGGACCACCCTTCTCCATACCCCCCTATCCTGTGCCAAGGAGATGGTTTGTTCGCCTAGAGAAAGTCCCCTAACTTCTAAATCGGATTTAATTGAGTCTATAAACCTTCTCCTTGGCCTACCCCTGGGACACACACCCGGGACTTGAGCATCCAATATCCTCTTTGGTAGCCTGCTATTACCCATCCTCTGAACGTGCCCGTACCACCGCAGACGACTAATCCTTGCCGCCTCTTCCACTGATGTAACCCCTAAGTTTTCCCTGATGTCGTCGTTCCTAATATGATTGTCCCACTGTTCCCTCCGCTTTACTTTTGCTATGCTCCTAAGAACCCTCATATCAGAAACCTCCAGGTCATGCACAAGGTATCCGCAGTCCACCCAACTTTCACTACCGTATAAAATCGTTGGTCTGTAGATTGACCTGTGAATAGCTAGCTTTGTGCCACTACTTAACTCCTTTTTGTTGAACACATACGACCTCAACTGACTGGCCACTGCATTCCCCATTCTTCTCCTTTCTTCACATTCCCTAACTAACTTGCCATTCTCCGAAAAAATGGCTCCTAAATATTTAAACTCAGAGACCTGTTCCAACTGCTCCCCATTTAAACTGCAAACTACATCCTTCCGGGATTTGCCAATATGCATAACTTTAGTTTTACTGACACTTATTTTCATGCCGTATTCTTCACATGCAGCATTCAGGCAGTCTAAATTCTCCTGCAAATCCTTGGCATTATCTGCTAATAGAGTTAAGTCATCCGCATAGGCCAGGATTTTCATGATTACTTCCCCCACCTTCACATTCCCTTGCAAATTCGCTTGCCTGATAATCTTGTCCATACAAATTATGAACAGAAGAGGGGAGAGACAACAACCCTGACGAACTCCCTCATTAACTTCGAAAGCCTCACTAATTTCACCATCTATCCTTACCGCAGCCTTGCTCCCTGAGTAGATGCTTTTGATCGCGCCCAATAAACTTCCATTAACCCCGTATTCGCCAAGTACCTCGAACAGCTTTTGCCTCGGTACCCGATCGAATGCCTTTACTAGGTCGATGATGCACAAGTATAAATCAATATTTCTCTCAGAGAGCTTTTCTATAGCCTGCCTGAGACGAATAGTAACGTAGCTAAAACAATCGTTTAGCGAAATTACCCTGAATAAAAACAATCAATACTGAAGCGAGCTTTTAGCCACTAAGCACATTGATTTGAGGTATGGAAGGTTTTCCATACCCTCTTCCTCATAATCCGTTTTCTTATACTACACAAGCAACTATCACATATTTGTGATGAAATAGGGTCAGTTCCAATATTTTCTCTCCTTTGTTTTGCTGATTTTGAATCGTTTCCACCCTCCCAAACGGACCAAAAACATTAACTAGACCACCTACTTCTCTCCCATTAAATTTCTATCAAAATCCAATGAATGCCGAAAAACATAAACCTAAATCCTTTTTTTTATCATGCGAAAATAAACCTTTCCTTGTATGTGATGGATATTCCGAACCGTACAAATGCATACAAAAGCTTAACAAAAACAACCGCATTGGTTCGATTTGATTTTACTTCACTTTTCGTTTCATTGTTGTTCATACACATGAACAGAGTGGCGTCGAAGATACTCATCAACATATCAATGCATTGTTAGAGCCAATGGATCAACATCTTCGAAATTCGAATTAAATTTTTTAGATTTAAATTCATTGCATAATTTCATTCTCAATGAATTTTTCTAACAGAATTAGTGATTCCCCGCAGCTTCAATAGGCTAAACGTACTATATAAAAAACCAGCTAGAACTCAATATTATCATTGGAATTGGATTTAGAAGTTTATTGGCAATTCCAACTAAAAATAGTCTAACAGAACTATTTAGTAAGACAAAATGAAAATGAAAATGAAAATATCATTCGAATTGGATACAGAATGATATCCTACATTATTAATCATCGAGAGAAACATTTATTTAACATAAACGGTGCTGCTTACATAATATAAGTTGCTTAATTTACACAGCATATCTATCAATCAACAAATTTCGTGGTCAAATATCTCAGATGTCACGAGTGTGCATTTGATTATATTGAAAAGTGTGTACCTATACATTGACTGTGTATTTAAAATGACATAGAGCGCACTCAACGGTGTAGCAAATCTCTTGATAGACGCTTGAGAGTGTCACGCTTCAGACATGACAGCCGACCTATCGTCGGTTTTAATAATAATAGCGTATGGTATTGTTCAGCCGGTAGGACACTTTTTAAGTGACAGATTCGGATACCATTGCTGCTATAGCTAGTGAAAGTACTTTTACATGGTATTGTAATGACCTAGCACTAGGGACCACATGCTTAGCGTGAATTCCGAATAAAAATAACTCTGAGGGATTTTTGAATATTGCGCTGTTGAGCCCAGTAGGAGTAGAATACCGGCAGCTCCCAACAATGTATTGTCCGGTAAGCCGTGTGACCGCTCTTCACACACATCTACACCCGATTTGAACCGATTCAGCCAGCTATGTATTTGTGTACACGTCTGACAACCGATTTCTGCTGTTTTTTTGTTGCGGGTGAGTTTCGAACCATCACACTGGCAACTCAATCGAATATTGGAAAGCAAACGAGCTAACCATTACGCCATTGAGTTGTCGGCTAAAGCCTCGGCTTGGGGTGAAGATGACGTTGTGGATTAGCGTCTTGACCAAACCAATCGATATTGATTAGTTGAATCACCTTTTGTAGGTGTTAGCGATCGGTTGCGTACAAAAACATAGAAGGGACCCGTACGTATCAGAATAGATGCGGCAAACAGAGTTGATGTTACGAAAAGACTGGAACGTATTTAAGTGAATATTGCGTTCACATTAGACTGTATTGGAAATTGCCCGTAGGGCAA
>CM055406.1:63965951-63990994 GCA_029228625.1 Pseudolycoriella hygida
GATGCATTATCCAGGTCATTATATGGTCGAAGGTGACACCTAGGTATTTTACCGTCACCCTTAGGTTGAGTATTTCGCCAAAGAGTCTAAAGCTTCCGAGATCCAGTTCATTAATATTATTTTTTCTTTTAAAAAGAATCAATTTAGTTTTTCCGGGATTTACGCGGAGCTTTTTCTCCTTACACCATTCTTCTACTACTTTTAGCACATATCTCATCAGATCCCCCAAGGTCGTCGGGCACATTCCTCCGATGATGACTGAGACATCATCTGAGTATCCCTGGGTAAAAATTCCAGATTGATTGAGTTTGACCAGGAGGGAGTCTATTACCATGCAACAAAGTATAGGAGATAGTATTCCCCCTTGGGGACAACCCCTGGTCACTCCCAGACTGGTTGTTGTGCCACAAACGCTGGCTTCCACCGTTCTACATCCCAGCATTCTTACAATCCATCTCACAACAATGTCCTCCGTGTGTCTTTCCCTTATTGACTTCTCAATTACGTCAAACCCTGTATTGTCGAAAGCTCCCTCAATATCCATGAAACAGCCCAAGGCCACTTCTTTGTTTCCCAGAATGCTTTCGATTTTTTGGATCAAACAAAGAAGTGGCCTTGGGCTGTTGTAAATGTTGAAAATTAATTTAAATAGTTTTTCTCGGTCTTTTGCGAGGGGTATATGTGCTAACAACTCCATTTTTCAAAATATCAAAAGAATCTATCTACAAGCAATTTGAAATTTTTTTGTACAGTACAGAATTCAGAAAAAAGCTCCAGGCTCAGCATTTCCTTGGTTTGTGGTTTGTTTTTTGTCCAAAGAGCTATTCTGTCTCAATTTTTCTTTCCAACAGTTCCATCAGATCGTGCCATCGTTTCGAAAGTGATATTCCCCTCAGCGTTATAGAGACATCTTT
Source organism: Pseudolycoriella hygida (assembly GCA_029228625.1). Taxonomy (NCBI): domain Eukaryota; kingdom Metazoa; phylum Arthropoda; class Insecta; order Diptera; family Sciaridae; genus Pseudolycoriella; species Pseudolycoriella hygida. The sequence continues at coordinate 63,966,866 of CM055406.1, forward strand.
GCCATCATCGACCACCGGAAAACGTATACCGCGCTAAGTCGATGGTTTTTGTAAGCAATTTTTATCGTTTGGTACAAAATAAACAATCTCCAAACTCACTATAACTTAACAAGCCCCGAAACACAGAGCTAAATACTAAAAACTTTTCCTGAACATAAATAGGTATTTACCATTCTCACTCTTTAGCAAAACAGCACAGTAGATATAAATAAAATATATTTAGGACCAACAAAATTTGTTTCCGTAGTTAGTGTATATTTTCTGATATTTTAAATTGAGTTTAAAATGAATTGTGGCTGCGTTGGGTGTCCAGTGTTCCGTAATAGATAGATGGGCAAAATACCGTGAAATTCGACATGATTCATATATTCCAATATGTTATGTGGGTTGAGGTTTTCACAAATTTATTTCATTTTTCTTCCTGTGGAGCAAAATTTTATTTTATCGAAACCGGTCGATGATGAGTTTCACAATATTTTCGGTTTGTACAGCATACACATCACGTAACATATTGTTAAAGAAATATGAAAAATACCAAGTTCTTTTAAAGAAATATATGCAAAGAGAGGTAATTCTTATGGTTTTTTTTATTGTATGTAAATAGCTACGAGCTGAGGGACGGTTCAATGTTATTAGCTAAAAAATTTCAACAAAAAACTGTTAACTCCACATAAGGTACATGTCGCTGCCACCCCCACCATTTAGTATCATATTATTTTATTACCAATTATTTGGGACTGGCTTAGGGCTGAATAGGGCTGCAATCCTTAAGTTTAGGGCTGCCATAGTATTCGAGCCCTGAACGATTGGAGTGGTCGAACATGTCGTTTTAGCGTTTCTTCACCAAATCGAACCATTTTTAGTTTCTCAATGAATACAACATTTGGAGTTCATTTAGGGCTGGCAAATAAAACCGGTCTTGAGTTTAGGGCTGGTCAAGGGACAAATATATTCAATTTTTCTTGAAAAAAGCATGTCATTTTGCATGTTCCAGTGCAACTAAAAATGTATGTGAGTAAAAATAGAATCTACAATTTACGAGTAGTTTAGGGCTGACGAATGAAACCGGTCCTGAGTTTAGGGCTGGTGTGGGGGCAAAGATATTCAATTTTTCCTTCAAAAAGCATGTCGTTTTAGCTGTTTCAGCGGTGGCAGAAGTTTTTTTAGTTCAAAATGTAATCTAAAATTTAGGGCTTGTTTAGGGCTGACGATTAAAACCACGGCGAGTTTAGGGCTCATCAAGGACCCAAGAAATTCGACTTGGACTTAAAAAAGCATGTCGTTTTAGCTGTTTCAGCGATGGTTGAAGTATTTTTAGTTCAAAAATTAATCTGATATTTAGGAATAGTTCAAGACTGACTATTAAAATCAGTCTGGAGCCCACGTTTATCATTATTAAAGCTCGTAGGCCCCTTAAATATGCACACCCTCCCCCACCCCCAAGCATAATATAACATTTTACCTGGTTTGAGGATGATTAGGGCTGCAATATTTATGTTTGCGGCTGTTATAGCATTTGAGCTTTGAATGATTTAAATATGTCGTGACATGTCATGTTTGTAATTTTACATCAAATCCAACATTCTATACATTGTTCAATAGCACTTAATTTGGGGCTAGTTTAGGGCTGACTATTAAAAAAGCTGAGCTTTGGGCTGCGATATGACTTAAGCTATGCAACGTTTACACGAAAAAACATGTCATTTTTATTTTTTTTAAACTTTTATTTTTTTTAAACTCATAAATATCCCCAAGGTCATCGAAATAAAGCATCGACAAACATTTTGATACCAGAACGATTTAATAAACCCAATTAACTCAAACCACATAATATGTATCATGTATCAATTGTGCCTCCAATTGTTGTACCGAACGTTCCCACGGTTGGGTACGACACGTGTTCGGTGATCGGAAGCAAATCGGTTACCGTCATTTCCAGTACCATTGCCAAAACGGTCTAACCTCCGTTTCCTCCCTCTAAATCCCTTACATCTTTGGACACGCCCCGGGTAAACTTGATCACCATCGCGCCGGTCAGTGAAGTTATGTTGGATTCTGCCAAATGGCTTCCGGTTCATGTCGACGTGATGGCCTTTAATCGCTCTCTTTTTGTTTTTCATATCCACCACACAGCCATACTCATCGGTTTTATGCCCCTCTCCAGCAACCAACAATGGTCAAATCTTGACTTCTTGTATATAACCTCACCGATGTTAATGTATGGAAGACATTCTGATTCATCCCTCATTCCGCTATTCCCTGGGATTCCAGGCCTCTGTAAACAGCTGTCAATGGTCAAACTGCGTTCGCCCAAATTTTCTGCCTGGTCATATTCTGATTTTCCTCCCACATCCCCACTCGATGTCTTGTCAATATCAGCTGGCATTTTATCCAACACTCCACCGCCCAGTCCAGCATCTTCGCTGATAAAATCACTATCGTATACATCTCCATCAATGGATTCATTATATCCAGAGGACTGTGAGACGTCTAATATCATTACAGTGCTGATGGATAAAGCGTTACGAGCGAGCATTTCTTTGCTCATGGAATTGTCTCCATACAGATTGTCTGTGTGTATTCCGTTAGCTATTTTAAGCCATTCCAATATTGATTTGGTTTGGAACTCCTTATCCGCCACGACTCTCTTCCACATCTCCTCATTTTCCTGAAGTCGATTCACATCATAAAACTCTTTACCAAAAAACATAAATTGGGGCGCGCAGCGTTGAAGCTCTTCTTTTCGCCCTAAGTACTCTAAATTTGTTTATTTTCGTTTGTTTTATTTTCGTCCAAAAAATATAAAAAACGCGGAAATTCGAACACCAAAAATTTGAAAAATGTCTCCGTCACTGATGTAAAATTACAAACGTGACATGTCATGACACATTCGACCTTTAAATCATTCAAAGCCCAAATCTTATAACAGCCGCAAACATAAATATTGCAGCCCTAATCATCCTTAAACCAGCCGGGAGGGTGTGCATATTTGAGAGGCCTACGAGCTTTAATAATAATAAGCTTGGGCTACAGACCGATTTTAATAGTCAGTCCTGAACTAAAAACACTTCAACCATCGCTGAAACAGCTAAAATGACATGCTTGTTTAAGTGCAAGTGAAATTCCTTGATGAGCTCTAAACTCGCGGACGGTTTTAATCGTCAGCCCTAAACAAGCCCTAAATTTTAAATTACATTTTGAACTAAAAAACTTCTGCCATCGCTAGAACAGCTAAAACGACATGCTTTTTTCAAGAAAAATTGAATATCTTTGTCCCTTGACCAGCCCTAAACTCAAGACCGGTTTTATTCGCCAGCCCTAAATGAGCTCCAAATGTTGTATTCATTGAGAAACTAAAAATGGTTCGATTTGGTGAAGAAACGCTAAAACGACATGTTCGACCACTCCAATCGTTCAGGGCTCGAATACTATGGCAGCCCTAAACTTAAGGATTGCAGCCTATTCAGCCCTAAGCCAGTCCCAAATAATTGGTAATAAAATAATATGATGCTAGATGGTGGGGGTGCCAGCGACATGTACCTCTCTACATACTCAGACAATACATTAGTCAGGACCGAAGCTAGAGGATGGACGTCAGGAGCGCCATCGTGCTTCCACACTTGAAATTTTATATGTCAGACTATGACATTTTCCGCACATACAACTGCTGATTTTGCCTCCTGCGCTCCCATCGCATCAGTGACGCGAAAATCTCAGCCTGAAAGACGTCGGCGACCCACCTAGGTGGTACATACCATCATTTTAAATGTTGCTTTTACTAAGCGCATCTGCTTTTTCTACATTGTATCGCAAAACTCAATTTTTGGAAATACGTTCGCGTTCTGTAATAATGAAGTAATTTGTTTGTTCCAAATTCTATGTTTATATTTCAAAGATTTCAGCAAAATAATTTTTAATTTCTCTACCTCAAACTCTAAAGTTAAAGTCTATGAAAACAACCTAAATATCAGAAAAAAATCATAAATCTTTGCAGACCCGTACGTTTAAACCCGAAGCGTCTCGAACTTTTAAGGTAAGCTTTCGAGCAATGTAATGACATTTGGGCGAAGATGTTCTCCTAATGTACTCGCTCAAACATAGGATCGACCTAGAATACTACATAAGCCATTATGGCAACCCATGGTTTCTGTAGTACATTGAAACATATGAAAAAAACTCTTAGGTCCTCGGCTTTGGACTGATTCAAACACTAGTTCGACCAATTCTTCGAGACAAATTTTCTTCAATTATTTCGATTATCTTGAATGCAAGGTTGTGCTCGATATTCATTTTTTTTTAGCGACGCTAACGCTAACGCTAGTTTCAAAAAATACTAGCGTCGCTAACTGATTTGCTAGTCTAAAAAAAAACTAGCGCGCTAGTAGCGGCCGCTACTAGCTGTCGCTAATTTTTCGCTAATAATCCAAAATCTGGAATAGAAAAAACACCAAAAATTTTTGAAAAATTGGCATTCGGTCGAAAATAGACTGATGACTTGCGATCAACAGCTCCATATTTTAGCGAATCCATTAGCAATTAGCGAAAAATATTCGCTAATCGGAGTTTAGCGAGCGCTAATCGCTACTACTACTCACACTACTCACTGCTCACTACTACTACGGAACGGGTTGGCTCAGTGGTAGCGTACTGGCCTTCCACCAAGAAAACCCGGGTTCAATCCCCGTGAAGGCAAATTCTGTATAGGATTTTTCTTCAATGTCTAGCATGAAAGCAACGTTCCTAAGTGTACCCAAGCTTCCCAACACGGGTAGTTGAGGAATTTAGTGCCCTCAACGAACCGTACACAGAAGAATGACATGAATGACGCAACCCATTCACGATGAATTCTGTGTACAAAATATCTGAGTCTAAAAGTATAACTTTAGGCGGAGATATAAATAATTAGCACTGAAAGAAAGCCTATGGTGTTGCTAGCCTATAGGCGTGGTTCGGAATTCACGTTAAGCATGTGGTCCACACTCACCAACCCGCACTGGCCCGCGTGGTGTTTCATGGCTAAATACCCCTAATTGGGAGGCCTCATCCAGCAATGGATAATATGGCTACATTATATAATCGCTACTAGCGAGCAGTCTTGAATTTTAGCGTCGCTATTAGCGGCGCTAGCAGCGACGCTAGTGTTTACCGACGCTAACCCAACCATGCTTGAATGTATCTACTTGAATCTTTTTCACGTAAAGAAAGGCCGATGTATTTTTCTTGCTGCTTCGGCAATGGATGAAATTTCTTAGAAACATAAACTGTCGAACATAGAATGGAATATAATGAAAGTAAATGTAAACAAGCAAATTTCCTTGTAATAAGCGCTGGTGTTCGGTAAGGCCTTGGGGGTCAGAGTTTTCTGTCTTATAAAGGTATCGAAAAGAAAAAAAATCGATATAATGTTTAAACTTATTTTATCTCATAACTTGTTAATTTAAATTGCTGTTCATAAACAAAGGGCTCGTATTTAAATGAGGCATTTGATATGATTTGTTGCGTTGAACAAATTTTGAAAGTTTTCTATTACTTTGATGTGCCTCCTTACTTCTAGCTGTTATGAATCCGAAAGAGGTTGATTGTTTCAGCTTTCATACTCTTCCCTTTCAAGTGAAATCTCTGTTCGTAACCATTTGTTAAAATGAATTAAGGGTTAGAAAATGTTAAGACATTTTTAGCCTTATTTCAATGTGTAAAGTGTTATATTTCTGCAACCTTCATAACAAAGGATGCTTTCATAAAACTGATTTCGATTGTATTCAATAAAATATTTACAATCGCTTCATGATGGCAAATCAAATGATTTAATTAAATAATGTGGTTTTCTGTTCAACTCGAGAATCAATTGTAGCGAAAGCAACCATTGTTTTTAAGCTTACTGACGCCATACAAAACGTAGTCAATTAACTAAATCTTCTTATGTTCTTTTTAATCTTCTTATTCGTTTCTTAATGTAGTAACGTAATATGATACGCAATTGAATTTGTGGAATGGTTTTCGTATGTCAAAGGCAATCGACTTCATAAAGCATTTTATATTAACAGTATTTTGTTTCAATGTGACGCAAACATTAGGTTTTCTGCATTTGGAGTAGTGATTTTTTTTGTGCATCCGGTAATGAAATCGCTTACAACTTTGTCACAAGATAGTTTGGCGAACGAGAGAGTTTTTTTATAAAACTTTTTGATTATGAACTGTCTTTCTAGCTTTTGAACAAAATCTTCGAGATGGTAATCCTAGATAGGTGTCTTTGAAAAAAATGGGATCTTTTAAAAGAAACTCTGGTACACACTGCAGTCTATGAGATTTTGGATAAACTGACTGATTTGGATGAAGGAAAGAGGGTAAGTGCTCTCTTCCTTGATTTGACTAACCTTGCACACAGAAGGCGTAAGCCTATTTACGGATGATACTTATCATATAGGCAGAACGAGATTGATCCAAACTCCGACCTTGCACTAATTAATGACTTCCTACAGATGAATGGCTTAACCTTCAACGTAAGAAAAAGTAAATCCATGCATTTTCGAACAAGTATTCGAGAGGAGGTAGATATTGGCCAAATAACCTTGAATGGGAGCGAAGTCGAGGTGGTTTCCTCCTTCAAGTACCTTGGCCTGGTTTTAGATGAAGCTCTAAACTGGAGGCTTCATATTGGATTTTCAGGAATTGAACATTTTCGTTCTCGGATTAACCGACTTGAATTTAAATTAATTAATTTTATAATCTTCGAAAAACTACGAATATTGAAATTAAAATCTGAAATAACAACACCCTTTGCTTCATAGCCCAGTAGGATTCGAACACACGCCAGCAAATATTTCTATTTACTAGTCGAATGCTCTAACCATTGATCTACCGGGATCATATTGGAGATGAGCGGGTTGCCCGAAACTTCGAAAACGCCGACCCAAGCCCGAATTGTTTTTTTCGGGTTCATGGGTTTCGGGTTTCGAAAATTTTAATCGGGTCGGGTTCGGTCCGGGTCGGGTTTCGAAAAATGGTCGACCCGCTCATCACTACTTCATATCTCTAAACTATGCATAAAGCTCGCATCCCTCAGTGGAATTCTAAGCGAGGTTAAACATAGACTGCCTAAATTCATTCTCCTTACAATTTATTATGCGCTGGGGCACTCACACCCAGGCGCGCCGACTTCTAGGTGGCGTTGGATGCTAAAGCACCCAACAACCAAATCTGTTGGGTGCATAGCACCCAACAAAGTCTCGGCTGAAACTTTCCAAAATTTGTTGGTTCACGGCTGAGCTTTTTCTGTCGTTTCCAAATTAACAAATTAACTGTCACTATAAAGTTATGCAAATATACATTTTTCTGTTAGATTCCAATAGGAATTGGAAGCAATTGTAATAAATCCGTAAGTTTTGAGAATTGCTTTTCTTGGAAGAACTCCCACGGGGCTTTCTAAGGTTCTAACCGCTATCCGCGATTAGTAGAAGTGAAGAGCATCGTTCTCACTTGGCGATCGACATTGACTGAACTTCGGTTCGGTAGACCATAATCGAAAGTCTCAACAAGTCCTCAATAGAGACGCAGATAAAGCACGGTTGGAGAAAAGCATGAAGAACCGCTCCCGAATCGTTCTTAACTTTGTCTCGGCTTCGGTTCATCAAACCAACGTCGAAAGTCTGAACCCTCCATTCTCCGCCAACGAGCGTAAATGACGTGGGCGGGTTACAAATCAACAAAAGCCCGTTCGAGCGAAACAATCAATTTCTAATTCTAAGCCTCCACAGTTTTAAGCAAAATAAAAGCCTGAAATAGTAAAACACTGACAAAGTCGGTCAAACGTTGCGTTCTAAAGCAGGACGTTTCATCGCTAAAACACTAGAGAGTAAAAACACAACAAACAGCGCTTTTCTTCGCTCTTACCTTGTCGTAGAACGTTTCACGATAAGTGAATTTAACAGAAGCAAAAAAGTGCTTCAACCTCAGGGTTCAGTGGATGTTTAAGGCTAGCCTGATCTAGCCATTTTCAGTCGCTTCCACTGACCCCTTCACGATAAGGCGGCATAATTCCTCCTGTTCCTAATCCTATGTCATGAAACTTAAACTTATATCTTTCTCCATACGTGTCATCCCGTTCCTTCCAAAAGCCCGTATACATACTTTGTGTGCAGCCCTTTCTTTCTCATTCTTTGACGTTGATGTCTTCAGCACCCAACACTCAAAACAAAAGTCGGCGCGCCTGCTCACACCTTAGTTATGCTGTGGGGGCATGGGGGAGTGCAAGCAAGTAGGGCTCGAAACAGAGTATTCTGGACTGATCTGAATCTGAAAATTTACAATCTGAAACTTCAGATTCAGATCAGATTTCTTTAAATTCAATCTGATCTGAATCTGAAAGTTTCAGATTCTAAATTTTCAGATTCAGATCAGATCAGATTTGTTTTCAGATTGGATTCAACTAGACATATTTTCAAAATTTTGTGATAACCCTTTTATTGTACCGTTTAAATTTATGTGCAGTTAATGTGAGCTAGGCCAATCTGGGTTTTTTATCTATATCAGGCCTAATTATAAGATAATTTTCATTCATCGCCACCTTTCATCTCTAAGTACATATTTTGCTCTCCGAAATTAGCTTATAAACCTTTGGCAGACTCATACACACATGAAGCTTAATTATTTACATTCGTCATAATTTCCTTACAGTGTTGAACTTCTTGAAAAGCACTGGAATTTTACTTTAATTCAGTGTTGCAAATTTTTCAGATTTGATTCAGATCATCTTCAGATCAGATCCACATTTTTCAGATCAGATTATGATCTGAAAAATTTCAGATCAATCTGAAATCTGATAGATTGATCTGATCTGTTTCGAGCCCCAATGCAAGACAGACCTGAAGCAGCTGCAAATTTTGAAGAAACGATGCCTGAAGCACGTTTGTAAGCTGAAGCAAACCCATCCAACTGATGATATGTTCAAGACACATTGTCCGGGAGTGCATTGTGCGATTCTACAACTGAAAGACAGTAGACAAAGATGTTCCTCTGTATCACACCGTGCCACACAATTTAGCAGTTGACAAAAACCAAATTGTGGAGAGGAGGCACAATGCCTAGTAGCTCTTACACTGACCGTAAAGGTAATGATAGCACACATGGTAACACCACCAGGGCCTATTTTCGCGAATTTCACGAATTTTCACGAATTTTTGCGAGTTTCATGAATTTTCGAGAATTTCAAGAATTTTCGCGAGTTTCATGAATTTTAGTGAGTTTTTACGAAGATTCAACAAACTTCTTTAATTTCGAGATTAACTAAAAAATTAAGTTTGTGAAATTCATATTTATTCTCTATGTATTCTTAAATTTTTTGGACAAATCTGCAAAAGAAATTTTGTCCGTCCGCCCATCCGTCTGTCATTACGATAACTTGGGTAGGGTCTTTACCCTGACCGGTTTTCAAAATCTTTATTTCTGAAAGGTAATCGAAAATGTGAGGTCAATTTCTGATATGGGCATTTTTAGGCCATGGGGCGCCGAGCTAGGGCAGATAGGTCTGTGAAAGCCTCCTTCGAATTGTGCAATGACATATTGGAGCTACGCAAACGCTTGTTAATCTTAAAAATAATTAGAAATAAATAAATGAAATGAAATGAAATGAAATGAAAGCCCAACAATCATTTGACTTAGCTAAGGCTGTAAAAAGGATTTTCTACTAAAATGTGTTTTATTGTACATAGCTTCAGTAAAGCTTGAGCGATTTTTAATAGTAGATTATGGATAGACGACAGAAAATTGTTAATCGAGTATATATAACACGTACGAGTTTTAACGAGTATGTGTAATATATAACGAGATTACATATAATTTTCTGTCGCCTATACATATACTGCTTTATCGCCCAAGAAATATTATGACATACATTGAACTGAGTTCTCTGAACAAATACTTTTTCACGAACAATCTTAACAACACAACCAACACATCACAATTTTATTTTCTGGTAGTTTTCGAATTATCTCCGATTGTATAGGTGTCATACGAACATTTGCAAATCATTAAATTCAATAAAAGATACTTAAGGGAATCATATCTTCGTGTGTAACGTGTCATTGATTGTGTAGGTGTCACACACAACCAATTACGCCAAGTAACTATGTAAAATAAGTTTCAACCATTTTAAATTTGCAAAACAAAACTAAAGTAAATCATCACATGTTCATGTTTTGTTTACTGTACGTCACATTCATTACAATTGCAATATGAGAAATTGTTATGTAGATGCACGGGCTATGCATGTAATTCCAGAAGTTTCTATTGACACTTAGAACATTATTTTTGTTTGATTATTGCGAAAAAAATTAGTGATGCGATATGTTGAATGGAGTGCCATTCATTTGGAGGCAGCATGAATTTCTTTTTCATTAAAGAAGTAAAACTTTCAGTTGAAACAAAATCAAAATAAATAAATGTGTTAGCTTCACTACCGCTTTTACATAAGTAAAGTACATACTTTACTGTCCTGACCAATAAAGTATTTACTTCGTACAAAGTAAATATTTTATCGGTCAGTAAGTAAATAATATACATTTACATGTGTTAGTGGGACGGTAAAATGTTATTTTGTGTGCCGAATAACGAGGTTTAATGTATGTCATACTGTTTCGCGGGCGCTAAAATCTTTTTTTCTGAAACGCAATGGCAAAATTGACTACTGTATTTAGGTATAATACGTTCAAGAAAGTTTTTTGAAGGTCGGTGAAAGTTTTTCGCTATTATCTCTAGGAAATTATCACACAAATCGCTCTTCAAGGTTTTGAATGAAAGATATGGACCTCAGGAAACCACGAAAAAAAATTGGTGAGTATCGGTTAAGAAGATATGGCTGTAGGGTCCTTAGTGTTTTAATAAATCACGCTACACGACCCTACATGATAGTTAGTCGTTTTCAATGAATATTCCTTTAAGATTAGGTTTTTTGTGCAGTGTTGTAGAGACTTGAATCAAAGTAAGAGTTAAGTAAGAGGGTCTTGCGGTGCATCTGACCTGAAATTATCAAAAAATATGGAAGATAGAGCGTCACTTTCTTCGGTAAATTATTAGAGTTTTGTGAGTAGAAAATGCCGGTATTTGTGAAATACGTCGGGCTGTTGGGAAAGTGTTTAGTTTTTAGGGTTTTAAGGATATCTTCCGTTCTAAGATTTGTAGATACTTGATTCAAAGTAAAAGCTACATGGTTTTGTGGTGCCGAACAGTTAGTTACCGAAAATGAACCGGAAGTGAACGGATGTGATCCGGAAGTAACTAAAAATGGACGGTTTTTTCAATTATTAGTTTAGGTTTTTTCAATATTGAAACTTCGGCAACTTCCAAACCAGATGAATATACACATTCACTAATTTAATACAACGGGAATACTTGCAACAGGAACCCCTGCAACGGGTTCGCAAAGTATTAATTTGTTTATTTCTTCTTTCTCCCACATCGAGAAGACCAAAAGCATCGAAATCGGAACATCACCCTAAACCACTTAAGCTGTCATAATCCGGCTGCCCTTGGTCCAGAAACACCTAAATTCAATCCCATAATCAATTTTTCTGTTGTATTTCAGGGAAAGAAAAGATTTTGAAATTAGTTCATGTATTGCCGGATTTATCGTGCTGATTGACAGACGGACAATTGTTTTTCAGATTTATATTCTTTGAATGATGCAGTCGATTTCTTGTACGATAAGCTTGCCGTAGGCTTTGAGTGATTTGTACCTGGTTTGAACAGGTGGTGTTCTTATCTACCACACGCACAAAATTATCAACATGATGAAATTATCAACGCAAATTCGATACCAACAGAGGCCAATGAAAATGACGATACTGTGACTCTTTGCAGTTCAATTCAAGGAACAGGACACCTTCCACATTTTCAGAATGTTTTGTTAAATTTTTTTATTTTCCTTCATAAGATTGAAGTTAAAGACAAACGTTTAGTGCTTTTGACTTGTATTTATTGAAAAAACGTAAACATTTTACAAACAATTGATGACTAATCGGCGTTAACAGCCGAATGAAATTCGGCGAAACAATAAAGGCACAATGGGATTTTACAGTGAATACAAATACAGCGGGTGCGCTTATCATGTTTCCTTGTGCTACAACGTTTGCAACGACGTGATTTGGCTTCCATTTTCGGCATATGGATTCCCACTTGAGTTAACCGAACTTCATCTGGAACGTGTTTTTTCTTATTGGTAAAATTTGTTGGTCTTCCTCGTTGTTTACGGGATGTAAATCCATTTATCAATTGTTTTGCCAAACGAAGAGCCGGTACCCCAATTGATCACTTTAAGCGATAAATCATTTTCGGAATCAGATTTGCATCAGAAATGCACCAAATATTGTAGCCTCGCTTAATCGGTTTCGCTGGCATAAATTGTTTCATCGCCGACCTGCCTTTGAATTCGATCATTGATTCGTCGACTGACACAAATGACGATGGGTTGTAAATGTTCGTGTTCCCAATATTTGAGTTGAGCATGTCAACAATCGGCCGAATTTTGTGCAATTTATCGTGCTTCGGGTGTGACTTGGAAAGATCAGTCGTGTTGTCGTTCATGTGCATGTTTTCCACCGGCTTTTTAAATCGTTTAACGGGCATCGTTTCGGCGATCACATCGACGCGTAGTACTGTATCAGACGACCAGTAATGATCAGTAGACGGCAGTTGATGTATCCCCATGAGAAAAATAATCCAAAAAATGCTTTGATCTCTTCCCTGGTTGTAGGGATCCAATTTTTCGACTCGTTCTGAATAGCATAGTTGTTGGTTTCATGACTATTCGATCCAGCATTTCATCACTGAAGATCATGTTGAAAATATCGATCTCCTTCCCTTCGATATTTACCGTAGGCTTTTCGTCAAAAAATAATTTTAAATTCTCGAAGTAGCTGGTATCGTCACACGACTCAAATTCAATGTTGTTTTCAGGTGTTCCAGAGAGTGGATCGACGTCCTGTTCGGTAAATTCATCGTTCCAAGAGGAGATTTCAGCTTCATTTTCCAAGTTCGAGTCTCCCTCTGCCTCGGAATGTTGATAGTCTTCTGGCAGTCCTCAGTATCCGACATGTTTTTCGCAATATGGCGAACTGTGAAACAAATTATTTACGATATAACCAACTAAATTATCTTCTATTTGTTGAACTTCTGTAAACGTTTAGGAAATACATATATCTTTCGAGCAACGGACGCTATAGAATTGGCACTCGATTTTTTATTCATTCGTTTATTTGATTGAAACCTTTGTCAGAGCATGCTCTTCTGCGTATTCACGTGATATATACTGACATATGAGCACTTTTATCTTAATGTCAAACATTTTAAAATTATACGCCTGCTTGGTTCAAATTACAGGGCGGTAATTCCAGCCACATTTTGCGACAATCTATGAACAATATTATAAAAGCTAATAAACTGACATTTGGCTTATGACGACCTAAAGTGACATTTGCATCGTGTACGAAATGTCAATTTAGATCGTCCTAAACCAAATGTCAGTTTATTAGCTTTTATAATATTGTTCATAGATTGTCGTAAAATGTGGCTGGAATTAAGCAGCAGGTGGTTTTGGATTGTGAAAATGTTGCCGTTCACCATAGAAAGGGTTAAGTTGTTCGGTTCATTTATGAAAGAAAGTAGAAGCGCCATCTGCAACGTAATTACACATACATACAATGAATTTTTACTGCAGAATGTTAAATAAAGAGAATTCTTGGAAAAAAAATTCTCCATCGGGCGGGGCAGCTTCGAAAAAGTGACACTTCAAAATGACCAATTCGGAATGGCATCTCTCCGAACATGTACGATCCAATTCAGAAGTCTAACTCTTGCTGGACTGATAAAAAAGATCTCAAAATGTCAGCTGTAGCAGGTAATTTGTCTCCAGCTAATTTTGAAAAAATCAAACTACCTGTAGACAAATTACCTGCCACAGCTGAATCATTTTTGTCAAAAACTATGATTTTCTAATTGTTTTTGCAATTTTGACCGTTTGCATACAAAGTTGTATTTTTTATTGTTGATTTTAACGAAGAGACAGAAGAGACACGAGTAAATAAAAATTCATAAACAATACATGCGATCGCCAGTATATTTGTTTTCTGTTAGTAGATATATCAGTAGAATTCCAACGAAAGCGTGATCTCACAAAGATTTATGAAATTTAAACAAAATGTGTGCAATGCCAGTCAAACTCGAACGCCTTTTCCTGCGAAACACCCTTTAAGAATGATCCCTTAAGGCATCATAACCGTTTTTTGTTTGTTTGCCGCGCTATATCATTTATTAATTACTACTAAACCATCCATACCTCCAGGGTAATTGGCTTTAAATTAAATTTATCACATTATGTAGGTCAAACGAACCCCATTTTCTAATCACCTGAAATGGAGTTCAATGAAAAAAATTTTGTCATAATAATAGTCTCATAATTTTCAATTCCCAGGCTATTCACTCGAATCAATCTATCGATACATTCGCATAAGTAGATGTCATGTCAGTAGATGTGACAGGAGATACATATTCCATATCCTGAATGGTAACGAAACGACACAAACATCATTTCTGTATGCTCACATAGGGTGCACACATAAATCATCATTCAATGTCATCATTTCAATTGTCTTCTTTCATACAATCGTTGGGCTTATTATATTATTTTAAAATAATCTACATTTATACCTTGGTGTACGATTTGCGGTTGCGGTACTTGTGGGGATTTTTGTACAACTAGTTGTAGGTACTATTGAAATGACAATTTAATGGATCTTCTTCTATTTTGTACAGCATGCATATGAAATGCCAAATAATAATTTCAGTCAGCTATATATGTCAAAAACAGACGCTTCCGGTTTTCATCCTTTTACTCCCTAAATCAAGTTGACTGTTGAGAGATGGAGAAGAGATATGAAACCATTTTTGCAAACGTTTTTGTTTTTGTTCCCGTTATTTAGAATTTTAAGATAGCAAACATTCCGCTTGCCTATATGTATGCTACGGCTATGCTACTGGTATATAATAATAATGGACTCAAAAGGATATGGGCATGGTGTGTATATTTCGAACGCAATATCGCCCTTTTAAAATTTCCATCAAGACGAGAAAATATATTACGCTGAATAGAATATTTTATCAGTCGAAATGATAAATTGTTGCTGTCATTTGTATCATGGTGAAGCTGAAATTCTCATTACCTTTTTTTTCTAAAAAAGAACTGTTTCAATTGAACACAAATTAAAGTTAACTCATTTTTGCATTGTCTGCATATGTGTCCACAATCTATTTTTTATACTTTCCATTATCAAACATTGTAAGGAATTACTTTTGCGAACTAATAGACAACTCATTCGAATTAAAGTGCCGTGAATAAGTTAGGGTAAATTGTTTGGAATTCGAAAAAGTGTTAGGTACGCCAAAGTTTAGGTTCCATCCTGCTCTTTGATCTCTAGAAATGGGAATTCATAATGCTGAAAATCTATTTGGGCCAAAGTGGAAGTGCTACGTAAAGTAAAGCATTTTTTCTACTAAGCTACAGCAAGGCTTAGCTTACACGGGTCAGGTCAACCTGAAAATTTCAGGTCAGGTCAGCTCAAAACTGACCTGAAACCTGATATGACGTGTGAGCAAAACCTGAAAATTTTCGAGTTGATCTGAAATGATTTCAGCATGAAAATAAAAACGTAAAAAATCTTTAATCGCAGTTTTGGTAAGACGTATTTTGCGAGCCTTTGCCATATCCGAGCCCCCTCTTACCACAAGAAACATTGTTTCATTTACGAATCTCGATTCTTACCAAAAGAAACATCACATCAGTGATGAGCGTCGAAACAATAGATGTAGCGTACTCGCGACTAGTCTTAAGGCCCATAACTTGTGTGCTAAAATATAGTCTACATTTAGGCGCTCAAATATTATATTTTCGCTGATATTCGTGGACAAAGATGCAGCTTCAAAAAAGTAAGTCAGCATTTGCCTTCCTAAATATGTTGCCTTTTAAAAGCAACTAAACTTATTTTTTGGGATTGAACCTTGTCTCAGAACGACGAGTTTTTGTGCAAATTTTTAATAATTTTTTCGCCGTTCTCAGAGTAGGTAGGATCCAGGCCCGTAGCCAGAGTCGACTGCCAGGGGGGGCTCGAGCCCCCCCACAGAATTGATAAAATTATATGAAATTTTGAGAAAATTCTCTTTATTTCGCGCATTTCACATTAATACAGTCGTATTTTTGGCATTGGTATAGGGTTTTCGTTAAACAGGGTCGCCGATAGAAGGTGTTTTGTGTTTCACCGGCACCTCCCCCCTCTAAATAATTTGCCGTGCCTAACACACAGAACTTTTGTTTATTTCCCAGCTTTTTAGGAAGCACACACGACTCTGCTTCGTCTTTGAGACAGAACCGACGACGTCAGAAATCGCTAGCGGAGCGAGCAAAAAAAATTTTGTCACAAATTTTTGAAAAATTTAGTATTATTCATGGCGTTTCCATTTTTCCAAAATAATCTCATTACTTATTTTCACATGAAATTACCTTCTTCTTCGTTCGTTTAGCTCACACAATGTGAGTTAAATGTGCGAAGTTCCCCTCCGCCTAAAATAGATACAGCAACGGTTTTTTAAAAACAAGCTACTCTAAGTTTTGACAATAGAATTTGTCCTTCACTTCCCATATTTTCCTGAAATCGGTCACACTATTTATAAGAAAATGTGTTAAATTTTTGCCGCAGGCTTTGTTAGCAGCTAGCATACAGCTTCTGTTATAACGCTGCAGGGAATAAAATTTTTTGAGTACTATTCTCATGCGAGAAAAATAAAAAAATTAGTTTGAGTGGGTGGTGAATGTTGTATTTAAAAGTGGCGCCGGAGGCGAAAATTTTTCAAAATTGCACATTTTTTTTTTTATGAAAGTATAGAGTTCTGATTAACATTTTATAGCAAAAATTCTAACAGCTCAGCAACCGATAACACACCACTGTCGTTAAGAGTGTCAAAAGTTTTTTCTTGCATTGAAGAACCGAAAACCTATTTCAATAACGAAACAGAAACATTGAAATCAGATTGGAAAAGGAAAGAATGATTGCGCCGCAGCGCAGGCGAAAATTTCAAGTATTGAAAACGATCATGACGTCAAGATTTATATTTTTTCGCAAAATTCGCAACATTGCTATTAAAAGGCAACATTTTTAGGAAGGGAAATGCTGACTTACTTTTTTGAAACTGCGTCTTTGTCCACTGATATCAGCGAAAATATAATATTTGAGCGCCTAAAGGTAGACTATATTTTAGCATACAAGTTATGGGCCTTAAGAGGCTCGCAAGTAGCGTTTTGAATCAATGCTAGTGGAATTGTACCGATGATGATACATACCAATTAATGCTCCCCTAGCACATACTGTTTAGTAAACGCCGTAAACGCTTTTTTGCGGTTTTTGTATGAACCTCTTCTTCCGTTTGCAGTGCAGGCATTTGTGGTTAGAGAGCCCCAAGTAAGCAGAAAACAAACGATAAATTATGAATTGCTGCAAACAACAAAAACCCTTCTTAAAAGGGAAATGTGACGTAAGTCCTCGTCCCTTCTTCCAAAAGAAGTGATATCAATTTGAGTGACACTTGCAGCGCACAAAACTCTTTTGAAATATTTTCACTTTTGATTAAAAAAAATGCGTCACAAATGCCGGACCCGCCAATGTAATAATTTTTCTACGCTTTCAGATTTCATTTCGCAGAAATTTGATTTCCTGTACAAAAATACGCCATACATCCCATAAAGTCAAATTTTTGCATTGTGAAAGCTGAAAGAACAGAAAAACTATAACACTGTGGGGTCCGGCATATGTGACGCATTTTTTTAATCAAGAGTGAAAATATTTCAAAAGAGTTTTGTGCGTTCCGAAGCTGCAAACGTCACCCAAATTGATATCAATTGTTTTGGAAGAAGGGACGAGGACTTGCGTCACGTTTCCCTTTTAAAAAGGGTTTTCGTTGTGATTGTAATGTTTTGCATTATTTTGAGCCGCCGCTGCCGCCGAACCGAAGCGCGGCGGCTAGAACTTACATTGGTGAAAATGATCCCCTCAATTTCCTCTACAACATATCACAAGTTTTTTTTTGAGCGGCCGCCGCCGCCAAACCGAAGCGCGGCGGCTACTACTTCCATGGGCGAAAATGATACCCTTAACTGCCTCTTCAACATATCAAAAGTTTTTTTTTGAGCCGCCGCCGCCGCCAAACCATAGCGTGGCAGCTACTACTTCCATGGGCGAAAATGATCCCCTCAACGTCCTCTACAACACATCAATAGTAATTTGGATGACAAGGGATGAAAGTAAGAAAATTCAAACCCGTGTGAAGTTTGCAGCCCGAACCGAAGGTGAGGTCGGCAATCACACGGTTTGAATTTTCTTACTTTTGTCCCGAGTTATCCATACTATTTTTTATCACAGAGACAGGGGAATGTTTGTACTTAGCCACGAAAAAACACTGATGCATTCTAAATATAGTATTTTTCACGAAAATGATTGGGGTTGAACGCACAAAAATGCAATAATTCCCATTTACGAACAACATCACTGAATAACACTGTTGTCACTTGGCAAGGACTTAAATTATTTGAATTAAGTCAACACAACACAACATTATTCCCATCTAATCATTGTTTCCATTACAATATAAAAAAATATTTGCTTAACAGCCAATAAAATATATGAATCCGTCAATAAAAACACAGCAAACAATAACTTTACAAAATAACAACAAACTTTCTTTGACGCCATATTTCATGGTTAACATTGATTCCCTTTACGACGTCGTGTTAAGTAAATCAGAAAAAATTTGTTAGGAAGAGATTATAAATGCTCTAATATTATTAAACCAGAAACAACCGCTGGTTAATATGTAGCGCTCAAAATCAAAACCACTTCTGTGATGGCAACCTTCTTTCTGTCAAGTGAACAAATTTTAGTAGTTCATTGACGCAAAGAGGGACGAAAGTTGTTCATTTGTAATATTTTCGTTCTCTTGGCTTCCTTCTTTTACTTTCGCCCCGTGGGATGCATTTTTCTACTTTCGTCCCTGATTTGAGGGGCGAAAGAACAAACTTTCGCTGCCTCTGTGATAAAAAAGTATTTTTTTTGAGTCCCCGCCTATTTTCCGCCATTTTGGCGGTCACCCCTATACACTACACTACACCACCAACACCCAACACTTTCCCTTTGACACCAACCGCTATCTCGACACACAAACCATGGCCGTCATACAAAATGTGCTATCATACACACTACACACACAACACAGACATAGGGCAGGTATATGGGCGGCCTTCAAGAGCTCTGGCGCCCAAAGTGAGGCCGGTAATCCCCACCCCCGTTTTGAAAATCCATATGACGTAGAATGTCCACCACCAAGGTCCCCTGCAAAATTTCAAGAAAAGTTATCGAGCCGTTTTCGAGCACGAGCCAAAAAAGTCGGTTTTCATACAAATGGCCCTGGAACTAACTATATAACCCACCCACTAACTAACTAACTAACGTAGAATGTTTGCATTAACTTTGGCTTCTATGAAACAGCACTTTTTGTATTGGAAATGATCATTTTCTAAAGGTCGTATCTTCGGATCCTCAGAACCGATTTTAATGAGTGAAAAGACACTTCGCCTTAGAATTTTCCGTAGAATCCAGGACGGAAATGCGGCGAACGCAAGGGGGGGGGGAAGTCAAAACTTAGCTGTATATATGGTTCCGAAGTCTACGAAAAAAATTTTCCGAATTTTTTGTTCATATGGGGACTTGCGTCACGGGTGCATCGCTACCGCGCGCCCATGATTTCGTTGTACTTCGATCAATGTTCAGAATCGACAACTGTCAACACCGATTTCGGAAAATTAGAAAGTTTTCTAATTCGCGTCAATTAATTGCGATTCTCCTTTCAAAGCACACACGTATTTTCATCAAAATTGTGAATTCGTCGTATTTCGATGATTCTTATGTCACAGAATTGCTGAGTGCGACAATTCAAATTGCTCGTTTGTTTTCTTCTCCAAATTTGGGATGCAAATTTCGAGTGATCCGTTCAAAACCGAAGGAGTAAGGTTAAAAGTGCAAGATATTTTTTATTTTCTTGTTTTCTACCAAAACTTGATTTCTCGATAATGAATTCATTTAAAAACAACACAAATATCTTTTTACTCACGAGAAATTCTACTCCTGCGAAAACTGACATAAATCAAGAGAACCCGAATTTTGGCACTCCTTCTACTAATGTTTTTTTTATTAAAACTAGTTGTTCCATCCCTGATGGAACACGCACGGAGGCCTCCAGTGGGTTCATTGTGCTGACTAGGGATTTTAGCCATTTATTGTTTCTTCGAACCTTCCTGAACTAATGATATAGTTCAAGATGTCTTGTGGCTGCAGTGTTTTGATGTGGTTGTACCTGACGGTGTAGCCACTTTCTTCTTTCGTTGATGAAAGCCGGGCAGTAACAGAGGTAATGTTCCGCTGTATCCATGTGTTCCCCACATAAATCACAGCTAGAGTCTGAGCGTTTGCCTATATTGGTGAGATGTTTGTTGAAATAATAGTGTCCCGTGGTGTATTTTTTCAGTCTAGTTCTGCTTAGATTTATTAGATATTTGGAATTTTTGTTACTCACTCGTATACAGTTTTTTGCCTGTCGGCCAGACGGATGATTATCCCAGTATGATACGAATAAGCTTGATTTTTCCATGTTTATAATACGCCTAGTATATGTGTGGGTTGTGGCTATTGCAGGTTCTGGTCCAATCAGCTTCCCGGTCGCACCACGTTCAGCCAATTCGTTCGCTCTGTCGTTTTCATCTATTCCCAAGTGTCCCGGAACCCATGTTAGCATTACCTGATTGGTTCTACCTAAGTTTACTAAGGCGTCGTGACATTCTAGAGCCAATGCTGATGTAAAAGAGTTCGAACTTACTGCTTTTAGCGTTCCCTGACTTTCCACACATATAGCGATGCTTTTATTAATTAGTTCGGCTTCTCTTACCGTTATGCAAGCTTCCAGAATTCCTCTGATTTCTGCTAATAATGTTGACGAATAACAACCTAGTGGTATTGACTTGTTGTTGAGTTCTTCACAATATAATCCTGCTCCCGCCGAGTCCTTGGCCGAATCATTTATTAATGAACCGTCAGGACAACTTCTTTGTTGTGTATCGGTTCACCAGAGTTCCAATCCCTTCTCGTCGGTATTTCCATTTCATTTTGTCAAATCTTAATGTGGGCGTGATTCTGTCGGTAGACATTTCCAGCGATGTATATCTGTCAATAGCTTCCGTTATGATTTTTGTGTGATTCGTTAGCCTTAGCGGTCCCTGAGCCTTTGTAACCCTGTTCACAGTGACTATCGCTTCAATTGGTATATGGATATGCTATGTGGATACTAATGTTACTCCTGGGATACTTTACAAAGATCAATGACAAAATTCAAATTTACTCAAAAGGGAGCGTCCATCTATGACGTCTGTATTTTTTCGACTTTTTAGACACCCCCCTGTTTTCGTCTGTTTTCTAAAATAAAATTTGGAATATATTATCAAATATGTAGAAACTTTAGTTGTGTTATGATATCCTTAGTCGAAAAGCGTGAATGCTTCATCCGTTTGTAGCTCTAGTACGTTTAATAGTCCTAGTGAGAACGAATCGCTGTATAATTTGAATTTCTAGTGAGATCACAAGGCACGATGCGTTTACTATACTGTCATAAAATAGGTTTATCCATGTTGTGAAATTTGCCAGAATGGAACTCTTTTGGGAGTTGGTTGGGATGAATTACGATAAAAAAATTTTTCTATTTTTTGATGTTGTTTTTGAAATTTGCGGAAGTAACGCTTTTTTTCCTTCTAGCCGTTTTCAGCCGGGTATAAAGTACCGGCGGCTCGGCTGGGTCAAAACGTGTCTGCGGCAGCTAGGTCGGTGGCTGATTTTCGGCGGCGCCCATGTCTGGTGAGAACACAATGTTGCCAACTAAAAAAAGTTATCATTTATGTGTAATAGACACAGGAAAACTGACAAGGTTCGATCATGTGCGAGTATGGTGTTACAGCAAAATCCTTTAGTGTCCTTTAGCCACAGTTTTTAATATTTATAAAATAAAGTAAAAGTCGAATTAAGTTTTTGAAAGCAAATTTCGGATAAATAGAATATCTTGCATCATTTATTAAAATAAAAAATATTTTCATAGTCTAGCGTAATTGATGTATTGCGCGCTTCCTTTACAAACGGTAACAGAAAATTCATGTTCGTTGCAGTAACATGTTAAAAAATTCGCTGTGAAAAATTTTTGTGAAAAGAAAATTTCACATCCATTTTGGAGCACAAAAAAAGCAAAGGACGATGTATGTATGGTTTTTTTGGGTTGTCTTGGGTCATTCTCTTCGAAATTATTTCCGATAACAATTTTGCCACTGCCGCAGTATGTTCGTACAGAGCGGTTGTCTCAATTCGTTTGACACAAGGAAAAATGTATTATTTTTATCCCATTAAATAGCTCCATAAACCAGATCCCAAAATCAATAAATGTCCATTTTTATTACTCAAACTGACATGAATTCATTCAATCGCACTTTATCTACAGTTGTGTTGACAAAAATTGGAAAAGACAAAGCAAAAGCTGATGACTTATCCATATAAAGTATGTTGTACACAGGAACATGTTATATTCGTTTGTACAAAACCGTATTATGCTTTCCTTTGAATTTTCCCATGCACAGAGGCGCCGACTTTCATTAGCTTTGCGGTAAAAATACTTTGCATTGATGGCAAACACTATCTTAATTTTTAATAACATACTTTTCTGATGTTCTGAACACGGTAGTTTCGTGTATTTGGTTGCGTTTCGCGTTTTTGATTGCAAGTAAATATTAGTTTTAGTCAAGAAAGCGTGAGATTTTTGGTACCAGTAAAATAGAAAAGAATAAATAATTTATTTTGATTTGACAGTTTCGTAAATATTTATTTTTTCCGACTTTATTGAAGTAACGTTGTTTTTCACATCAATCTGAGATTTTGAATAAAAGTAGGAAACAGTTTGAAAACAATTCGTGTTGTGAATTTCCCCATTTCGATTATACCAAAAGAATTTTGTTCTATGGTATGTATGGTATAATATGGTTTTCATTATAAGTTATCCCAAATTTAGTTCGACTCGAAATACCTATGACAACATGTTATTATCAAACAAAATTGTTAAGTGGCTTTAACATATTGATGTAACATTTGTTCTCGCCAGTCGCTGCTGACAAAATATAGCGGATGTCATGATGAAATTTCACTGTTAAGCAGTTCAGATTTTCCTCATAGATAGATTTATGAAGGCCCGTAACTTGTTTGCTAAAATGAAGTCTACATTTAGGCGCTCAAATTTTATATTTTCGCTGATATCCGTGGACAAATACGCAGTTTCAAAAAAGTAAGTCAGCATTTCCCTTCCCAAATATGTTATCTTTTAATAGCAACTAAACTTATTTTTCGGGATCCAACCTACTCTAAGAACGGTGAAAAAAATCGTTAAATTTGCACGAAAACTCGTCCTTCTGAGACTAGTTTCAATCCCAAAAAATAGGTTTAGTTGCTCTTAAAAGACAACATCTGTGGGAAGGGAAATGCTGATTTACTTTTTTGAAACTGCATCTTTGTACATGGATATCAGCGAAAGTATATTATTTGAGCGCCTAAATGTAGACTATATTTTAGCACACTAGTTATGGGCCTTAACACCGCCAAAGACTGGCTGAATAATCAAGAACATTAAAAACAATTACTAAGTGACTTACGAACTACACGCTACAAAACATCAAAATATCACAGCCTTCCAATACCTAATTTCTCCATCATCTCGCTCTTAAACGCAGCCCTATTAGAACATCCTTCTACGATCAACTTATGTTCGTTCAAAAGCTCAATCAACCGAACGATTGGCTGATCCTTCAAATACTCCCTTAGAAACCTAGGCTCGACTAACAATTGCAAAGTAGATGCCCGTAAGTCGTATACACTTTCTCTCCGGACAAATTTAGGTGATAACAAATCGTCCGTTACATTACGCTTATAGATGTCAAAAGCAAGAGTGGCATCCGCTACTGTT
>CM055406.1:63991494-64020562 GCA_029228625.1 Pseudolycoriella hygida
ATTTAGATTTTCTGGTCGAGGCGGCCAACTGGCCTTGAAACACAGATCCTATGATGCTTTGTTCCTTCCCCGTTACTCTTCTATCATTCCACCTAGTCATGTATTCTGTCTTAGTTAGATTCCCACATTTAAATGTTCCCATTTCAGAACGCATAGTTGTAACCGGTACGCTGAATAAGCCTCGTCGTCTGAGCACACGTACTACGATACATCTTCTAGCCTCCGGCCGCACACGCCAAATGAGTTTCGCTGTTTGGGTCCGGACATTACGATACATCTTCTAGCCTCCGACTTAACTATGCTTATTCTAAACGAGCCTGTAAATGCAGTATATCACACACAACTGAAATACCTTTTTCTATGGCATTTGTGTGAGCAACCATTAATCTGTTTGTTGGACCACATGCTTAACGTGAATTCCGAACCACGCCTATATATTGTAGCAACATATAGGATTTCATCTGGGTTCACGGTGTTCATTATATCTCCGCCTTAAGATAGACTCAGATATCTGTACACAGAATTCATCGTGTATGGGTGACGTCATACATTTCATTCTTCTGTGTACGGTTCGTTATGGACACCAAACACCACAACTACCCAGTTTTTAGAAGCTTGGATATGCTTAGGGAACGTTACTTTCATGCTACAAATTGAAGAAAAATCCTATACAGAATTTTGTCCTCACCGGGCTTGAACCCGGGTATTCTTGGTGGAAAGCCAGTACGTTACCACTGAGCTAACCCGTTCCATTCGTGTCGGTACATGGTGAATATGAAACATTTCTCATTGTAAAAATGGAGATAGTTTTCTGCATTCTAATCCATGACGTTGTTGATGTCTTGTTGCATTCTTTGTATGTCATTGTGGTCGTTAATAATGGATGTCAATTTAATATCGTCAGCAAACATCAAAGTGTGTGCAAATTTTACGGCGTTGATTACGTCATCATAAAATTCACTTCAATTTGACAGAAGCCAGTGACGCACTGAAAGCGATAGCCCGTGAGGACATTTGTTTCGACGCCGCTGCCTATGCATGAACCATAACATTTTCTTTTCGATTTTGTTTTTCTCTATAATGTGCCTCATAGATTCTCAGCGAATTTATTCATTAATATTATTTTTTTTATTGACATAGCGAGAAAATGGAAAGCAATAATATTTAGTCGAAAAAGATAATTTATTCGATTTAATAAAAGAACACGTAATCCATTTCCCACATTAAATAAATCTTTTCATATATGCGAATGTGTAACATTTCATATTTATATACTTACAAGATGGAGTCGAAAGTCGTATAAAAAGCTTATGTTTTATGGTTCTTTTATAGAGTCAGAGATAACAAATGGATGAAACTGAGCAGTTACAATCGAGGTGTAAATTTAATCCTATATTGGATCACTTATCGTCGTCAATTGCTTGTACTTTTTATATGTGTATGATTGCGTTATTCCCATTTCGTTAAATTCCGTTCCGTTCTTTTTTATGTACATTTAAATGCGGAAGAATACCACGCAACCGAAAAAAAATAAGAAAAAATGTTTCTCTGTCGAAGTGAATTTTATTGATGGTGAGGTTTGATATGATTGGAAATTGTGTCAAAGAAAAGAAACTCTTCCATTTGAATAATTTTTACATGTCATAATATATATTATGGAAGATGGATGGTGTATGGCGCTGGTATATTTATTTAATGGTTGACGATTTTTTCATGGTTATGATATTGGTAATCGAATTATTAGCGACAATTTTCAATAGAATTTTATTGTGGATATTTTCGAGATAAATTATTATCGGTGTCAAAGTTAAATTACCGTAGTTTATTTGTATGTAAGTAACTAAATCTAAGCTTAGAGTCTTACAGAACATACTTTTACCTTGTCAGTGTTGAAATATCGACGACGACGGTTTGGAATAACTTTCTTGCTAGCTTAAATGCGGAAATACTAATTTTTGTATGTGTTTCGGGAGCTTCTCTTCACACCCGTTAGAAAATCATCTTCTCATTCATTAGAAATGTTACTTTTATGCCAGTGAAAATCATGGGGAAAGTTTACCTTTGAGGTATACAGCAATTGTGCAAAAATGTGTCGAAGTAAGACAAACATTAAATAAAATCAATAGTCACTTCGGCGAGCAATTCAATTTGTTTGAGTAATTCTAAGACTCCACTCTACAGATTATGAATGTATTTGGAAATATTGTTGCGATTCAGCCTATAAAAATCGAGTGGCTTATAAATGAAATAAAATGTCTATCCCAAGCAAACTGTGGACAGTACCAACATTTTAACCATCCCGTCATCAAATTCTAAGATGCTTTGTCATGTAGCTGGGTCTACGAGCTTTGTTAAAAGATTACCAGCATATGTGATAGTCAGTACTGCATCAGTGCCTGCTTCCGTGATCATGCTCGGAGCAGTAGCGGAGAGCGTGACGCAGTCCCCACACCCAAAAAAAAAAACGTCCACAAACCCAAAAAACTCCATACAAAAACCTTTGGGACAAGACACGATGTATAGGCGAACTTTTCCCTTTTTCCCCTCGCCCCCTCCCATTCGAAATTAATGTTGAAAAAACTACGTCGCATCAGCTTTCCAACGAGCCCACACTCATCAAAATCGGTTGAAAACGAGCCGAGATATCGCCAATCAAAGATGACCAATTTCCATATAAAAATGGTAAAATCTGCTTTGAAAGTAATAACAATTTTATTCCTGTGTTCTGTGTCAACGATCTATGTCTCTATGTATCTATCTATCTACCTTTTTTTTCTCGAGAACGATTTCCTGAAAATTTTCAGGGAACGTCAGGGAAAATTCTGGAAAAGACGTGGCATGTGGAAAAGTGGTCAATTTTGAGGGTTTTTATGTAATGCTCGGAGTTTTCAAATTTTAGCTCCGAAGTGACAATAGCTAGAGAGTTGGTTTCTTCAGGAAAGTTATAGAGTTTAGTCAGGAGAACTTTTTGGGATCTTAAGAAAATGGTTGCCAGCAGTCAAATTGGCGCCATCAAGCAATAAATTAGGTTTTTTTTTGACTTTCGAATTTTAGCTTCGGAATGACAATACTTAGAGAGTTGGTTTCTTCAGAAGAGTTATAGAGTTTGATCAACAGAATTTTTTGGGATTTTCAGAAATCTGCCAAAGTGACGCCATCTTGGATTTTTGTTAGGTATAAATTATGCTTCTTTGCGTTTTAGAATTTTAGCTGCGGAATGATAACACTTGCAGAGTTGGTTTCTTCTAGACAGTTATAGAGTTTCATCAGGAGAATTTTTTGGGATCATAAGAAAATGGCTGCCAGCGGTCATAGCGGCGCCATCTTGGATTTTCGTTTATGATTTTACGGTTTTCGAATTTTAGCTCCGAAATGACACTACTTAGAGAGATGGTTTCTTCTAGAAAGTTATAGAGTTTCATCAGGAGCATTTTTCTGTGTCTTAAGAAAATGGCTGCCAACTGTCAAAGTGACACCATCTTGGATGTTTTGCTAAATTCTGAATAAGAATACCTAGAAAGTTGGTTTCTTCAGGAAAGTTATATAAATCACTGAGAAGAATTGGTGACACGAAGTGTTCCGAAGGTAGCCGAAGGTGACACGAAGTGTTCCGAAGGCAGCCGAAGGTGACACGAAGTGCTCCGAAGGCAGCCGAAGGTGACACGAAGTGTTCCGAAGGCAGCCGAAGGTGACACGAAGTGTTCCGAAGGTAGCCGAAGGTGACACAAAGTATTCGGAAGGTAGCCGAAGGTGATACGAAGTGTTCCGATGGTAGCCGAAGGTGTTGGAGAACAATTTTTTTCGGAAAGAAATTTATTTTCGGAGAAAAATTTTTTTCGGAGAAAAGCTTTTTTGGAGACGTTTTTTTGTGAGAAGATTTTTTTCGAAGACAATTTTTTTTCTAAGAATTTTTTTTTTTTTTTTTTGAGAAAATTTTTTTTCGGAGAAAATTTTTTTCAAAAAATAGAAATTTTTTCAACAACTGAAAACTTCCAAAACGACTGATATCACAACAGAAACCTCTTTAAAGGTAGAGTGTGACGCAGTCCGTGAGTCTGCTTCCAAAATTAATGATATCGCTGATAATACGCAGAAGTTTGTTTGAATAGAGCCTTGTCTTCAAAGTTTTAATTTCCTGAAAAATTACGGCGCTGTTTTCAAAACAAAATTACGTTGTGTTAAAAAAATTGCGTCACAAATGCCGGACCCAACGATGAAATAATTTTTCTGTACTTTCAGTTTTTGCACTGCAAAAATTTGACTTTTGCTTCTTATTGCGCTGATTGTTTAGGGTAAATTTAAATTTTTCGTGTAAAAACTGAAAGTGGTGAGAAATTATTCCGGTAGTGGGTCCGGCATTTGTGACGCAATTTTCTTAACTGGGTCTACCAGCTTTGTTAAAAGATTACCAGCATATGTGATAGTCAGTCCTGCATCACTGCCTGCTTCTGTGATTTACATTGCTGGATTTGTAGCTGTAGGATTAATTCGAATTTTATGTGACCTTCCGTTGGTCACATTTCTAATTCACTGGAGGGATATTCTCCCCAACACTCAGGTGCCAGTGATTCTACGAGAATGAAATACTTTATTTAGGGCATGTTACCCGTTTAACGATTGTATTTATTCTGATTTAATTCGCTGTAAAATCCTTGTATTTATACTTAAGTCTAGGGTCACTTGACCATTTTCATTTAATTAACATATGCGGAGCACTTCAATTTTCTTCACTTGATAGAGTGAATACTCTTTGTTCGGCATTCAACATACTCCCACCATTTTTATGGAGTAAAAATTAACGATCCCGAACATCCATATATCAAGCTGACGAAGCTTTACGGAATCGACCAACCACTTTTTCTTCGGCTTTACGGAATCGACCAACAACTTCTTCTTCGGCTTTACGGAATCGACCAACCAAACGTTTTCGCCACCCAGGCCGTTTGTCTAAACTAGTTAATTGCATGTCTCCAACCATACAATCAACATTTATATTTTCGAACGACTTATAATTTGTTAATTTTCTCAGACCAATGACTATCTTACATGCATTGGTGCTACCAGAACATCCGCGCCTATTTGATAGTGACCAACAAAAGGTCACGTCGGGGTCACCATATGTTGAATTCAGAGCCTACAACTACCAGCTGTAGGATTAATTCCAATTTTATGTGACCTTCCGTTGGTCACCTTCCTAATTCACTGGAGGGATATTCCCCCCAACACTCAGGTGCCAGTGATTCTACGAGAATAAAATACTTTATTTAGGGCATGTTGCCCGTTTAACGTTTCTATTTATTTTGATTTAATTCGCTGTAAAATCCTTGTATTTATACTTAAGTCTAGAGTCACTTGACCATTTTCATTTAATTAACATATTCGGAGCACTTCGATTTTTCTTCACTTGATAGAGTGAAAATACTCTTTGTTCGGGATTCAACACTTTTCAACTAATGAAAACTTTTATGGAAAAAGTCGTAATTTTCTGTAACGTTTTTCTCTTAAAGCCTTTAATGAAAACGAATGCTTATGTCGTCATTACATACTTAACCTATTCTCAAACAAAATTGCGGAAACACTTTTGGAGAAAACATTTACATTTGCTAGAAATGTGAATCCCAAAATGTCATTGCAATCAATCAATCAATCAATAATTTTTTTTGACCAATGTCTTTGCTCACTTAATCTTGAATTGAATACTCGATTTAAATGACAGAAAACATTTTCTACGAGTCAGAAATTGATAAAAACTTTTTGAGTTGATACATTTGCAAATATTTGTAAATGTCAAAAGCCAACAAAGATGGCGGCTATTTTTATTTCCAATCATCAACTCAAAACTTTTTGTATAAATTTCTGACTTTGAGAAAATGTTTTCTGCCATTTAAATTGACTGTTCAGTTAAAAATTAAGCGAGCAAAGACATTGGTCGAAAAAATTATGCGTTTTGAAGTGTTTATTAAGTGGAAAAGCTGAAAGACTGACTTTTGCAGTGAAATACTGGAATTCACATTTCTAGCAAATGTAAATGTTTTCTCCAAAAGTTTTTCCGCAATTTTGTTTGGAAATATGTGAAGTATGTAATGACGACATAAGCATTCATTTTCATTTGAGGCTTTAAGAGAAAAACGTTACAGAAAATTGCGACTTTTTCCATACAAATTTTCATTAGTTCAAAAGATTCCAACAGAAGGCTATTTTGTAAGCAGTGTGCACTCTTTTTTCGCACATTAGAACATCTGACAGGACCTTAACTTCCAATTTGAGCGAAATCTTTGAAATTTTGTGCGAAAAACCCCATATACAGTCTGTTGTGGTCGAAACAATGCGGGAAAATATATAGGAAATTTCATTTACGCGTTGGAGTGGAATAATCTGAGATTCCAATTTCGTTTGCGATCAAGAAATCAGTATATTACGATGCACAAACAATATTCTTGTCACTAGTTGCAGGGAAATAAAGTGTCAGGCTCGAAGTGCAATAGTTCAATTATTATTAATTAATTATTGAAAGCCGGAAAAATTGTGTAAAATAATAGAATTGAAAAAACTATGCATTTTTTTTCGAAATACTTACCGGTAAAGCACACTATTCAAAGTCTTAAACCTAATAAATAAACTAACTTTGACCGGATGATACATAATGAAAGAGAACAATAGTATGAAAGTGGACTTTCTCATTTAAAATACCAGCCATGCCGCCATGTATAAACGTTTTGAAGGTAGAGACGTAAAAAAGCACAAACATTGAGTCACCTTTAAAGGCCACTGCCGCGATTCCGACAGTTATTGTCATATGATTCACCTAGTAAAGTACAGGTCAAAGTTATAGCACTTTACGGGATGGAACGAGTTGATACGAGTCGCAGACGAGTCTTGCATCATATTTTATTCACAATTGATTTTACAGCCCTAAAGTCTTGCTTAATGTGAAGCAAGATACATTGTTAGCATTTTCTCAACATCTACGTGAAAGGCTAACACTCAACATCGCTCAAAATTGAACATAATGCACAATACTTTTATAAAAAGATCACAGGTATTTCATGTCGGAAATTGGATTGGACAATTCAAATCCAGGTGATTTTTTACTTATTTACGTTGACGTAAATATTAAACACCCTGCTGTATTTTAAATCGGGTACATCTGTTGGAAAATATGCTTACCATGAAATTGAAATTTCAATATTATACAAATTGAATAAAGAAAAAGAGTTGCACGGATTTATGTTTTGTGTGGACAAAAGAGAATTTGAAAAATTTGATGGAAAGCTTAACTGAGATTTGCAACGAAAATAGGATTTTGTATGCTTTTATGGAAAAGGATAACCTCCACAGTTTTCACAAAAAAATGTAAGAAGGCTTTTACCATTTCAGAGAATAAGTAATGCTTTTGGCAGTTCACAGAATTGCGCATTACAATAGCAATTTCATGCATTTAGTCGCTCCTAACAATAACAATTAATAGTTAACCAAACACGACGTTTATTTGCTTAACGAATAATTCTATTATATTTGCGACTTGTTGCTAATCAAAATATATGACTTGCATTTTCACTAGTTTTCGTTAACTGGATACATCAGACATTTTTGCAAATAAATTGTATCGGTAGCAGAATAGCTGTTCATATATAAAGCAGATAGATCCGTATTTGTTTCAGACGCATGGGGATTTACTGAATATTTTCAGATTTAAATTGGAATTTAGTTTGAGTATTTGCGTCTAATAAATGTGTTCTCGTTGCATTTACTCTTGGGTTTCAACTGAAGCACTTTATTGTTTTTTGAAGTTAGGTTTCACTGTTTCATACCTAACTTGACTAGAGATTTCGGTTGTGATTTGAAACTATACATGGAACAGTCAACAATAAGACTTTAACAAAGTCAGAGGATTCAGGATTTCACAACATGTTTGGTAAAGTCGACAGGTGAATTATTCATGTAGAAAGCTCTTAAAATGTTGTCCAACACAAAAGGATTTTAATGCTCAGAATTTTTATTACAAGTTTTTGGAATCGAATTCTTATGTTCTACAACATTTTTAGAGCTCTATATTTTACATATTAAAATGTAGGCTACAAAATATCGAAGAATAGATTGGGACTGCAGCAATTTTCTTCTTATCTGCTGACCTTTGATTAATATAACAAATAGAGTTCAGACCGCACCGGTACGATCCACTGATGAAAATATTGTGCAGCAGCCAATGTGGTCAGTTTTTTATGGTTTTAGAAGTATATGCGATGGTATGACAGATGGACCAGCGCTGGAAACAGTAGAACGTCGGAAAACAGTTTTACGGGGAAAGTGGTAGTACGGGAAAACGGTAGTACGGGGAAAACGGTGGTGCGAGGAAAACTGTAGTACGAGGAAAACGGTAGCACGATGAAAACGGTAGTACAAGGAAAACAGTAGTACGTGGGAAGACAGTAGTACCAGGAAATGGTAGTACGGGAAAAACGGTAGTGTGGGGAAAACGGTAGTACGGGGAAAACAGTAGAATGTGGGAAAACAGTAGTACGGGGAAAACAAAGGTTAAACGCTTAATACATTAAACGCTTTCAACATTTGTGCTCCAATGTGTTATAGTTAATTAACACAAGCAACACATTTGAATAAATTACATTAACTTCTAAAATACCACTGAATTTTATTTCTTATTCATGTACACCAGACTTTACATATACTTTTGCACATTTCGGTGTAAGGTCCTTAAGCCACAAATCTCCCACCTAGCAACCGAGAGGTCAGGTCAACCTGTGCCTTGCCTTAAAAGCTTGAAACCTGAGTTGACCTGAACCTGATTTTGTAAGCTGTGACCTGACCTGATCTGACCTGAACCTGTACTGACGCACCTGAAAAAACCTGGCCTGACCTGATTGACCCGAAAAAATAAAGTTTCCATCATGGGCGCGCGGTAGCAATGCGCCCGTGACGCAAGTCCCCATACGAACAAAAAATTCGGAAAAAATTTTTCGTAGACTTCGGAACCATATATGCAGCTAAGTTTTGACTTCCCCCCCCCCTTGCGACGTACCCCCCGGAAAATATTTTTCCTGGATTCTACGGAAAATTCTAAGGCGAAGTGTCTTTTCACTCATTAAAATCGGTTCGGTGGATCCGAAGATACGACCTTTAGAAAATGATCATTTCCTATACAAAAAGGGATGTTTCATAGAAGCCAAAGTTAATGCAAACATCCAACGTTAGTTAGTTAGTTCCAGAGCCATTTGTATGAAAAACCACTTTTTTGGCTCGTGCTCGAAAACGGCTCGATAACTTTTCTTGAAATTTTGCAGGGACCTTCGAGTGGGCATTCTACGTCATATGAGATTTTAAAAAAGGGGGGTACCGGCCTCGTTTGGGCGCCAGGACTCTTGGAAGGCGCCATATAAAGCCCATATGTATGTGTTTGTGTGTGTAATGTGTATGATAGCACGTTTTGTATGAGGCAATGGTTGTGTGTTCGAGATAGAGGTTTGGTGTCAAAGGGAAAGTTGTTGGGTTGGGTGTGTAGTGTATCAAGATGACCGCCAAAATGGCGGAAAATAGGCGGGGACTCAAAAAAAAACTTTTGATATGTTGTAGAGTAAGTTGAGGGGATCATTTTCACCCATGGAAGTAGTGGCCGCCGCGCTTCGGTTTGGCGCCGGCGGCGGCTCAAAAAAAAGCTTTTGATATGTTGTAGAGGAGGTTGAGGGGATCATTTTCGCCAATGTAAGTACTAGACGCCGCGGGAAACGGAAAAGCGAAACGTGACGCAAGTCCTCGTGCCTTCTTCCAAAACAACTGATATCAATTTGGGTGACGCTTACAGCTTCGGAACGCAAAAAAATTCTCTTGAAATATTTTCACTTTTGATTAAAAAAATGCGACAGATTTCGCACGCCAAATTTGACTCCACACCTCACGGAACAGAAAAACTATAACATTGGGAGGTTCGGCATTTGTCACCCAAATTGATATCAGTTGTTTTGGAAGAAGGGACGAGGACTTGCGTCACGTTTCCCTTTTAAAAAGGGTTTTCGTTGTGATATAAAAATGTCAAGTATTTATGAATTTACTTTGCCGTTCAGATTATTTATTTAATGTCAAGTTTTTTATCTCCATCTCCATCAACATTATGTACGCAGTCTATACTCAGCAATAGTGTCCACTAAATCGTCGAATGAGAACAAAGAATAACATTAATTTTTTAGTAAGTGAAGGAATGGCTCGCTTTGAATCGAACCGACTCAGAAAATTTTTCAGTTCAAGTTAGAGTCGAAAAAAGTTAATCTCAATCTGACCTTAAAAAGTGGGCCAACATAATATTTATGTGCAAAGTTAGGTTGAATTTTGCTTCGACAACAAGCTCTAAAAACAACAAATTCACCAGATCAACCTGGACCCCATATGAGTACCCATTCAGGTCTCAGGTCCGTTCAGTTCTGACACAAATTTGACCAAAACCTCAGGTTGACCCTGAATATGTATCAGGTTTCAGGTCGACCTAGAATTGAAATCGATCCACAGGTCAACGTGATTTATTCAGGTCAGGCTCAGGACACAAACATGAACTGAAAATTCGTGTCAAAATTTTTTTCGAACCAAAACGATTCATGGCGGCGGCGACTGATCCCAATTTGTTTAAGACTAACCAACCAAGATTGGATAGTTGTTGTCTTGCTCACCTTGTCGATCAATTAATTGAAAACTCTCCTATGCAATTTTTGATTTTATTCGGAGCCTTGCATTGGCATGGCTATAAATTGTAAATAAAATCTATAAATACAAAACTACTAGAGGCGTTACAATTCCTTACGCAATATTCTTATCCGTAAACTATATCACAAAATATCCAATGTTTATGGAATAAATGGAATAAATGGGAATAAATGGAATAAATGGGAATAAATGGAATAAATATTGGAATAAATGGAATAAATGATAATTTTTTCTAATTCGTCAAAACCTCAAATAGACTTGATTTTGATGGCAACGCACACAACAAACCATACTAATGTGTCAAAAAGTGAAAAAACCCACTTTTGAAAACTTAAAAGAATTTCTGTTGAAAAATGGAATAAATGGAATAAATTTATTCCATTTATTCCAAAAAAAAATAAAATTTAATCTCAAGATGGTTTAAATGCTTTATAATTTGTGCAAACCTATTTTTGAACTTATTTGTCTAACTTGTGATATGTTTGGTTGCGATATTTCGCAAAAACAACAAAAAAATTTTGGGAATAAATGGAATAAAAGAATAAATGGAATAAATGAAGTGCGTCACCCCTCAGAATATACTCGTTGCTGGTTGTTTACTTTGAGATCTTCATATTATGCCTAATCGTCACCTGTCATCTGTAACTCAGTTTCGTCCACAGCCGGTTCACTCCCGATGGTATACCTGTTCGTTAGATCACTAGTGTGGACTCTCACCTTCGCCTTTTTGAACTTGGAATTTTTCGAACATTTCTTGTTCTTCAGGTTGTAAAAGACCGGCGATACATATTTGGCGTCCTTTTTAAAATTTACGACTGACTCTTCGTGTAAAATTATTTGGTTCGCCCCGTGTATTTTTAGCAGGCCTCTGGTACGAACTTTCTTGAGTATTGATGCCCCTTCAATGTCGAATTCATGTCCAGTGTTTACTGCGTGTGCCACCACGCCACCAGTGCCGTTTTTGTTGGTTTCTTGATTTTTTTTCTCATGTCCGTTGCATGTTGGGAAAAACGTTCACATAACTTTCGCGATGTTTCACCAATGTAACAACGGCCACATTGTTTACATTGAATTATGTACACAACCAACGAATTTTGCATCCTGTCCAGTTTTTGTTTCATGTCGGTGAAAACATCATTGATTTTCCTTGGCGGTCTTGACACAATCCTCAGATCAGGCGCGTGACGTTTCATCTGTTCGGTTATGGCTTCCGTTAGGGCAGTCGTTGGTAACTTGAGTTTTGGGATGGTTATGTCCTCTGGAGTGGTGCCTGCGATGATTGTCGAATTTGCCAACGGACCTATCTGTCACCGGTGCCATCGTACTGTCCAATAGCGGATAGCTCTTCTGGGTGTCTTGATTGTCTCGTGCGTTCTGATTTGGTGAGTTACGCACCTGATGCAATAGCTTTTCAATGACTGACCTGGGAAAATTATTCTTATCCAATATTTCGTTGATTTTGTCTATGTTTTCCCCTGATGAATGACTTGACCACGTTTAAAATCATATTCTTTGGGTAGCGGGAGTGAAAATTGAGAATTCTGTTCGATGCAATAGCTTTATGGTATCGATTCATTCGCAGCTTGTTCCCCATGTTGAACACAGTCAGATCGAGGAAATTTATCGAGTTGGTATACTCAGTTTGCTCTTCCACCGTAAATTGAACGTTCGGGTCGTACGAGTTGAGCGTGTCTTTCAAGGTCGTAACCATTTCCTTCTTAATGGATGTCAGATGATCGTCAACATAGGTCGACCAGAAATCCGGGGATAGATCTCCTAGATCTCCTAGATCTCCTAGAATTCTTCAATCACTCGTTCAACCAGGATTGGCGCTAATGAATACCCCATAAACATTCCCAAATTCTGTTTGTATAATCTCTCTTGATAGGCAAAATAATTGGCTTGGTTGAGGCAAATGTCCAACATTTTCAAGAAATCGCCTTTCGGAATGGGGCGAATGAAAGTCCCTTTCGGTGATCTCCATGGCAAGTTTGATGGGAATTTTTCTGAAACAGTTCACCACATCGAATGAAATCAAAACGTTGCCCAACGTAATTGTCTTCCCTCGCATCATGTTGCGAGTTTTTGACGCTGTATTTTGGTTTAAACGATTTTCTCAAAATCATTGCCAGAAATCTCGACATTTTATATGCTGCCGAATTTATGGTGGAGACGAAGAGTCTGACTGGGTTTCCAGCTTTGTGATATTTTAATTGTCCAAACAGTCGTGGCGGAACTGTATTAAACGATTTCATGCTAGTTTTCACCTTCTTCGTCAACAGATTGGCTTTGTACAGATTCTCAATGCAATTGTTAACACGATTTTTGACCGTGGTAGTCGGATCCTTTTCCAACAATGTAAACGAGTTCAGGTCTTGGAGGAGCTATTGGATTTTTGCTGTGATATTCTCGTTTCTTCGAAAATATTGTGACATTGCCCTTATCACTGTTTGAAATCATCAAATCGGCGTGCCGCTGCAAAAATTCCCGAGTCCTTCGGATTGACTTGCTTAGGGGCTTGTCAATTCGGCTGAGCACCTTATTGTGCTTTGAAAACTTTGTCAGCGAGAATAACGCCCCTCCCCTTGCCTGTCATCTCGATTCCACTGGCAGTTCCCTCTGAATGGCTAGTTCAACGTCTGAGGCTAGTTCCAGTAGTTGGTCATCATCCGGGTGGATTGCAAACTTGGGACCAAGACACTCAGTATTAGCGAAAGTTCTTCAGGTATCTCAACGTCCGTTAGGTTTTTAACGACCTTTTCATTGAACTTTATGTCATCCAGATGATCTTGTGTCTCCAGCAACTTCTGGAACTTCTTGTGGACTTTCTCGTTCGCCTTCTTCAGCATTGCTGCGTAGCCATGTTGGCTTTGATTCAGAGTGTGTTGTCTACTCTCTTCATGTACGTTGACATTTGGCTCCAAAATTTGTTTTTCAATTCTTTCGATGTCCCAGTGGCACACTGAGATCTCAATATCCAAGAGCTTCTCTCATCAAATTTGTTTGATGTTGGAATTCACTTGGTCAAACATTCAGAATGATTACCTTTAGAATTTTTTCAAGTCAGGTCATGTCAGGTTCAGGTCATTTGAAAGAAAACCTGACTTGACTGAATTTTTAGGTCAAATCCGACCTGTTCCGAGCCATACTAGGGGCGGGGAACTCAACTAGCATATAATAATAAATAAATTCACAATGATTCACTTTAAATAAATGCGTTGATTCTCCAGTGGAAACACAGGTCCGTAGCCCTGGGGGTATTACCATCCCTCACCAATTCAAAATAAAAGATTCGCCTGTGACGCTATAACTACAAGTTATTCACTAAGTAAAACATATCTATCTACACTGTATGGTGCATAATTTCTTAGGAAAAAAATTCCGAATTACGGAGATCGAACCCGGAAGTCTAGCGTGTTCACCCGTAAACCACCCCTCACGAGAGCCAGCAAAACACCATTTGTGAGCACAAGTTGCTTACAATATTTTGTATAACGAAGAAATTTTCATATTAACGAAAGCTTATCAGAATAACAGTGCGATAATGTTTACTAAGCATTCTTTTCCGACACAAAATAAATTAAATAAATTAAAGACGATGTTCCCTTAGTATGAGCTGATTGTTATCACAGATAAGAAATAGGTGTAAATTGTTGTTATATAATAATTGGGCGGTTTTGTTACGTCGTCGTTGCTGTGACTTGCGTTACGGGAATTTTGATTCGATGCGTTATTTGTGTAATTGCATCAAATTAATGTATTATTTGTGGAGTGCAGACTTGTCAATTTAAGCGTTCACCACCATTTTGGGTGTTTTGTGGATGCATATTTTTCCGCAACTGTGCGCTCATTACTTTGTTCTAGTGTAAATCTATTCGATTTGTCAGTTTAAAAATCTTTTATTATTTATTTATTTATTTAGCCAATGGTTACAAATAACTAACTGGCTTTTCACCAAAGTATTGACAGTACTGGAAGCAAATCCGGAAGTGATTACGCGGCCCATTCGACCAGTCGAAGCCCAAACCACTCTTTGCTTTCAGCCGCCTATAATGTATACATGGCATGCCGTGACGCGCCGTGTGCATTGTAATTGTGCAATCCGCCAGATTCCGAAAACAAAAAAGAAAAGTCCGCTTATAGATCACTGACAAAAATTCTAAGCAAAAATTCTAGTCAATTTGGCTGGATCCTGAAACCGTGACTGCTCATAGTTCCATCAGTGAGAATTGCCGATCTGATCTGCGATTGGAATTTGTAACGAGAGACTACAGGGTCATAGAGGTGAGCGAACATATTGAAAGTCCTCGCCATATTATTTACTGGTTCGAACAACCCGTAATACGTACGATGTGCATCCACAAGAAAGAAACGGTCACTCCTCAAAGGCATGATAAGCACGTTCACTGTTAACTTTGCCGCTATGGAAGGCGCATCAACGCGACCTCTCAAAACGTCAAAAACGAAAACTGAGCACAAATTCAGTCTCCGACGCAAAAGACTTTCGAGACCAATAGATCGGCACCTGTCGTCATAAGGCGGAAGCCGGTAATTTTCGTCTCTCTTTACCGTGCGTAACTTCTTCTGAATGGACTCAATCTTGTTGCAGTGCACCTGATAATAGGGCGACCAAACGAGAGAAGCGTACTCCAAGTGCGCCCGGACGTGAGTCAGATATATACTTCGAAGGGCATCATCATTCCTAAAATCTTTACAGATCCTCTTGACAAAGCCAAGCATCGAATACGTCTTGGCAACAACGTACTCTACATGTTTCTCTACATGTACTCTTCTCCACGATCCTTTCAAGAGTAACGGAACGAATTGAGTACACAAAAAGCATTGGGTCACGTTTACGAAAAAACGACATAACATTACACTTAGCAACATTCAGCGACGAAGCGTTATCTCAACACCAAATTTTGAGCGCATCCAAATCACGCTGCATCGCAATGCAGTCACGCAAGGACGTCACCTTGCTGTATATCTTCAAGTCATCTGCATACAATAAACACTTGACCGTTTTGAAAATTGTAACAACGTCATTAAAGTAAATTAGAAACAGCAGGGGGCCGAGGTGACTTCCCTGCGGGACGCCTGAGGTAGTATGGAACGACTGTGATCTCCAACCCATCAACTTAACATACTGGCTACGATTGCTCAAATAAGACTGAATCCATTGCAGTAACGATGAATGCACACCTAGCTCACGCAACTTTCTCATCAGCATACTGTGTCGAACTTGGTCAAAAGCCTTGGCTACGTCAGAGTAAACAACATCGACTTGGTGAGCCTTTTCTATGACGCTTATCTCTTCGCTAACAAAACCGATCAAATTTGTGCTCACTGACCTACCCTTCTTGAATCCATGCTGGTGAACTGATATAACTTTATCAAATTTTTCGGTAAGTACTTCGCACACCATCGATTCAAACAACTTCGGTCGGAAGAATCGCCACTCCTCTGTAACACTCAACATTAGATCTGGACCCACTCTTAAAGACAGGGACGAAATAAGATTCTTTCCACCGCGCTGGAAATCTATTAGTGAGTGACAAGTTAAAAATGTGGAACAGAGGCGCACTTAATGCGACAGAACATTCTCTCAGAAACAAAGGAGACACATTGTCAGGTCCATCGCCCTTTGTTGTGTCAATTCCGTTAAGTGCCACCAATATCTTGCCTGCGTCCAAAAACATCGATCCAATGTCAACCGACTAGCTTCCACGCGATCGTCCTCGACAAACACACTTTTGAAGTACTTAGCGAAAAGTTCACTCTTCGCTTGCACATCTGTTGTCTCGACATCGCCAAGCTTCATACAACTAGGATAAGCTTTGAAGGATCTTTAGTTAAGGCCTTCTGCGTTTCTTCCAAATATGACGCATAAGCCCGTCCCTGGGCATCTTCGAACTGACTCCTCAATGCACAATAACGGACATACTGTTCACCCGTACTCTTAAACATCTTGTGCGCTCGACTCATCCGATTTTTTAGGTTCAGCAGGTTACGGCCCTTACCTTACGCCACCTACATACATTTTCTAGTTTTTATATTGTTCTCATATCAGCAAAGGTTCAAAGAATTCATGATATTTTTAGACCCGCACGAAGTCCCTTAGGTCCATAGGTCTGTGCGGCACGGGAGGGTTTCCCCAAACTGCCATTTCGGCGATTTCCAATGACTTTGATCTAATAAAATTGTATGACATTCCTTAATATTCTATAGAATTTTAAAGTTTATGTAAATAAGTGTTTGCAACAGTTTGCAACAACTGTTTACAACAGCAACAGTCTATTCTGATACGTGCGGATTGACATGCCCTAGCGATATGTTTTTCGACGAAATTGAAGCAAAATTGGATTTTATAGAGTCAACAGAAGTTTTAGACAACGGCAGCTCCGCTGACCAAACTTGGCCGCTCTCAGCATGCGAACATAGTGAAATAACTTTGTCTTTTAGCACTCTACAATAAACAGCAATCCAATCGCTTTTATTCCAAAATATTTCATTTTTTAATCAGAAAATTTACTAGCGCCGATTTTTGCGCCGAAATGCGCCGCCGCCGCCGATAAAAAAATTGACGCGCGCCGAAGTCAGCCGCCGTCGACAGCTTAAAAAATTTTAGGCGCCACCGCCGAAAAAAGTGGACCGGCGCACGGGTCTAGTTCCAAGCGAAAATTTGCACTTACTCAAGAGGTCGCCAAAAATCGAAATTTGAACAAATTTTCTCAAGTCTGGTACCGTATGAAAGGTAATATATCCTGCCTTCTGAAAGGTGCCAGACTTGAGTAATTTGCTTCAAATTTTGATTTTCGGCGACTTCTTGAGTACAAGGTACAAGTAAGAAGTGCAAATTTTTGGTTGCGTTAACTGTCACGACACGTATGTGAGCGCTTCATTTGAATTTTCATGTGCTCCGTTGGTTTTTGAATGCTACCAAATATTTTGCCTTATTTTTAAATGTGTATCACAAATTGGTTAAGTCGAAAAATTGATAATTTATGGGTTTACATAAAATTGAGGTCATGATTAGTAGCGTCATGTAGTTATCATTCCTCCATATAGCGGTATAGTTATTAACTGCATTGGCTATGTAATTCAGTTGTAACACATCTGCGAAAGTTTGCGATATCCGAGCCAAAGGCGAGGTGTCGTAATCGCAGATGTGTTACAACTGCATATCATAGCCAATTCAGTTCAAAATTTTAATGCATAAGCGAGCGGTACGTTGAAAACACACCAAAAAATTTCACATATTTTCCACACGTTCGCTTTGACAACAACAAAGCGGCCATGTTTTTCGTTTAGTACGATGAGAGCGTTTCATACCTTACACAGTAACTAGATTTACATGGTTTCGTGCAGCTTATAAGTGGTTTCGTGCAGTTTACACAGTTTCGTGCAATTTCGTGGCATTTATGTTAGAAAGAGACTATTCGCACCGGGTGCCAATAGCCTCTACATATATACTGCGGCTAATGGCACCGGGTGCCAATAGCCTCTACATATATACTGCGGCTAATGGCACCGGGTGCCAATAGCCTCAACATATATACTGCGGCTAATGGCACCCGGTGCCATTAGCCGCAGTATATATGTAGAGACTATTGGCACCGCGTGAAATAAAGGAATCGTAAGTACGTAAAATAAGGTAAAAATAATTAATTAATATTATGATAAATATGCTAACAA
The DNA here is from genome assembly GCA_029228625.1 of Pseudolycoriella hygida. Taxonomy (NCBI): domain Eukaryota; kingdom Metazoa; phylum Arthropoda; class Insecta; order Diptera; family Sciaridae; genus Pseudolycoriella; species Pseudolycoriella hygida. Next base: position 64,009,897 of record CM055406.1, read on the forward strand.
CAATTCACTGCAACACTGTATCAGTTACTCTCATGCGAAGCCATCAGTGTTACAGAAAGTTTTCTACGTAGTTCTGAGCGTATTAATCAAGTTTCTGCGCTGTATCAAAGCGATGTTCCGATTTCAAAAGCAACACATCGCCGCTAGCAAAATATTATGTTAAACGTTTTGAGACGTTGATGCTTTCTTTGGGTCTTGCACGTACAAAAATAGATTGACAGCAACAACTTTTCGTTACCTCAATGTGATCAGTATGGATCAGCTAATGCAACTATGCAAGTGGAATGACATCAAGAATATCGAAAAGGAAAAGACGAAACAGCTCTACATTTTAGAAAAGGACGAACTTCCCAGGCTTGTTAGCCACCTAGTGTGTGGCATTTCGTTAAAGCGCAAATTTGCTAGGTCTGTTAGCCACCCAGGTTTTGTTACATTTTGTAAAAGAACGAACTTCCTAGGCTTGTTAGCCACCTATAGTGTGTGGCATTTCGTTAAAGCGAAAATTTGCTAGCTTTGTTAGCCACCTAGGTCTTGTGACATTTTGTAAAAGAACGAACTTCCTAGGCTTGTTAGCCACCTAGTGTGTGGCATTTCGTTAAAGCGCAAATTTCCTTGGTTTGTTAGCCACCTAGGTCTAATCTAGTGACATTTTGTAAAAGGACGAACTTCCTAGGTCTGTTAGTCATCTAGTCTGTGGCATTTCGTTAAAGCGCAAATTTCCTAGGTTTGGTAGCCTCCTAGCAAATTTCCTAAATTTCCGGGGTGCCATTAGCCACAGTATAATAAAGAGACTATTGTTACCGCGAGAAATGTAGAAACTGTGAGACTCGCACCAGAATGAGGAAGAAACACTTAAAATAGATCTGTCGATCTGTAGATCTGTAGATCTGTAATTTTTTTCGTTACTGACGGCGTTACTCTCATACTAATTTGATCAGTTTGAACTTATTAGTGTTGCAGATATTGTATTATTCCAAACCTGTAAATTGAATGCTGATTTTTTTTATAAATCCATGTCTAGTAGAAGTAGAGTAAATTTCCAGAAAAATCTTATTGAAAACAAAAAGAATTATGTGAAATAAATTTTCATTTTTCCTATAATTGCTACTTTTTTATATTGAGTGCCGATAGTGTTTTCCACATACAGTTACTAAAGGCACCGGGTGTCAATAGTCTCCTTACTATACTGTGGCCAATGGCTTTAATATAAAAAAGTGACTATTGGCACCCAGTGCCATTTTTTGTGACATTTCGTAAAACGAAAATCTTCTTAATTTTGTTAGCCACAAAGTTTTTTGTGAAATTTTGTAAAAGGAAAATCTACCTAGTTTTGTTAGCCACCTAGACTTTTGTGACATTTGGTAAAAGGAAAAGCTCCCTAGTTTTGTTAGCCACCTAGTTTTTTGCGACATTTCGTAAAAGGGAAATCTTCTTAATTTTGTTAGCCACAAAGTTTTTTGTGAAATTTTGTAAAAGGAAAATCTTCCTAGTTTTGTTAGCCACCTAGTTTTTTGTGACATTTCGTAAAAGGAAAAGCTCCCTAGTTTTGTTAGCCACCTAGCTTTTTGCGACATTTCGTAAAAGGAAATCTTCTTAATTTTGTTAGCCACCAAGTTTTTTGTGACATTTTGTAAAAGGAAAATCTTCCTAGCTTTGTTAGCCACCAAGTTTTTTATGACATTTTGTAAAAGGAAAATCTTAATAGTTTTGTCAGCCACCTAGTTTTTGTTACGTTTCGTAAAAGGAAAAGCTACCTAGGTTTGTTAGCCGCCTAGTCTGTGACAGTTTGTTAAAACGCAAATTTCCTAGGTTTGGTGGCCAACTAGTTTTTGTGACATTTCGTAAAAAGAAAAGTTCCGTAGTTTCGTTAACCACCAAGTTTTCTGAAATTTTGTAAAAGCAAAAGGTCTTTGGTTTTGTTAGCCACATAGTTTTTGTGACATTTCGTTAAAGCGCTAAATTCTTCGGTGCTATTAGCCACACTATATATGTAGATACTATTGGCACCCGGTGCCATTAGCCGCAGTATATATGTAAAGACTATTGGCACCCGGTGCCATTAGCCGCAGTATATATGTAGAGACTATTGACACCCGGTGCCATTAGCCGCAGTATATATGTAGAGACTATTGGCACCCGGTGCCAAAAGCATTTTCGTTTATTTTATGTATATAGTACATTGGCGATGAACCGTCAATGTAACACAACAATACCGCTCGCTATGCATTAAATAATATTACGTTTATACAAAAAATTTGCATAAAAGCCTATGCTACAAAAGTTGTCAGAATTTAATTTGTTGACAGCATCAAATTTTGCTAGGAGCCTCAACGTCTGTTTTCGATACTCTCTAAACGAAAAACAAAAGTCCCTAAACGTGTTAACATTAGCAGTTGAATTCACAGGCCCGTTCACAACGAAGAGAGTTGTCACAGCGACAATTTGTGTATTAAGTTAAAAAAAAGTACGTATGCCTGAACAATCAGACAAGAGAGGAATTTTAAAATTACATATTCAATAAAAATTCTTGTTCTGACCTTTTCAAAAGTTTCCTTCCACACATTGTGCACAGGAAAAATCGCTCAAAATCAACTTTTTATTTCTTTTACGTTTTTTTTTGTTTGAGAAATTTATTATTTGATTACATATATTTGAACTATAAAAGCTGCGAAAACGTAATTTCTCTTTTACATTCATGCATTCACATTTCATGTTCAGTGTATCAACACAGAAGGAAAAATATAAACAGATAAAAACTCCTGGTGAATGGTTTAATTTGCATGAAATTCAAATGGGTTCGTTCGGCGTTTGACTTTACTTTTCATTATACATCTAAATAAAATGAATGTTTGTTCGCTTTGCCATCAATGTACTTGAATACCACTTTTTGATGTTTTACGAGTAATATTTAGCAGAAGTAGATTTTAAGTCAGATATAAACCCCTATCTAATGTATAGTTTATATTTGATAAAATAATTGAATTTTGTTATATTTAAAGAAATTGAAATCCTTATTTCATTTTTCTTCCTACGATTTTCATCGTTTTTAATTTTTCTCCCATGAAAATAATATTGAAAGAAGACGAAATTAGATGCTTGAATGAAGAAACATGAAACAAAATCTCTTCTGAGAAATTACGTTTGCATGGGCTATCACCTTTCCGTTTTACATCATCCCCATCACTTTGTACAATTCGTAGAACAGTAGAAAACGAAACAGTCGAGCTAATTTTTCTTTTTAATTTGAAATGAACGATCCAATTACGGTGCTTTAAACAAAACATAAGATGAATTATATAAAAAGATCTCGAAAGGTGTGTGAGGTGCTATCAAGATGAACAAAGAATACGAAATATAATCTGCTGTATCATCAGACATAGATAAATCTGTGTTTCTTATGCTTCCCAAATTTAAAAGCATAGATAGATATTTACAGCTTTAGCTTTAATCAACAACAAAAAAGGGGTTGTTGGATTTTCGGTTTGCCTTTTGTATATAGCTTTATATAGCGTTCATAGCTTTTTATAATTGTTTTGATTAGGATTGGAATACGAAGATGTTTTTACAATTATTTGGCATCTTAGTTCAGATATAAGTTGAGTGATGTACACGGTGAAAATAATTTTCATTTTGGGTCGAGATTAGGGAGGTTAGAGCAAACTTAAACCATTATTCTTTTTTACGCGAAAATGTTCTTTTGCTTTGGATTTTTTAATGCAATGGCATTTAACAGTCAGTTAACATATTTTCATAATAGCATTTCGTTACAACTGGCTCTGTATAGAAAAAGTGAAGGGAAAGGACCGCCGAAGAAATAAGCTTCTTCATACAAGGAAGTAGCTATAGAGTAATATTTTTGACAAATAAGTCTTTCCCATAGATGTGGGCGGTCCGGCATTTGTGACGCAATTTTTTTAACACAACGTAATTTTGTTTTGAAAACAGCGCTGTAATTTTTCAGGAAATTAAAACTTTGAACACAAAGTTCTGTTCAAACAAACTTCTGCGTATTATCAGCGATAGCGTCACCTCAAGCGATATCATTAATTTTGGAAGCGGACTCACGGACTGCGTCACACTCTAACTTTTAAGAGGTTTTTGTTGTGATATCAGTCGTTTTGGAAGTTTTCAATTGTTGAAAAAATTTCTATTTTTTGAAAAAAATTTTCTCAAAAAAAAATTTCTCCGAAAAAAAATTATCTTCGAAAAAAATTTCTCCACAAAAAAAAATTTCCCCAAAAAGTTGTTCTCGAAAAAAATTTTCCTCCGAAAAAAAAAAAATTTTTCTCCAAAAAAATTTCTAAAAAAAAAATTTTCATTCAAACAAATTTTTCCTTCAAAAAAAAAATTTTCTGCAAAAAAAAAGTTTTCCTTCAACAAAATTTTCTTCAAAATAAATTTTCTCCAAAAAAAATTTTCTCCGAAAAAAAATTTTCTACAAAAAAAAATTTCTTTCCGAAAAAAATTGTTCTCCAACACCTTCGGCTACCATCGGAACACTTCGTATCACCTTCGGCTACCTTCCGAATACTTTGCGTCACCTTCGGCTACCTTCAGCTACCTTCGGAACACTTCGTATCACCTTCGGCTGCCTTCGGAACACTTCGTGTCACCTTCGGCTGCCTTCGGAACACTTCATGTCACCTATTCTTCTCAGTGATTTATATAACTTTCCTGAAGAAACCAACTATCTAGGTATTCTTACTCAGAATTTAGCAAAAAATCCAAGATGGTGTCACTTTGAAGGTTGGCAGCCATTTTCTTAAGATACAAAAAAATTCTCCTCACCAAACTCTATAACTTTCTAGAAGAAACCATCTCTCTAAGTAGTGTCATTCCGGAGCTAAGATTCGAAAACCGTAAAAGCATAAACGAAAATCCAAGATGACGCCACTATGACAGCTGGCAGCCATTTTCTTATGATCCCAAAAAATTCTCCTGGTGAAACTCTATAACTTTCCCGAAGAAATTAACTCTCTAGCTATTGTCACTTCGGAGCTAAAATTCGAAAACTGCGAGCATTACCACTTTGACCGCTTTTCCACATGCCACGGCTTTTCCAGAATTTTCCCGGAAAAGCGGCATATGAATTTTTCATTTGGGGGCGAGACTGACGTTCCCTGAAAATTTTATGGAAATCGCTCGGGCGGTTCTCATAGAGACACAGATTTTTTTTTTGTTATTAAAAGAGCAGCTGTCTCCACATGCTAGTGTGGAAACACGCACGGGAGCCTCCGACGGGCCCATTGTGCTCGCTATTGTCTTTGTGTGTTACCTTATGCCTACTCCGCGAATCTTCCTGTGCTAGCTATGTAGTTCAGTATGTCTTTAGGATGTAAGCTTTTTATGAGGTCGTATCTGATTATAATAACCTCCCAAGAACTTACGTCTGGGAGTAATGTACGCTGGGCAGTGACATAAGTAGTGTTCGGCTGTGTCAGTGCGTTCACCACACTGATCACAGCTGGGATCTGTACGCTTGCCGATGGTTGTCAGGTGATTGTTGAAGCCGTAATGTCCCGTTGTGACTCCTGTGAAAGATTTCAGTCTTGTTCTGCTAATATTTAATAAGAACTTCGTTCTGAGTTTGTTGATGGCGAGGCACTCTTTGGATTGTCTGCAGTTAATTACTGATTCCCAACTGGCTACAAATTTGTTGTGTGTAAGAGCAGCAATAAGTCTATTGTTGTAGGTGGGTGGAATACTTAGTGTTGGCTCTGGGCCAGTTACTGAACCAAGCGAGGCTGCTTTGGCGAGCCTGTCCGCTATATCATTGCCCTCGATTTTACTATGTGCGGGGGTCCAGAGTAACTCTACTTGCTTAGAGGTACTTAGTTCATTTAAGTTTTCCCAGCATTCTAGTGTTAACGCAGATTGAAAGGAGATTGCAGATAAGGCTATTAGGGCGGCTTCATTGTCCGAACATATTGCAATGTAGTCGTCTGTAGTGTTGCTGTTTTGTATTAGGTGGCAGCCTGCAATTATCGCTCTTATTTCAGCAAGAAAGATAGTGGCATATGTACCTAAAGGTAGCGAAATTTCTGCTTGCAGTTCCCTGCAGTAGATTCCCGTCCCTCCTGAGTCATTTATAACTGATCCATCTGTGTATATTGTGATGCCTCTCGTAGGAGGCAAATTGCCATTAGACCAGTCTGCTCTGTCTGCTAGTGTGACCTTGAATTCCCTGTCAAACCTGAATATTGCAGTTATTTTGTCTGAGGGCATTAGCAGAGAAGGCATGGTTATCGTAGTGTCATGCCAGATCTTCACGATTTGCCTGTTTGGCTAGTCTGTCAAGGACTTTAATCGCTTCTGTTTCAATTAGGATGTGCAATGGTGGGAGATTTAACATTAGTTCAAGCGCTTTTGTTGGAGTAGATTTCCACGAGCCTGTAATGGCCCTACGAGCCAGTCTTTGAATTTTACTTAATTTGTGTTGCACGTAGTTTAGTTTGCAGATGTGATTCCAAAGAAAGGAGCCATACATCATAATGGGTCTTTTAATGACGGTGTAGATCCAGTGTAACACTTTAGGTGATAGTCCCCATTTGTTGCCATACGCTTCGCGACATTGCCATAGCGCTACAGTAGCTTTCTTTAAGCGGTATTCGAGGTTAAGAATCCATAGAAGTTTCTGATCTAGGATGATGCCCAGGTATTTAATATGGTCTGCCATTTTGGTGGGCTTGCCCCTTATCTTGGGGATGTAAAGGCCCTCTCTGTTCTTTTTCCTAGTAAACAGGATCATTGTTGTTTTGTCAGGGTTGACACTAAGTTCATTTCTTTCGCACCACTGTTCAACTATGTTGAGTGCAGATTGCAACAGATCGCATAAGACGTTTACGCAAATGACTCTTATAAGGACTGCCAGGTCATCCGAGAAACCTTCCGTTTGGTAGCGATCAATCAGTTCATCAATTACCATGCACCACAAAAGTGGGGGTAGAACACCACCTTGCGGGCACCCTTGGGTAGTCGATATGTATATAAATGATGAACCGTATTGTGGTACCACAATTCTGCTTTACAACATTGCTTCTATCCATCCTGTTATGCCAGGGTCAATGCCGAATCTGTGAGAGGCTCGTTTTATAGCTCGGTATGTTATGTAGTTGAAAGCACCCACTATGTCTATGAAGCATCCTAATGCAAATTCGTTCGAAGACATGGATAACTCTATGGCCTGTACTATATTGTGTAATGCATTCATTGTTGATTTGCCTGGTTGATAGGCACTTTGCCTACAGTGTATTTTGTTCACCGTCAGCGGACCATCTCTTATGCATCTGTCTATGAATTTCTCGAGAGTTTTTAGGAGGAAGGATGTAAGACTAAGTGGTCTGTAGCTTTCGGCTAGTGAATAATTTGCCTTACCAGGTTTGGCTATGAAAATGACTTTAGTATCTCTACACAGCTGTGGTATATTTTTTAGCTTTAAGCTTGCTTTGAATAGAGTGTTCATAATCTCAATTAGGTTTGCGTCAGACTTCTGCAGTAGTGCTGGAAAAATTTTGTCCATGCCCGGGGATTTGTATGGAGCAAAATTTTTGATAGCCCAGTCAATTTTGCCGTTTGTTATTGTTTTATCGATTAGCGAGGAGTCGACCTTTGGTTAGATTGATGGTTTAAGGAAAGACAATCTAACGAAACAAAACAAAACATGCTGATTTCGGCGTATCACGCCCTCATATACCAAACAAAGTATGTGATTTCATCAGTACACCTATGTCTTGCAGGACAATGTGTATATCAGCGCAGACACAGAACAAATACAAATTTTGAACTTTCAGCGCTTGCTTTTATACACTGAAAAACTTCCGCAATCTATTAACAAAACTCTTCATTTTTGTTAATATTTTTGGAAGTCCAGATGCGGCAGATTGTGAGATGGTTCATTTCTTGACCATTTACATTAAAAAATGAAAATCGTCACTGGACTGCACAAATCTGGAAGTTCCATCTTAGATGGTATTAACTCCAGATGTTTTTGGCTTCCTCGGCGAACCGCAATGGTTTCAAAAAACGTGAAAGATTGTACTCCAAGGCATATGTTGACTACTTTGTGGTCTATTACCATGGGAGTTTATAAAAAGTCTGTCTATCAGCTTTTTCATTCTTTCCACTCTGTGAGCATTGTTAGGTTGATGGTTACCGAAGAGACATAGATAGATCGTTGACACACAACACAGGAATGAAGTTGTGATTACTTTCAAATATAATTTTACCATTAATATATAGAAATTGGTCATCTTTGATTGGCGATATCTCGGCTCGTTCAACCGATTTTTATGAGTGAGGGCTCGTTTGAAAGCTGCTTCGACGTAGTTTTTTTTTTCAAAATATTTGGGGCCCCCCCAAAGGGGAGGGGGGCGAGGGGAAAAAACTCAAAAGTTCGTGTCTTGTCCCAAAGGTTTTTGTATGGAGTTTTTTGGGTTTGTGGACGTTTTTTTTGGGTGTGGGGACTGCGTCACGCTCTCCGCTACCGCTCCGAGCATGATTATTACTATTTATTACTTTAGAGTAATCCTGTGATCCTAAACTATGCGCTGGCATTTTGTTTAGCTCGTATCCGTCGAGTCGAAAATTAATTATTTTTTGTTTTCTTTCTTCATCGCAAAAAAAAAATTCATATGAACAGATCGGCCATGATACTTTATGTGAAGTATTTATTTTCTCAACTCCTTTTATTTTCTCACCTCAAATGAGGTGCGAAAATTTACTTTTCATCCCGCTACAAACTACCCATGCAAAATTAAATTTTCGCACCTCATTTGAGGTGAGAGAATATCAATTTTCGCCTAACAAATGTGAAATAGTTATTTACACTACAAGGGAGAGGTACGAAAGAATCTCCGAGTGGTGTATTATATTTTTTTCATGCCTCGGGGCCAAAATCGAAGGAAATTTTATAAATTTCTCTCGATTTTGGACCTCTGCATGAAAAATTTTTTGTGTATCTCTTTTGGACGACTCATTTTAGGCACTTTGGCACGCGAAATTGCCTAAAATCAGTCGCTTTGCTCGGTCTACAACACGCGAAATTGCCTAAAATCAGTCGTCAAAAACCGACACACAAATAACTATTTCTTTCCACTTGTCATTTTCGACCCTGGATTGAATGGAGATGAACTGTTAGCCCTAAAGTGCCTACATTTTCTTTTCTCGAAATTGTTTAGGTCATGCTCGGTTCATTTCCATCATCGGAATATTGAAAACTTTATCATCTACAAAGAGAGATACAGTAACAAAAATGGGAAGTCGTAAAACATAAAATCAAACGTAAAACATGAAGACATAAAAAAGAATTACAATTAACCATTGTGGTATGCCTATGCTACCAAACGCCACACAATGTTTGGTAGCAATTGAAGGTTGTGTTAGGAGAAATATCTTTAAAAAACGACATGTCGGATACTACCATTAGAAATTGTTGAAACCTAACTCAATAACTTTTTAGTTTGAAATAATGCGAAAGGGTATAACCAACCTAATTCATCGACGACCTAACTTTTTATACTCACCTCAGATAAGCAACTTAAAGCAACGGTCAAGTACAAGAGAAATAGCCTGGAAGGGAAAAATAATTCATACTTTCAACACGGCTTAATGTGTCTCCAGATTTTTATAGCCACATCAAATTGTCAGGTCTCTCAATTGGTTAAGTGTGATATAAAGGGCCTTGAACAAAATAAATTTATTAAGGTGCCTCTGACATAATTCAATATTTTCTTAGTCCTTTTTTATGTATATCCACACAGATTTGTGGTCAAATAAATGGGGAAATATAGACATAATATGCTGTGAATACAACAAATTACAGTGTATATGAGTATTCCTAACCCATGATCGTTACCATTGTAGTATAGTTTCCAAGTAATGAAAGGAAAGTAGTTAATTAAGTATTAACACCGTACACTGAAAATCTGCTAAACTGGGCGTGGGCATCGTGTATTGTGTTCTGCTTAACATTAATCTAGTGCTTTGACCAAGTTTGGTTAAAATGCAGTTATCGGAACGTGGGAGTACGACTAGAAAAATGGATATGTCCGTAAGTATTAGGGAATTCAACCGGTACATTTTTTACAGGTAATTACCGGTAAAGATAATTACCGTTTACCGGTAAATGGAAATTTTTTACCGGTTGAGACCACGGTAACAGATTTCAAATTTACAGCACAAAAATCTGGCATTTGTGACGCAATTTTTTGAACTCAACATAATTTTGTTTAAAAATGTTTGTTGCGAATCGAAGCTTAATGCGTCACCCCCTCTGATTTCAGAACTTTTGTAACTGGAAGAAAAAAGTTTTACCTTAGTCACACTTTTCTGATTTCACAGCTTTTGTAAGCAGACATAAAGACTTGCGTCACACCTCCTCTGTAAGAGGTTTTTTGGCGGATATCAGTACCTTTGTAAGTTTGTAAGCAACTTTCTAGCTGCCATAGTTCTAGAGGTAAGAATCATCCCTCTGAAATCTGGAAGTGGCGTTATCCCGGGATTAGGCCATATTTTCCCAAAACCATGAAACATTTGTACGCTAAAATTTAATTCTCTACAACTTCGCCTTTGGAACCAACTTTCTAACTCTCATAGTTCTAGAGATTTGGGTCATCCTGCCTAATTATGGAAGTGACCATATACCAGGATTGGGCCATATTTCTCCAAA
>CM055406.1:64024258-64036016 GCA_029228625.1 Pseudolycoriella hygida
AGCAGATCTCCATTTCTGATCCAGAATTCACCATCTATCCAAAGTAAGTTCGATTTAAATCATTTCCTGAGCGAATATTCTTACAGCGCGATTCAAACTTACTCCCGAACATAGCTATTGAAATCAACTGTGACAGAGATCTCTATAAATTATAAAAGCTGTTTCAGCAACGGAATAGTGCATGTGAGGTGGCCCTCATCAGTTTCACCAGTGCAATTGTTTACAGGATAGGAGTGCAATCTCGCTTTAAATAATGATAGGAGATTCGCTTACTAAAAATGTGCTATGAAAACATTATAAAAAGGTCGCATAATCAGGTTTTATTTTCGAATCATTGAGAATTTAGCGACAAACGGAGTAATATTCGTTCATTCAAATAAAATACAACAACTGTTTGTCGAAAGCTCAGCAAATAAAATTTTAAAATTCACGTAACCACGACTCCAATTAACTAAATATCATACAATATAAAATATTCAAAAATAGATAAAAACTTTTAAATTTGATCACATTTCTTGCATTCTTCCTGATTTGAAAAAATTGAAAAATCATCGCGTTCTATTTTGACATTAAAAGTTGCCATTGAAACTATTGTATGTCCCGCCTGTCAAATCATAAAAGAGAAAATCGGATTTATCCCTCTAGACAGATGAATTTATCCCTCTAGACGGATAAGTACTGACAATAAAGTAACGTTTATCGCTTCAAAATATTGCGTTTAATGTGAGATTTACTGTCTCCTATGCAATAAATGTCTCTGTGTGTGTGTCACGGGCGTGGTGTGTGTGTGTTAATGTGGAATGGAATAAACGAAAATTTTATGCACGTGGCTTCATTCGCTAATATTCTCAATGTATTTAGGAGGGGCATGTTTACTACACGCATTCTGTTGTGTGTTACAATTAAAATTCTATGTTCATTTATTAAGTGGCGTATTCAAATTTTTATTTGTATGAAATGAAGTTATGTGGCGTATTCAAATATTTTCTTTGTAAGGAATTATTTGTATGGAACGAAATGATGTGCCGTATTGATTTTCTTTGTAGATTTTTTTGGTTGATGTTAAATCTTTGGTTTCTTCGGCAAAGTCTTAGAGTTTTGTTAGTAAAAGTCACCAGTATTGGCTAAAATGTCGGGCAGTTGGACTAAGGGTGAATTTTTATGCTTTTAAAAGTATCTGGGAAGGTATGTATTGGTTTCTTTGACAAAGTCTCAGAGTTTTGTTGGTAGAAGTCACCAGTATTGGTGAAAATGTCGGGCAGTTGGACATTGGGTCAATTTTTATGCTTTTAAAAATATCTTGGTACGTATGGGAGTTAGACGGTAGGTTTCTTTGGCAAAGTCTCAGAGTTTTGTGAGTAGAAGTCACCAGTATTGGTGAAAATACCGGGCAGTTGGATATTGGGTCAATTTTTATGTTTTGAAAATTATTTTCGAACGTATGGGAGTTAGACGATAGGTTTCTTTTGCAAAGTCTTAGAGTTTTGTTAGTAGAATCTGTGAAAAAATGATCAAAACTGTAAAAATTTGGGCCAACTCAATTTTTAAAAATATCTTGGAATGTATGGGAGGTAGACCATAGGTTTCTTTGGCAAAGTCTTAGAGTTTTGTTCGTAAAAGTCACCAGTATTGGTGGGGCAGCTCGAGGGAAGAAGCAGTACGGTGGTAACCGGTTTTATAGAGAAATGGTTGTACGGGGAAAACAGTAGTGCGGGGGAAACGGTTGTACGGGAAAAACAGTGGTGCGGGGGAAATGGTAGAACGGTGAAATCGTAGTGCGGGGAAAACAGAGGAGGAAATTGTAGGACGGGAGAAACGGTTGTACGGGGAAATAGTAGCACGGTGATAACGTTTGTACGGGGAAACGGTAGTACGGAGAAAATTGTAAATTGAAATGGTAGTACGGGGAAAATAGTAGTACGGACGGGAGAAACGGTTTTACGTGGAAATAGTAGCACGGTGACAACGTTTGTACGGGGAAATTGTAGTACGGGGGAAACGTTAGTACGGGTGAAATGGTAGTACGGGGAAACAGTAGTGAGGAGGAAATTGTAGGACGGGAGAAACGGTTGTACGGAGAAAAAGGTACACTGTGATAACGTTTGTACGGGGAACGGTAGTACGGAGAAAATTGCACACCATTGCATACATTTTAGTATTAAAGTCGCAAATCTCCGACCTAGCGGACAAGAATGCTTAATGTCCGCGTAGCCCTTAGGGGCGGGGGTATTTACTAGTATTTAAATAAAGCGTTTTCTCGCCTTTGACTCTGCAAGTTTCTTTATAACTAAATTCGTATTTACTTCATTGAGCATATCGTTTTCACTGTAAAGAACACTAATAGCATTCAATTTTGTTTCCTTTACTGTTGATCTTTGAAAATTTTTGTCTCTCTTAAGAGCTGAAAAAGATCTTTCACCACTGCAATTGCCGGCGGCAATGCACTCAAATATTCTTAGTGCAATCTCGAGGTTCGGAAACGTAGGTTCGATTTTATATTTTTTGATGAATTGCAACATCTTGGCAGGTTTAGATACTTGATTTTTTTACGTTGAAAATCAGATTCATCAGACGTTTCGTTATCAGATTCAGAAAAGTCACGCTCTTTGTTCTTCTTCATCTCTCGTTTGACGTCATCCATAAAATATTTAAAATGAATGCACTCCTCGATGAAATTCGTTTCGAAATCGTCTGGGTAAATTCTCATTAAGTTATCCGCTGCGTTACGAATATCTACATCTCTGTCGACATCAAGGTTGAACAGAAAATTGAATGGCTGCAATGTTTTTTCGTATGATTCTGTCCTGGATTTTAGTTCAGTCGTTACATAAATACCAAAAAAAAAAAAAACAAACAAAATGTAAACAGAAAAAAAAGTAATATTTCTGGCCATATATTTTTCAGTGCCACGAACTTTCCAGCGCAGCGCCACCAATTTTCCAGCGCCATGTGGAAGGTACCGAATTGCACATGGGTTAATACGCCACTGTAGTTAACATTCGAAATAATTTTATTTACATTTATTTTCGTCTAAGTATGACGAACCAACAATAAAAAAAATGTCCGTCCGTCTGTTCGTCTCCACTTTTTTTTTCAAACGGCTCAACCGATCAGCCTAAACTTTTTTTCCGAAAGGTACATGCCTCCCATGATTCAAGTTCGAAGATGAGCAAAATCGGCCAAGTAGTTCCGGAGATATAGTCGAAGAAGTGGAGGTCGGACATGAAATTTTCGAGCGTCGGTGAAACTTTTTTGCAAATATCTTAGCAAGTATAGCACGGAAATTGCTCATTTTGATGTCAAATGAAAGTATTTGATGTCACCAAGCGGGGAAATTTTTTTGTGGAAATTGAGTCAGGGGTCTGGGCACTGGGACCAATGGAATGGACGAAATTGTGCTTCTTAGCCATTTACGAAAACAGTTTTTCGTCTATATTGCCTTATGTATGCAATATGGAGATTTACTGTCAAAGTTGAAGTTGTAGAGAATTAAATTTAAGGGAACAGGGTTTTGGTGAAATATGACCTAATTGTGGTATATGGCCACTTCCATAATTGGGCAGGATGACCCGAATCTCCAGAACTGTGAGAATTAGAAAGTTGGTTCCAAAGGGAAAGTTGTAGAGAATTAAATTTAAGCGAACACGTGTCTCAGGGTTTTGGGTAAAAATGGCACAATCCTGAAATATGACTACTTCTAGAATTGGGTGGGATGACCCATATCTCTAGAACTATGAGAGGTACAAAGTTGCTTCCAAAGGCAAAGTTGTAGAGAATAAACGTGCTTAAGGGCTTTAGGAGAAAATGGCCCAATCCTTGGATATAACCTTTTCTAGATTTGAATGGTCTGAGACGTACTTCGGTAGGGCCTTTGACATTACCTTGGGTAATTTCTATGGGTCTGTGAAACTCTAACAGTTATAAAAGAACATAAAACGTTGGATTGTTTGCTTATTTAGATACGTTCGAGTCTTTTGTAACATTTATTCTGTTGCCACATCTATTCTGATACGTACGGGTCTTTGGGTATGTTTTTGTAATGAAATAAATATTTTAAAAAAATCAGTTCGGAGTGGTATACGTTAAGAGAAAATTGTGAAGCCTCGTGTATACGTTGAGCAGATATAACTTAATAGATAGCTGAGTCTATTCACACTTTACTAGCACAATAACGATGTATTGGAAGTAATTATTTACATCTAACCTGTTTATAATCAGAAGATGGTAAAAACATTGCCGCAAATGAAAAGCCTGTCACCAGAAACATCAGCACAACTGTACATAACGTGTGTCATTAAAATGGTATTGCTTTGATTTTCTGCACTGCTTTTGTTTGATTTATGGTTAGAGTACACTAACAGTGGTGTGTAAGCACCTAAGTGCTGAGCAAACAAAATATTGTTTCTCTAAATGAATTTTTGGTCTTTTTCATTCTGTTCATTGTGTGTAATGCATTTTATTGATTGTGAACTTCTATACAGCGTGCACATGCACCTCTCATTTGAAAATTTAATCAAATCAGTGCCGAGCTTAATAGAAATAAGAGAACTTTATCATGAATGCTACGAGAAGTAACTATACGTAAGGGTTTTATGTATTTGATTACTAGAATTGTGGAAATACTCGGATATCGTATGCGTCTGATGTACATTGAAAGAAATCAGTGACCGACGGCGACGCCTGCATATTTGCTAAGTACAAATCAATAAAGAAAAAGTCGGCAAATGATTGTAAGGATTACAAAAATTAAGATTGTGAGGGGTTAGGTGTTTTTTTATACCGTCGCATCGTATGGGTTTTTCAATATAGCCGTCAGGGCAATTTTTAATGCAATTTAGTAGTGACGTATAATTGCTTCCATTTATTTTTATAGGTTTTTTATAGCATATTTCTGAGAATTCCATTGTTCGAACAATGGAATTTTATTACCTTCACAAAAACTAAATGACAAAAATTGTATTTTAGCGAAATTTCATCCCTCACGACGGACGTAGACTTAATAGGGAACCGCGAAGCATATGTTTCTATTGAATACTACCCAGTGGTCCGATTGATCGGACATGCTGAACGAAAACATGAGAAATAGTTTCCTTTTTCCTAAAAATAATTAAAATTGGGCGCTCAGTTAACAATTTATAAAAATAAAAGACCAAAGTTTACGTGCAATGCAATAAAAACCGTAAACGAATTTAATTTAATAACAAAGAAAATTAAACAACACAGCAACAGAGGGTCTTTCTTTTCAAACTTTGATTCTTAAAAACATTCCTAAAGTGGAATATAATACGAACGAAGTGGAACATAATAAATTATAACAAATAAAGTAATTTGGCCAAAGTGCTTAATTGTTCCACCACAAAAACGTAAGTAATGTAACTCCTACACTGAAGTATACGGATATCCAAAACGTTTTGTGGTTTTTTTACAAGATTATAAATTATTTATATCTTTGTTGACGTGCTCGTGGTGCTTCTCGCCTTTAATAAGTGTGTGTTAACGGAAAGCGAAATATGGATAGTGATCCTAGCCTTGAAAAGATTTTATTCTGGTAACTATGGACTATACTCTTCTTCGGAAAGTAGTATTTCTTGTGAATCGATTAACTCCCTCTTTGTATAATGTGTTCCTACACTTTTGTCTACATGGGCCATTCCACGAAAACTCCGTTCCCACGCTCGAAATGCTCAGTTGTTACGAAAAAATATTCATAGAAAATGGTGCATCAGACGTATTGATCCCTTAACTAGAGATTAGTAACTTTTCTATTGCTTTCATTTTGTAACTACTGAGAATTTCAAGCGTGGGAACGAAGCGGACCGTGGAATTGCCCATATAGTGGTGTTTATGACATTTTTATCAAGAATTCCGTCGAAAAGAAACTGCCGCAATTTTCGCTAAATCGCACAGAATTCAAAGCAGCTTTTAGCGGCATCTATAACGACATTTTAGACCCGTACGAAGTACGAAGGTCTGATGCGTTTACTACCACTTTTGTTACATTGCGAATTCGAACCCGGGAGTAAGGAGGAAACTTTTTTTGTTGCCTCCAGATGACAAATCAGCGAAAAAAACAATGTCCGTCTGTCGGTCTTTCGGTCTGTCTGTTGGTCTGTCAGTCTGTCTGTCTGTCTGTCTGTCCGTCAACACGATAACTTGAGTAAATCTTGACCGATTTTCAAAAACTTTTTTTTTTCCTGAAAGGCCGCCGAGCTAGGGCCGTTTAAGTGGTTTTTGGTCTTTTGCACATACCTCGAGTAAATCGAGTAAAATTGTTTGAAAGATCTGGGCATGGCCGACAATTTATGGAGGAAAATTTTTTTAATTTGAGTCCTTGGACTTAGCTGGGGCACTAAAAACGAGTCTCTGCTAGGGTTCTATGTGTTTTTTGTACATAACTCGAGTAAATCTTTACCGATTTTCAAAAACTTTTTTTTGTTTGAAAGATCTCAGCACTGCCGAGATTTTATAGAAGAATTTTTGCCTGTGCTTAGGGCTCAAGTGGGCCTCATGTCGGTCCTAAGGTCGGCCCTAACATAAAAAAATGTTTTTTGGTATGTTGCACAGCAAATTGAGGGAAACATTTTTGTCTATGGAAGTATGTATCCGAGGCCTCTACTTAAGGCCCTAGGTCGGCCCTAGCCCAAAAAATAGTTTTTTGCTATGTTGTAGACAAAATTGAGGAGAACATTTTTCTATATTTGGAGGTCAATTTTGTGCGTTCGGAGAATTTTCTTACACCGTTACTTCGGACGGGTTTTTCAAAATTGCCCTACGGTCTTTTCGTAACATCAACTCTGTTTGCTGCATCTATTCTGATACGTACGGGTCCCTTCTATGTTTTTTTGTAAGTTTGGGAATTTCGCTGTATAAAAATAAAGGAGAGAGAAAAAAATCGCATTCAGATTCTGTTATGCTGCTGAGTGAAAAAAGAAAATTGCATTGCATGCCAAGATAATGTTCCCTTCAAAAGTAATTATTTTAAGCATGAGGCCCATTTAAAGGGAATATCTTTTCCCATCGAGGGTAATTTTAAAAATTCTCTCTAGAAAGAAAACTGATGCAACCAGGGGCTATTATATTGAATTAAGCGAAAAGTCACAAATTCACAAATTTTATCCGTTATAACTACATCCTACTTTAATTTGTGGAGGCTCCTGATACAGAGTGACGCAACATCAAACCACATATTTCGTGCTGAAAAGGCTGTTCAAAGAATAGATCCTCTAATTCAGGCCTTATCAGACAAAAAAGTCAATGATGCTTCAGAAACTTGGAAATTTAAGAGTCAATCTGCGAATTCTTCGAACAAAAAAAAAAATACATCACCTAACCGATTTTTGTGATTATTGGCCCATTGATTCCTTGGACCAATCCGAGAAATCCGTAGAATAACATTTTTCTAGGTAAAAATTGAGAAAATTCTCGTTTTGGTACAATTGCACCCATAGAAGTAATATTTTACTATGGCTGCTGTACCTTTGGCAGATTAAAGTCCACCCGCTTGAATCATCATCACAATCACAATTCTTAATCCTACTTCCAATTGTTTAACAAAAATCGAAAAACTAAAAGTGCTGATTTCGTCGTCTACGACTCTCATCAACACACCAGCAGACCATGTGTATATCAGCAACGATGGCCATAGAATGATACTCAGACTATGTCAACTCGCCAGATCCTACGATTGGATGCATGTATTTTTGTTTGAACAATTTGGAAGTAAAAGAATTGTGAGTTTGTTTCGGTTATTTTTTAATTTGGATTATTCTGCTAAGCAGATTACCACAATTCAACGACTATCGAAGATAGTATTTACGTTGAATATTTCGGCTACAAGGGGCTAAACCATACCCTCTGTGCAAAGAAGTACACAAACTTGCAGTCAAGGGAAAAATTGAGAAAATTCTATTTTTGGTACAATTGCGCTCATAGAAGTAATATTTTACTATGGCTGCTGTACCTTCTTTTACTTCCAAATTGTTCAAAAGAAATGACATACATCCAATCGTAGGATCTGGATTGTATAAAAGGCGAGTTGACATAGTCTGAGTATTATTCTATGGCCATCGTGGTCTTAAGACAAGGTGTACTGATGAGTCGGAAACGACGAAATCAGCACTTTTAGTTTTTCGATTTTTGTTAAACAAGTGGAAGTAGGATTAGGAATTGTGAGTGGCTTTTAAATGTTGAACATTTTTCTGTTAGTGACCATATATGAGCTGTACAGCTGTAAGAAAAATGGTCTACCAAGGGGTGGCGAAAAACAATTTTATTTAATATTTTCGCAAAGATGAATCGACATTTTTCCAGAAAAATAGTTTGAGAACAGTTAAGTATTACGCGTAGACCACCGATCTCCAAAAGTCTTCCCGGCAGTGTAACATTTCAACTTTTCGCGTATTCTAGCTCACTCCAGTCCTAGTCCAGATTACTTAGCATCGTTTTAGATACTAAGGACCATGGCCTAAACAACCACGCCTATTAGCCTTTGGACCGGCGCTGGAGTTTTTTTTTTTAAATCGCTTTTCAAAAGTTCCATTTTTTCGACTATAAACTGTTCCAGGTCCTTAGACACCTTCACCTTCCAAGAAAATAGGCATCCACACTTTTTGTATCCATGAGGTCTACGTAATATATAAGTTTAAGATCAAAGCGATTCATCTTTGCGAAAATATTGAACAAAATTGTTTTTCGCCACTCCTTGGTAGACCATTTTTCTTACACCTGTACAGCTCATATATGGTCGCTAACAGAAAAATGTTCTTCTACGGATTTCTCGGATTGGTCCAAGGAATCAATGGGCCAATAATCACAAAAATCGGTGAGGTGTTGTATTTCAGTTTCATACAAACTGTTCGAAGAATTCGCAGATTGGCTCTTAAACACAAACGAAACTTTTGTATATTTTGGTAGGTAGAGTGAGAATATCATCACATCAGCATAAACATACTTCAAAATAGTAAAAAAATCCAAAGCAATACTATAAATTCGTACAATCATGTTTACAGTAATATTGCGGCTTCACTTTAAAATTTGATTGCGAAAAAGTCCGCCATGAGTTTTTACATGTCACGAATTTTAGAGTGAAACGGCCAATACATAATAGTGAAATAATATCAATTTTTTCACGGGGAGCAAGTTATGAGCTAACGTGGCAGAAGGGATGAGGGGTCTGGAAGAAGGCCTTTTCTGCATTACGTAATTTATGAACTGAACCAAATTGCGGTAATTTCAATTCTAAAATTCCCTGGTTAAAACCCTATGCGTTGTATGTGGCATTTGCTATAGCAGCTTAATTTTTCAAAAGCATTTGTCCATATTTTTATGAGAGATTAATACTTTTAATGGAACAACACATCGAATGCACAATAGCCGTAATAATGAGGAGACGAAAAAAAATTTTTATCACAGCTTCACTATAATTTTTCGATATAAAATCGAAGCGGTAAAGTATATTACGTAGAGTTATAGCAGCCCTAATAGGATACTCTGCAAAGTTATGAATGTGTTCGGAAATATTATTGTACACTCACGGAAAAGTGAAAAGGGACACATTTTTGTTTTTTGTGGTTTACTGACTTTATTGATTTCTCCATATAAAAATACATGCAAAAATTCACAAATTCAAGTAAACACAAAACCAAAAATGTGTCGGTTTTCACTTTTCGGTGAGTGTAATTGTAATTTTAAATTATTTAATGTTTTTTCTAATGAACTTTAAACGTGAAATCACAATCAAATTATTGTTTAAAGAATAAAACACCTTTATCTTGATTTCACCGGTGTAAATTTTATTATTAAAGGGAAATTCAATTTTTAATTATATACAATAAAACGTTAGAATGCATTTCGAAAGGTCTACCTTCCATCATCAGCAACACGAGATTAAAGGAGGATTCGAAAATACAAACAAATCGAACAATTGATCTAAATTAATACATTCGGCTGAAATCAAATACATTTAAATTTCTTTTCTTTTTTCTCAATAGGAAGGGTATATCACCAAGTGCAATGTGACACCAGTAAAACCTATTATTGACTACTACGTTATAAGATCATCACATACAATTAAATAAACATGATTCGATGTTACCTCTATCAGTGGTCATTAACTTTATAGTCAGGTTACGTTTGTAATGTCTGTGGATATCATAGGTCTCATACGCGTCTAGGGTTGTTTCGTTGTTTACCACTTTTTTCAGTTTTATATTTTCTTTCTTAAAGCCAAAATGTAGTAAATTAAGTGAATGTGATGTCACCGAGGATTCAGCAGGTTTGTTAAGTCTAATTGATGCTAAATGCTCTTTGTATCTGATTAAAACTTGTCTTCTAGTTTGAACATAATATTTTGCGCCGCAAGTCCCACACGTTGTTTCGTAAATACCCGATTTTTCTAATCTTTGTGTTTTGTCGTTCGTGCTGCCTAACATTGTGCAAAGTTTATTTTGAGTACTGTAAACTAGTGCCATTTTTTGTTTTTTAAATGTTGACTTCAACTTGTTTGTGACTCTTTGGGGCGTACGTTATCCTAACTCGATTCACTCGTTCTTGTATTTTTGTTGAGAAAATAGGGTCGACATATTATTTTTGCGGGCCTTATCCACCATTGATGTTGTGCATCCATTCACTGCAGCCACTTTCATATATTCATACTCGTTTTTGTAACTTTGAATGGACAATGGAAGATTTGTGATTCTATGAGCCATTGAGTGAAACGCCGCCATTTTGTGTTGTATAGGACAGTGGGATGTTGAAGGGATAAGTCGTTTGGTGCTTCTAGGTTTGTGAAACACTGCTACTTCTACCTTATTGTTTTTACGGATCAAGGTTAAGTCTAAAAATTCTAATTGGCCGTCTTTCTCTGGTACTACTGTAAATTTAATAGTTGGAAATTCTGGTTGGGAATTTAACATTTTTAGAATACTCTCTAAACCTTTCTTTTTAATTACAGCAAAAATGTCATCTACGTATCTATGCCACCACCTCGGTAATGATTTTGTACTTTTTAGGCTCATCTCCATTTTTGACATCACCAAATTAGCAATTAAGGGCGACAAAGGATTTACCATGCTAGTGCCTATTAAAAGTTTATAAAATTGTTCTCTAAATTGAAAGTAGATGTCTACCAAGCATAGTTCCGCTGCTTCCAAGTACATCTCCTTTTTTCCAATTTCCAAAACACATTTGGTTAGCCAATATTCCACAGCTACTAAGCCTACATCAACAGGAATACTTGGGAAAAGAGATTCAACGTCAAACGATACCATAATTTCATCATTTTCCACAACAAGATGTTTTAATTTATTCGCAAATTCAAAGGAATTTTTTATCGAACAACCCCCGGGGTTTTGTAACACTAGAAGGTTAGGCAGCACGAAAGACAAAACACAAAAACTAGAAAAATCGGGTATTTACGAAATAACGTGTGGGACTTGCGGCGCCAAATATTATGGTCAAACTAGAAGACAAGTTTTAATCAGATACAAAGAGCATTTAGCATCAATTAGACTTAATAAACCTGCAAAATCCTCGGTGGCATCACATTCACTTAATTTACTACATTTTGACTTTAAGAAAGAAAATATAAAACTGAAAAAAGTGGTAAACAACGAAGCAACCCTAGACGCGTATGAGAGCTATGATATCCACAGACATTACAAACGTAACCCGACTATAAAGTTAATGAACACTGATAGAGGTAACATTGAATCATGTTTATTTAATTGTATATGATGATTTTATAACGTAGTAGTCAATA
>CM055406.1:64039547-64053512 GCA_029228625.1 Pseudolycoriella hygida
ATATGTTCCCCTCAATTTCCTCTAAAAAGTTTCGTAGAAAAAAATAATTGGACTATGAAAGATCTCAGGCAAAAAATGTTTCTTCAACTTTCTTTACAACAAATAAAAAAAATCATTAATGAAGTAATAATAAAAACCATATCAAGTATCGAGCAGCCTGGGTTAGGCCCACTTTATGATTCCTACACCCCAAACCACTTACCCTACTTTCACCAGTTTCAGCAATTTCCCTGCTTTTTTACAGAGATATGAGCGGACAAGTTTCATCGACCTTGAGGGTAAAAGTATATTTTCGTCAACTTTTTCGACCGTGTCTTTTGAAACCCTTGACCGATTTTGCTCATCTTCGAACCTGACTTCAATTTTTCGATGACTTTTCAGGTAAGAAAAACATTTTCAAAATCTTCAAGTTTTACTCGAGTTATTGCGTTTAAGGAAGGATTTCTCAAAACGAAAAGCACACAAATTCACAGGTTGAAATTTGAATGGTTACAAACGTGTTCATAAATATATGTGCCCCGTTTAGTTCGTACGGGTCTAAAAACTCATGTCATGTAGTTTATTGTTTTTGATTTACATTCACAAACATATCTCGTTTCGGAGGGGAAATAACTACAAGCGATATTCGATTTTTTATATGAGACTTGATAGCCGTGACTACCCCTCTTTGACATCTAAAATATATAAAAGCGAAACCAACTGGTAAACGTAAAAGATGGTAATTTATATTGAAACCGATTGTAAATTATTTTATATCGAGTTACCTTTGAATCTGCTATATAAGCAATACATTTTGTAGAACATTCAGCATTCAAATATATGGCATCAAACTGATAACATGAATTTGTTTTGATCAGTTCTCATATAATTGGTGACCCCGACGTGATTTTTGATTTCTGGCAAGCAATACAAGATTGACAGAATTATTTGCTGTCTTTTGACATTGTTGGCCAAACAAAATCTTTCTTGATAAGTTCTCTTGAAGCTTTGATTCCAGGATGTGATAATTTGTGAACATTATCAAAAATAATTTTTCTGAAACTTGGAGGAATAACTGGTCGAAGTTTTCCTGTTGAAATATCACAATGGATTTTTGATCCATTATAATCTATTTTAATTATTTTCAGACTGGAATCAAATTTGTTCAAAAAATTCTTATCTTGATTTTGTGCTTCAGAAAGTTGTCTATAATCAATTGAACTTTCAAAAGATAGTGAATATATTTGATTGATAGTTGCGATACGTGATAATGTGTCTGCAACTACATTCTTTTTTCCTGGTACTTGACGTATGTCAGTGGAAAATTGTGAAATGTAATTTAATTGTCTGTTTTGACGAGGAGTAGCTTTGTCTTGCTTTTGTTTGAAAGCATGAGTCAATGGTTTGTGGTCGGTAAAGATAGTAAAGTCTGTACCTTCCAGTGTTGGTCGGAAATGTTTAATTCCTTCATAAATAGCAAGTAATTCTTTATCATAAGTTGAATATATTGTTTGAGCTTGTGATAATTTTTGTGAAAAGAATGATAGCGGTTGCCAAATATTTTGTTTCCATTGAAGTCGACACCTCCTACAGCAAAATCAGATGCATCAACATGTAAAGAGATTTTAGCATTAGGATAGGGATAAGCAAGTAGTGTTGCGTTTGCTAATTCTTGTTTACACTTGTCAAATGTATTGAACATTTCAGGAGTCCAATTAATTTGAGTTTTGTTAAGGTAAAAAATTGAGAAAATTCTCGTTTTGGTACAATTGCACCCATAGAAGTAATATTTTACTATGGCTGCTGTACCTTCGGCAGTAGGATGAAGAATTGTGAGTGGCTTTTAAATGTTGAGTTTTGTCATTTTTTTTTAAATTTGCTTGTTAAAAATTTGTTCTCACAAATATAAATGCTTGGATAGTAGAAACAAATTTTGGAATGTTAATATTTGATTTGTTAGTAAAAACAAATTTAAAATTTGAGCAAATTGCTTTGTAAATCGAAAGCTTTAGTTTTGTTTGCGATCTGAAATACGTTCAGAGTCGTGGGTCACCAATTATATGAGATCTGATGAAAACAAATTCATGTTATCAGTTTGATGCCATATATTTGAATGCTGAATGCTCTACAAAATGTATTGCTTATATAGCAGATTCAAAGGTAACTCGATATAAAATAATTTAATTTATTTTCAATGAACATTTGATTTATGTGTGTACCACAAGGCGATACGATTCGCATTGTGTAACCCGGTTGTCCTAGCTTGTAAGAAAAATTGTAAGAACACATCTACCATAGCCTTAATTATTTTTGAACTGACCGGTGGTTCAGTTTTGGAGATACTTGGTGGTAAAAACTTTGAGACACAGGTGATGCGCATGGGACATAAGATTCGAAACCGATTGACGTTTAGAGAGGCCTAGAGAGTCGAAAGTAATGCCTTTTCGATTTATTATCTCATCGTACGCCGAGACAAACGGTCGTGAGTGCTGAAGAGTTGTGAGTACCTTAACAGTTAATTTGTCCAAAGTAACGGAAAATAAGGCATCAAGTGTGTGCCCATGCCCAATTCCTATCGAAATTCGATTAGTTTTGGAATAGAAGCCCGAGAGAGGGGTACGAGTTTTGGTCTATAGCCATTTCGTGAGCAACTGTAAAATTGTGAAAATCATAGCTCCTAGGAACACGTGTAACGATCCATGGTATTTGGTCTTAGAAAAATTTTTGGAGTTACTCATATTGGAACCCGGATTGATTCGCTATACCACTGTGTCACAATATATCTCACCACCCATATCATAAAAGGTCAGGTTAGTTATAAGAGGTGCGCAATTAGTTTAAGATATTTAGTTATAATTGTTGTTTTGAATATATTTGGTGTGAGAAGAAAAAGCTTCATATTTTGACAATTTTGTATTGAATTTCATTGAATATATTAACCGATGTGAATAAATCGTCACATTTGGGGGCTCAACCGGGATAAGATTCGTTTCTAACACCGCTCAGGTTGGTTAGAACTGTGGTTATGTTTTGCTATAATTTTTTGATTAAGTTCATTTTTGAAGATAATTTGCACGGATACAATTAGGGTGTTTTTATGGCTTGTCGATAACCGGAAATCGGCAGATGTGTGTGAATTTTTATGTAGAACGACAGCATAATCTTGAAGGTCATTCGTGTAATTTGTATTTTGATCTACAGTACTTGGCGCATTGTGTTCAAGGGCTAACGGTTTGCCTATTGTTCAACGGTAACGTGTAACTTCTTTTGTTTTTTTTGAACGCGTGGTCAAGAGCCTTAGAGTTTTTTTTTTGGATTTGTGTAGTTGATTAAATGGCGTACAATTTAGTTAGAAACCTACCCGATTCGTATGTGCAATATGAATTGATATGTCGGAAAATCGATGTTCAGGCATTATCAGCGCGTGATAGAAAAAAATTATTGGCACAAATTTGTTATGAGGAACGTGTTAAACCATAGGTCACGCTTACCTCTTACTTAGACTCTGCTATAGATTGTGATGAAATCCAACACCATTACGCTAGACTTCTAGGAGAAGCTAAAGGTAATAAATGGTATGTCTGGTGGAGCTATCTTGGATTGCATTAAATTTTTGCGGTTTCGGCTAGAAAGAGTTCAACCTAGTGAAGGTATTTTGGACGTGTTGTTGACAGATTTATCCTTGAAGCTTGACGCGTTAGAAAAGGATGTCGGCAATGTTATAGTAGATTTAGGTGATACTGTGTCAGAGCTTTCTTTCACGGTGGATACAGCTCAGGTTGGTACAATATTTAAGAATAAACCTCAGCATAGAGTAAACCAGCCTATGACTACCTCGGTACAGTTTGCTGATCCAAAAAATAGATGAAAGGTGCCAGTGCACAAGTGGGGATTTAAATTTTCAGGCAATGGTGGCAATATGACCCCTATGGAGTTCGTTAACAGGGTTTCTGATTATCAAGCTAGTAAGAATGTCATCGATGAAGAGCTTTATGTATCAATTTCTGACTTGCTGGAGGGAACTGCCTACACGTGGTTTAGATCGCTCCGTAATTTGGGCAACAGAGCTCCAAGTACGTGGGCTGAGTTAAAAACAAAGTTGCTCGCAGATTTTGAAATTAACATGGCAGATTATATGAACGAATTAGAACACTCCATTAGAGAAGGATAGAAGATTAGATAGAGATAGAAGGACAATCAATAGTGAGTTTTTTGCAATAATAGAAGAAAAGTTTGTACAGCTCGCCAGTTTTCGCCATGTATCACAAAATGAACAAATATCGATCATACGTAGAAATTTACTGTCAGAGTACAATGCCTTAACTTCCCAGGTTTGTGATACAGTAGAACAGTTGAAGCGCGCGTGTAAAAAGGTTGAGGAGATCAAGGCACAAACGTCAGTTACGAGTGATAATTTCGGGAGATTTCAGAATGACACGACAATCGAGAAGAGTCACTTTTGACGTCTCACATGGTGTGACCACAAATACATATAAGGGGACTAGTTCTTCCCTTAGGGAAATGAGTACGTTGACACAATTGGTATTAAATCACCTGAACTTAAGCCTACGGGGCTGTCCAAGCGTACATCACCTAACCCCTTTGCGAGACAACTCATCTCAAGTAACATGAAGGATCGTGATGTTGTACCAGGTAACAATAAGGAACAAACGGGTACGGGATAGTGATTTTCTTAAGCGAATAATTTGCTTTCGATGTGGAAACTTGGATCATTATGCCAATAAGTGTAAGAATTCGGGAAACGACAATGGGGGTTGGCGAAACGGATCTTAAACAATTCCCACTCTTCTCGTAGATCCACAACCAAAAAGATTTTGATTTCTAAATTTGACCCTAAAAATTTTTCAGATAATCGACCACATTGTGATATTAGAATATATGAACGACAGTTTAATTGTCTATAGGACTCGGGAGCTGATTTTTTTTTTTTTTGCAGGCTTATAAGACTTATAAGAATCAATGGGGTTGAAGTGTGACAGTAATGTTGGTTTCACATGCATTAAAACAGCTGATGAGGCTAAACATAGAATCAAGGGTATTTTTTATGTACCAATGAATTTCAATGGAACCACTAAGAAGGGTTGGTCTATTAGACATGAACCGAGTGAATGAGACTTATTTTTTGATCAAATTTTTGTACAAGAAGATATTTGCTTGGTTCATCGCGACTCCCTTTCAGCGGATCAGGAGATAAGAATATCAGAGGTAATTAATCGATTTAAGGAGCTAAGCCCAGCCAATAGAATTGGAGAGGCCGTTGGGTACATACATGAGATTGATACCGGCGACACTAAACCAATTAAACAAGTCGCTTACCCTGTCTCACCATCTTAAAAAGAATCAATAAAGAGCTTGATAGATTTATTGAATTAGGGGCAGTGGAACCATCTAACAGCCCGTGGTGACAGCCGTTATCCCCCTCCTTCGCAAGCCATAAACGTACCTCACAATGGATTTGAAAGCCCTATCAAGAAGCCCTCTCGACGTTGCGTCAATGTCATAATAAAATATTTCACAATAATTATCGAAATGTGGCATCAGCAGAGCTTTCGCCAGCATCAGCCTTGTCCTGAACGGTGTCATCCCCGATAGAGGCCACAAACTTCTAAGGCTAGCATAAATCTTTTTGATGATTATGTTCACATGATCACGCCACGAAAACTCAGAATTCATAGCTAGTCCTAGATTTATAACTTTGGTAGAGAATGGGATAGTGACACCGCCAAGGGAAAGTGAAGGAAATGTCGCACTCCCTTCAAAGCCAAATGCTATTGCTTGAGTCTTACCTGCATTAGGCGTAAGTTTATTCAAAGACGACCATTCAGCAACCCTCCTCAAGTCATCATTGATTCTGACGAAACAGTCGTCCAAATCAGCAGAATCAAAAAACTTATAGAGCTGTGCGTCATCAGCATAAAGATGAGGGATCATAAAACGAACAGGTCATTTATATATAAAGAAAACAAAAGAGGCCCCAGTATCGAACCCTGTGGGACTCCCATCGAAATTGAGAGAAAGTCAGATAAAGTTCCACTAATACAAACGGCTTGTGACCTGCCAGACAGATAATTTTTAACCAAAGAAATGGCGGTCGAGTCAAAAAAAAATTGATTTCGAAGCTTGGCACAAAGAGCATCGTGACGGACTGAGTCGAAAGCTTTAGAAAAATCTAAGAGCAGAAGCACCCCCACTAGCTTCTTATGCAGCGCTGACCGTATGTCATGTGTGATTTTCAAGAGCGCCGTGGTGGCACTATGACGCGCTCGATAAGCAGATTGGACACACTTCACTAAGCCTCGAGGGTACACGAAGCCCTCGATCTGCTTCGAAAGTAGAATCTCATAAATCTTAGAGAACACAGGTAGAATGCTCACAGGCCTGTAGCCATCGAGATCGAACTTCTTTCCCTTCTTATGGGCAGGAAACATCTTAGCCTTCTTCCAGATAGATGGGCAGCTGCCGCTGGCAAGTACGCGGCAATTCTCCCGTCTCGCCCCGAAGATCATCCGATTGAACGGTCGGGCTTAAAGGGTCCAATTCGTCAGCCACACGGCAGTCACCACTGACAGTGTAGGCATTAAACTCGTCCACGGTGAACGGTGGATCGTGTGAAGATTTAGAGAGAACTAGACCGAGAGCTTTAGCATTTCTCCATACATTCTTCATACCCAAGCCCACGTAAAGGCAGATTTTGTATAAGGAATTTATCGACAATTTGTTTAATTTGCTGAAAATTCTCCAACTAAATACAGAAGTAATTTACTTTGCACTGAAAATATGTAAAATTTGTAAGTATTTTGTGCAAAAAACGTTCTGTATGATCGAAATCAGTTTTTTTCGAATTTATTAGCATTATCGGTAAATTCTCCATATAAAATCTGTATTTTATCATAAATCAATCTGCAATTTGGCAGGTAAAGAAGTAAGTCTTGAGCTTAGGAATCGACAGGTTTTTGGGCTAATCATGACCAATTGCGTCGTTAAATTCTGAACGGAATCGAGTTGATATCGAATTGATATATTACGATGAGACTATGAGACATGGTACATGTATATGTTGGGATCATACGTCGGTATATTCCAAATGTCAAAATGACGTTTTAAACATCAAAGTTTTAAGGGCAGCAAGAAGTTTTGAAAGCAACTGAAGAGACTGCGGTTCCTTGAACAAATTGAAAAAGAAAAGTTGTAAAAGTCCGATAGTTACAATTTACCTAAGAACTTTTAGGTGTATGTCGTCAGCACCCCCCCAAATTTGTGCTAGCATGGAAATTGGGTCTATAATTTGCGCCTAAATTTGTGCTGTCGAATGGTACCAGTCCTAGAATTTGTGCTGCTCTGGGAGCCGAAAACGACTCGATCGAAAATTGAATTTTCCATTTTTCGTCATTTTTGTGTGGGGAGTTCCTTTAATTTAAATTTTTCCAAACTCAAGTTGGTTTCCCGAATTAGTGCTCAATTTGTGCTGGCTAATGGTAAACTGGTAATGGTAAAATTCGATAAATTTGTTCCAAAGCATACAGCCGAAGAAATTGAGGAGACGTTGAAGTTGTATAATCTCATTCCTGTCGAGATCAACGAAATTTCACAGAAAAATAAACGTTTTGACAATGAAGTGTCATTCATCATCTCATTTAAACGCGGTGAGGCAACAATGAAGAATTTAACGAGGATTAGAATTAGTCATACTATTCCAAAGTGGCGTAAATTCCTACCGAACAAAAACAATGTAACGCAGTCCAAACGCTGCCAATTATATGGTCATGGCATGCGAAACTGCAAACTTCAACCCAGATGTGGAAATTGTGGAGACTGCCACCAAACTGAAACTTGCAGCAGTCCCATTCAGAAGTGTGCAAACTGCAAACGAGACCACCAAGCAAATAGCATTGATTGCCCAAAACGCAAGGAGTTTTTATCTATGAGAACGAAACTTTCAACTGTAAACAATGCGTCTTAGAAACCAACTCCTGCTCCAACTAAGACGTTAGTCAATTTTCCGTTGTTAGCTAAGGACTCATACACCCACAACCCAAAGCCACAATACCAAACTCCATGGTCAAAGGTCGTCGGCCAAAGCACGAATGCATCAAAACCATCAAAATCCTCCAACCTGAATGGAATATTCAAGCCTGAAGAAATCGGTTTAATAATGAAGGACGTGCTCGTCGGTCTCAGTGCATGCAGAACGAAAGAAGAGCAACTGACGGTTATGTTCGAGTTAGCAACCAAATGGATTTATAATAATGTCTAAAGATATTCTAAATGTTGCTTACTGAAACTCACAGAGCATAAAATTAATGAATTAACATATTTTTTATCCAAGTTCAAAATTGACATTCTTCTCCTTTCAGAAACGTGGCTAAAACAAGGCGAAAAATTTTCAATACAAGGATACAAGATCTACAGGAAAGACAGATACTGCGCGAACCTGTTTAAGAAAACGGTTGGGGGTGGAGTTGCTATCGCCATAAAAGACTCAATTTGCCACACTCTACTGAAAGATCCCATGACCAAAGTAATTGAAGCCATTGGCGTTAAAATTGAAGTCGCCAAAGAGCCGATTCATTTCTACGCTGCATACTTTCCCGGCTCAAAATTAGCGAACTTTGAAAAGGATCTGATCACCTTGACCTCCTTCCGCCAGTCCTACTTCATCTGTGGGGACTTGAACTCTAAACATAGGCTCTGGAACTGTTCAAGGACGAACAGACCTGGGCAAATTCTGTTCAAAAAATTATCCAACATGAACTTCATGCTTACTTTTCCACCTACGCCAACCTACTTCCCACCACGAATGAACAGAACACTTCCCTCAACTATCGACATTGTTTTGCCAAATGAGCACAAAGACACGACGAATATTCGCTCAGTAAACGAGCTCTCATCCGACCACCAACCAGTTCTCTTCGAGGTAGAACTTAATGGTTCGGTCAAACTGCCTTCCCGCAGCCTCAGGCGATGCTATTCAAAAGCCAATTGGACCCAGTTCAAAGGCATTATCCATAGCCGCATCGACCTCCGATCCATTGCAAATAGACTGAACAGCAAAGTCGACATTGACTGTACTTTGACCTCATTGAATGCGCACATTAAAGAAGCTGAAGATGCAGCCATTCCCTATGAGAAAAGAGCCAGACCGAAACTGGCGGAGCTTGACCCCATAGTACTTAGTCTGATTTCTACTAGGAACCTTAGGCGTAGGCAATGGCAGAGAAAAGACTGCCTTATCTTAAGAGTGAAGTGAATTCCCTTACAAGAATCATTAGGAAACTCATTGATGAGGCCAAGAATGCCGACTGGAACAATAAACTTTCCCAAATTAACCCTAATTCCAATCAGCTTTGGAAAGTAACAAAAATACTTAAGAAGAACTATACTGGGACTCGTCCCTTGAAGGACTACTACTCACGGACTACTCACGGACTCCGAAAAAGCAAAATGTATTGGTGAATCCTTTGCAAAAGCGCACTTCACAACCTTCAATGACCATAGTGACCCACATACTGAATCTGATGTCAACTCCTCATTTTCAAACGTCACCGTTTTCACCGTTTGTGTCAGAATTGATGATGCCTACACCCAAAGAAATCAGGCAGATTATTCGCAAACTTAAGATTAAAAAAAGCCCTGGTGACGATGGAATTAACAACTTACTTCTAAAACACCTACCACCCAAGGGTATTCTTTTACTAATGTACCTCTTTAGAGCGTGTCTGAAACTGTCATACTTCCCGGAAAAGTGGAAAATTGCAAAAGTAATTCCGATACCTAAACCAGGGAAAGACACCTCCGATCCTTTCAACTTTCGACCGATAAGCCTGCTGTGTTCACTCAGCAAGATCTTTGAGAAACTCATTCTAAAGAGACTTAATGACCACATTACAAATCATGCCAGACCTGGCCACTCGGCAAATCACCAGTTGCTTAGATTGACTCGTTTCATACGGAATTCACTATCCAAAAAGCACTCCACGGGTATGCTCACCTTCGACATCGAAAAGGCATTCGATACGGGTATGCTCACCTTCGACATCGGAAAGGCATTCGATAGCGTGTGGCACAGAGCACTTATTCACAAGTTATTTAAAATGAATTTCCCTCTTTATCTTGTTAAAATTGTGAATTCATTCCTGACAAGTAGGACATTTTTCGTGTCTATCAATAGCAGCAACTCCCACATGTATCGTATAGTCGCTGGACTTCCCCAAGGTAGTGTTCTGAGCCCGACGTTATTCAATATATTTACATCTGATCTCAGTATAACAGCCTGTGAGAAAGGTTTATATGCGGACGACACTGCCGTGTACTGCGCTAGTAAGAGCCCAAAGAAGGTTTTGACCAAACTCAACAAGGCGAGCCAGCAGTTAGTAGACTACTGCCACAAATGGAAAATCAAACTTAATGCCGCTAAAACTCAAGCAGCCTACTTCACTAGGCGTAAGGCAGACAAATGGCTTCCGTCTTCCCAAGTTAGAGTTATGAACACTGACATCCCATGGAGCTATGAAATTAAATACCTAGGTGTGACGATTGACAAAACGGCAAATTTTAAAAAACAAACTGACTTAGCAGTTGAAAAATCACTCAAATACTTCGGTATCCTTTATAGTATATTGAATCGAAAATCTAGACTCAACCAAGTTAATAAAATCACCATATACAAGTCCATGATCAGAAGCATACTCCTCCACGCTTGCCCCGTATGGTCGATCTGTGCGGCAACGCACATTGACAAACTTCAACTTGTTCAAAACAAGTGCCTAAGGATTATTCTGAAGGCTCGATTTAATCATCCCATTTACGACCTTCACGGCCAAGCCAATGTTCCACCAATAACGACACAAATCTTGAAGATCAACTCTAAATTTATTACGAGAACTGAATCATCTGCTAACCCACTAATCAGATCCTTGTATTGAAAACGACGCCAGTGTAACCCCAAGTTTTTCTTTAACTCACAAAGAGGTGACTTATAAATTGCGCATTTATAGAATGAGCGATCATAAGTCCCCTGGTTGTGATTTGAAACAACAAAAAATGAAATCATTTGGAGTTTTTAGTATCTTTCCAAAAACCTTTTCTCCTGCCATTTATTCAGATATATTCGCACCTTGCAACTATTCATTTGAAGCATTTTTCTTTTTTTCAAAGGTTGGAAAGCTTTTTAGCTGAACACTTACTACTAGATTTATATATTTTACGAAATATTTGTAAATCCTATTAGACCAATAAAAGTTTTATAATTAAAAAAAGAAAAAATGGTAAAGTTCCCAACATTCAAAGTAGTCGGAGCGCCGAGCATAAATTGATAAAAAAATAAAATTTTTCATTTTTTCGTTAATTTTGTATGGAAGTTTGTTTAGTTTTTGTCAAATTGGTTTTCCTAATATTTCTGAATTTGTGCTGGATAGCTGAACCGCTTCAGCAGTCTTGTAAGAATTCTACAATTTTTCCTTTTTCATCAATTTTTGATTTCTCCACTTCGAGTCGGACCTACTCTAAAATATTTTTCGCAAAATTTTGCATTTATTTGTCATTTTGATCATGAAATCGGTTCACACGATCCTGAGATATGAACTTTTGAAAATTTGAGTTTTCATACAATTCAAAATTTTCTTCGAATTTTACTTCTCTATATTATTGCCATTTACACCATCACAAATTGAAGATATTCGAATTATGACAGTGGAATCTATCGATTATATAACACTGATTTCATTACACGTTCCTGGGAGGCAACACGCAACCTAGGGTAGGACACATTAATAGTTAATATTTTAACCTCAAATTCAAATATTAGATTTTATTCTATGGTATGTATACACAATAGATGTAAGAATACCCAGTGATGTAATGTCCAAGAACGATTTTAAATAAGATGTAATTGAACGTGTTTACAACGAAACTTTCGTGAAAAGTGATAACATCGATGATACATTACTCTTACGTAATCTCAATTTATTTGTTTAATTGGATGTGTGACATTAGGGTGATCCAAAAATGTATGGGAATGAAAATCAGATATGAGCATTTTACACATATACTGATAGTAGAGAGCATGTTAATGTGTTAATTTGATTCAATGCTTCTATTTTTAGGCTTGTAGTGGTGAATTAATTTTTTGCTAAGATCACTCCGGATTGAGTTGGATCCATATTAATTTTTGATCAGGGATACATTTGGGATCGTTTGAGCGCTGGGGCCCCACACTTTTCGACACTTTATATTTTTGGACCACCCTAGTGTGACATGTTTGCGGATCATTCTTATTCGATACTTCATGTCTAGGCATTCTTATATTAATGGTATACACGGAATCTAGAGCTCTCACGTTATGAATCTTTATCTATAAAGTAAAAAATTTTAAGTTTCCATTCCTCTCCTGGACTAACTTAAATCGTATCGAACCGATCCCATAAGCCAACAAAAATTCAGCTAATTAGTTCTGAAAACTAGGTTGACAAAAATTAAAGAAACTTCATATACAAATTAATGGGAGAAATAAAAATTTCGATCTTTTATCAATTTGTGCTCGGCGCTCCCACTACTTTGAATGTTGGGAACTTTACCATTAACCAGCACAAATTGAGCACTAATTCGGGAAACCAACTTGAGTTTGGAAAAATTTAAATTAAAGGGACTCCCCATACAAAATTAACGAAAAAATGAAAATTTTGATTTTTTATCAATTTGTGCTCGGCGCCCCGACTACTTTGAATGTTGGGAACTTTACCATTAACCAGCACAAATTGAGCACTAATTCGGGAAACCAATTTGAGTTCAGAAAAATTTAAATTAAAGGGACTCCCCATACGAAAATGACGAAAAATAGAAAATTCAATTTTCGATCGAGTCGTTTTCGGCTCCCAGAGCAGCACAAATTCTAGGACTGGTACCATTCGACAGCACAAATTCAGGCGCAAATTATAGACTCAATTTCCATGCTAGCACAAATTTGGGGGGTGCTGACGACATACACCTAGAACTTTTGACTTTTGAAACGTCATTTTGACAGTTGGAATATACCGACGTTTAATTTCAAAATTAAACCGAATGAACACAACGTTTTGCCGCTGACATTTTTTTCACGGCTCTCACGTCTGTTTGTAATGATGTGACTAACGCCAAAAGGGAGGGGTAGCTTTTGGAATCGTAGTTAAGCGGCTATATCAGATCTGCACACGGTAAGTGTCTGTCACAAGGGTATTGTATATAGACACTGAGATATATTTATCGTATATTTCTGTAAAATTATATTCAACCGAATACAATTTCTCCTACTACATGAATCTTTATGAATAAAAAACGAATTAGTTTCGTATTTCAAGCTCAGACATTTTAAGATTGCACAAAAGTGAATATAATCGGATCATTCATCTAGGAAACATTAATGAAAATATTTTCCTGGTATACATCGTTATTTTTCGAATCACCTACAAAGTGAAGTAGATTAAAATATGGAACTTTCGAATGGATACCTTTTTGAAATGTAGAACATAAAATTTGTTTATAAAATTTGAAAATATATATTCAGGCAAAAGGATGCTACAATCTCCATAATGTTATTTTATATTTTTAAATCGTGCACATACGACGTTTGGCGTGTTTTGTTACGAATAAAATGAGATGGATTTACCCGCGTCTCGTGCTCGTCTTGTGTGGCGTATTTAGGTGTATGTGGAAATGTAACTTTTTTTTAAATAAAATTGTGGAAGACATGATTTATGTGGAAGTCCTAAGTCTGCGATGTTTGTCAGAATC
Organism: Pseudolycoriella hygida; assembly: GCA_029228625.1. NCBI lineage: Eukaryota > Metazoa > Arthropoda > Insecta > Diptera > Sciaridae > Pseudolycoriella > Pseudolycoriella hygida. The sequence goes on from CM055406.1 coordinate 64,053,312, forward strand.
AACACCAACCGATTCGAAGGTATATACTAAATATCTATATAAACGCGTAGTACAGAGATGTAGAGTCTCGCGTGTAGTGTGTAAATTATATCTACTGTGCATATAATTTGAGTTGTTAGAATGAAAGTGTGTATGGGAGCAAAACCATCTTTTTCTGTTGTGTAAGCGGGATAAGAGGAAAAATTCATTTTTATTTTCCAC
>CM055406.1:64063095-64080991 GCA_029228625.1 Pseudolycoriella hygida
ATAGGAGGGCATGGAGGACGATAGTTCACCAATCTGGGGTTGCGGCAGAAAGACCTCACACCGGAAGGTACTAACGGTCTATAAAGTTTGATGATGATGAATCCACTGTGCAGTGCACTTCAAAGGAGTCGTTAAGTATAGGAAAAAAATTAAATTAGAACAAACTAGAGCTAGAAATATTTTGTTGCAACAAATAAAAGAATCTAGAAATTTTTGCATGAAAGTTATTATTCAATGCCGTAGGGCATCGGATAAGAGATTGAAAAATTATTTTGTAAACGCGTAGCGAGCATTTGTGTTTAATACTTAGATACGGAAATAGCTATGAGTAAAAGAATGAAGTCAAGGAGGATAGCAGGGTTACCAGCAGAAGGTGAGAGAAAGGAGCGATTTCCCCATACCAGACCTCGCAACGTAGTATCTCTTATCATCATCAATTAAGTGGCTTTATCCGACTGTTGTCAAATACTTCTTAAGGAAGCCATTGATTACGTAATAGCCACGCTTTCAGTTCGCTCTGGAAACGGTGTGGGGGGACATTCTTAACGGAAGCAGGCAGTGAGTTGTACCATCTACATCCCAAGACAGAGATTGCCCTCATTCCACTCTCAGTCTTGATGGACGGCTGCCTGAGCAAACCCTTCCTTCGTGTATTGTACCCATGGTTAGCCTTATTATAAGTAACAGTGCAGTATGATTCCTTGTAGATGGCTTTGTGCACAAACGTACAAACATTGAACCTGACGATATTACTGACACTGAGCACTTTCGGACAGGCATGACGAAATAAGTTGGACGTCGGGTAACGCAAGGCAGCACTTTTGGAGGACTTGCAGTCGCTGGATATTCCTCTTATTCGCCGTGGCCCAGGCAGCTGGTAGGTAACTGATAATAGAGTGGGCCAGGGCGAAATATATCTTCATCAACACCGATATTGGAAGCACTCTTTTGAGCTTGCACAATATACCACAGACCGAAGCCAGCCTACGACACATTTGGGAGATTTGCGTGTCCCATGTCAGCTTGTCGTCAATGAGTAGCCCTAGATATTTGAAGCACTTGACCATTTCTATCTCCTGACCCTCCCGTACAACCTCATCCACCGCGTGCGGTGGGGGCAGCCTAAAGTGCACATACTTGGTTTTTTTCACGTTGAGGGATAGCTTATTGACTTCAAGATAGTCATGAACCATTTCCAGGTCATGATTGATAGAGCCTATATTCGTGTCAACAGATTCTGAAGCGTAAAATAAACCTGTGTCATCAGCGAAGAGAGTCAGGTCGCCCACAGTCGGAAGCCGGAAGATGTCGTTAATATAGACAAGAAAGAGGAGCGGACCAAGGACACTACCTTGCGGAATACCAATGGTAATTTCCTTGAACTGGCTTCTAGATTTTCCCAGTATTACACATTGCTTCCTCCCCGTGAGGTAGCTGTTAAGTAATTCCAGTGCACCTCCTCTTATCCCAGCTGAATCCAGTTTTTGCAGCAGTATGAGGTGGTCAACACAGTCAAAGGCCTTTTGCAGGTCTAAAAAAAGCGCACTAACCTTTAACCCGTCATCATGTTACTAAACTTTCTTCAATTCTTTTTATTTATAAATATGTATGAACGTTATAAATTTTCGATTGACTTGATATAATATACTGGATTTAGAAATGGCATTCAATCTATGACGTGATTGAATCCAGCGTTAAAAGGTAAGTGTAATATGATTTCAAATCGGATCCTCGCTTGCGACGATCTTCCCCCCTTCGCTTACATTTATTTCTCTCTTCTCTTACGTATATTTTGGCGGTCGTAAGAATCCGTTAATTTCAAATAGTAGAAGCAGTATTCTGTTTCCGTTATTAACTTAATATAAATTAAAATTAAAAGAGGTCGCTAATAGTGTGAATAACGATTCAAGCGCGCTTTATTTAAATATGATACTTATTGTATGTGGTTCGTGGTGCGTAATTTATGAATTTTTATTTTAATATGTGTGGAACGAGCGGTAGAATACCGTCACGTTACAACTCGTTTTTAGTGCCCCAGCTAAATCCAAGGACTCAAATTCAGAAAAGTTTCTTCCATAAATTGTCGGCTATGCCCAGGTCTTTCAAACAAAAAAAAAAATGGAAAATCAGAAAAGATTTACTCGAGTTATGTACAAAAGACCAAAAATCACTTAAACGGCCCTAGCTTGGTGGCCCTAGGGCCGATCGTGTCCAGATTCAATCCAATTGAAGATTTTTCGATTACCTTTCAGGGAAAAAATTTTTTCGAAAATCAGTTGAGTTTTACTTGAGTTATCGCGTTGACAGACGGACGGACGGACGGACATTTTTTTTATGGCTAATTCGTCATTTAAGGACCGTTCGTACGGGTCTAATAAATGGAAGTAATTGTAATAAGAAAAAAACAGAAATAGTTACTGCAAATTCCAAAGTAAAAATTAGAAAACGGCGATTGTACCTTTATCATTCGATATTGATGATGAATGATGGACTCTTAACGATTATAAAAATAGAAGAGCCGAACAAATACTTTATAGTATATAACGTATGTGCTTCCGAATTGGGTGTTTTGACTCGTAGCAAGTTTGCTGCATGAGCCGAGGGCGAAATACTTACGCAAAATATTTTAAAGTTTGTTTTGTTTTCGACACTGAAGCTCAATTTAAAAAAAATACAATCTTTATTGCCAAATATTTAGCTCACCTACAACGGAGGACATTCTCGATGGCTGTGATGAAAATATTGCTAACTGTTACTAACAAATATCAAAACAATCACAACAATACGAAAGATTTTCTAAAACCACCAAATGACTAGTCAAATTTGAACATTGAGATCGAACAACAAATGGTTTATGCTTACAATTAACTCATTCTTAATTTGAATTTCGCTCATGAACAAATTTTTTTCACAAGTTTTCACTGTAGAAAATAAATTTTGAAAATCAACACAACTGATCGGCGCCATGTTGGTTTGACTACCGTTTACTTTTTCACTACATTTATTTTCCCGTTTTGACTACTCTCCTCAGGTAGAAGTCGAGAAGCCTTTCCACTGACTTTAGCAGAAATGACATTGGCTGATGGGCCTAAAATCTTTAGCTTCACAGTGAATCGTTCTCCCAGGTTTGGGTATGAAGGCTACTCTAACTCTTTCCCAGTCCTTAGGAATGTAAGTCAGAGCGATGGAACTCTTAAAAATACCAATCAATCGGTGGAGTAGTAGTTCCATATTTTCTTTTAGTAGGGCTGGAAAGATCCCGTCTGGTCCAGCTGACTTGAATTAGTGAAACTTGTAGATAGCAAATTTCACTTTTCCTTTCTTTGTTAAATTTTCAGGGAACTTCCAGTTAGCCCTACTTGGTACATTCTTATTTAGGTATTCAGAATTAGGTTCTTCTTTACGTTGGGTGCTACCCGGGAAATGCGTTTCCAGGGGTGTACTGCCGTTTCTGTTCCGTTTGAGGTGTGGCTACCATCTGGTCTGAGCAGAGAGCCCACCTGATCCTTAGCTGCCGGTCTCGAGTTTGCCTTCTCAAAGAATCTTTCTTTAGCTTTTTCCTTTTGTATGACTAAGGTTTCTTTGTACTCTTTAAGGAGGGTTCTATAGATGGCTCTATTTTCCTCCTGATTGGAACCCTTCCCTGCCTTGTTCCAAGCTTTCCTAAGTTCCCGCTTTTTTTCCTCTATGACCTTACTCCAGATATGGTTCTTATAGAGGGGCTTGGGGTAGGATAGGGGGCAAGCCGAGTGATAGGCTTTCAACATCGCTGAGGTGAGCCCTTGATTTGCTTCTTCCAACGCCTCCAATGTTGTGTAACGTTCATGGAAGACTTTTTTGTTTAATTCCTCCCTGAGTTCCAATTTGTCCTTCTCGGGTTCCTGTACGGTTTTCTACCTTGGAATGATCCTCTAAGACGAAACTTAATTAGCTTATGATCTGAGTAAGTTTCTTCATCGGCCACTTCCCAAGAGTGAATTCACTCCGCCAAGCTGCCATACCATAGGATACCATAGTGACATCTATCACTCCTTTCTGGCCGAGTTGGCAAATCTTGGCTTTCTCCCCTTGTTTGCTATCATAAGGTCTGTCGTCACTACATAATTGATTAACCCTTCCCCTCGTCTGTTTATATCGTTGCTACCCCATATCGTATGATGTGCATTGTGCATTCGTATCAGCACCTACAATGATGGGGATACCTTCCTCCCTACTATACTCTACAACTTCCGCCAGATGGGGGCCCGGGGGGGGGGTTATTCGAGTCATAGGGCATGTAGACTGATACAACAACATAATCTCGATCCTCTTCGTTACCACTACTAATCCTAACTGCTACTGTATCATCATTCGAAAATTGATTTAATATCATAGCGTTAAGATTTTCCGAGACGTGGATGGCCGCTCTCGGTCTGGTTCCGTTCTTGTTATAGAAAATACGGTTATTTAGTTTTTGTATTTTATTTCCTCTAACCCAGGGTTCTTGGATTAGGGATATATCTGTTTGCTCCATTTTTAGTCCATGACAATTGTTGTACGTGGTACAACAGCTAATAGGCGCTATGTTGGTTTGACTACCGTTTATTTTTCTGAATTTTCTCTGTTTAGACCCCAAAACGAAAACCCCCTTTAACTTCCGGGTCGAAATTCACCACCAAAAACCACAACCAATAACAACTCCCATGATTTTAGTTGAATGCTCAATAAATAAAAACAGAAAATAAAGTGAAACTTTGATTCAATGAAAAATCGAAGAGTTGGTATTGATTTATAGCTTAGAGCGAGGTATATAGTCATCGTCGTCAGTTCATTTTATTTAAGTAAACATAACCAAAGACCCGTACGTGTCAGAATAGATGTGACAAACAGAATAGATGTGGCAAAGTGACTCGAACGTACCTAAATATACAAATAAGCAAACAATCCAACGTTTTCTGTTCTTTTATAACAGTAAGAATTTCAAAGATCCATAGAAATTACCCAAGGTAATGTCAAAGGCCCTACCGAAGTACGTCTCAGACCATTCAAATCTAGAAAAGCTTATATCCAAGGACTAAGTCGTTTTTCTCTAAAACCCAGAAAAACGTGTTATGTAAAATTTTATTGTCTACAACTTTGTCCTTGGAAGCAACTTTCTACCTCTCATAGTTCTGGAGATCTGGGTCATCCTGTCCAATTATGGAAGTGGCCAAATACCAGGCTGGGCCAATGTCCTCAAAACCCTGAAACACGTGTTCGTTAAATTTAATTCTCTACAACTTGCCTTTGCAGAATTCCATATGCCATTCTAGTTAAGGGAAAATATAGACGAAAAACTGTTTTGTTTGTCTAGGCCAAGATCTCAATTTCGTCCATTCCATTGGTCCCAGTGCCCAGACCCCTGTACCGATTCCCACAAAAAATTTTTCCCAGTTTTGTGACATCAAATGCTTTCATTTGACACCAAAATGAGGAATTTACGTGCTATACTTGCTGAGATATTTGCAAAAAAGCTTCACCGTATCCATATCTCCAGAACCACTTGGTCGATTTTGCTCATCTTCGAACTTGAATCATGGGAGGTATGTACCTTTCAGGGAAAAAAAGTTTAGGCTGATCGGTTGAGCCGTTTGAAAAAAAAAAGTGGAGACGGACAGACAGACGGACATTTTTTTTACATTTCCCACATATCGAAAGTACGATGAAACATCGATATGTATATAAACGAAAGTAGCGATATGCAGCACACTAATACAACTGAAGTAGCACATAAAATGAAAAATGAACTTTTCCTACTCTAGAGATGAAAAGTGAATGTTGTCAGGAAGAAAAATGAATACTTTCGTCTCTAGAGATGAAAAATGAATACTTTTGTCTCTAGAGATGAAAAATGAATACTTCGTGTTCTATAGGTGAAATTGCAAATTTAGGAAATGAAGATGTTTTTGTTTGGGTTGGCTTCTTCGTTGTTTTCGTACGGGGCGCTTAGTTGGGTGAAAGAGATGAATGTAAAAATTATTGTGATTTGTAACAATAGATATTTATTAGAAAATCAGGTAATTTTTCAGTTCACAGTAATTGAGAAATGCTGCTACTTTTCGTGGCATTTGGGCAATCGTGTTCTTGCCGATTGGCTGGCCAAAACATCTGTTCCCACGTTGTAAAATGAAAAATCGATCCGTTGGTGAGTTAGGAGGCCGCAATGCAATGTAACGTCGTATGATTTCAACCGATGTTTTACTCAATATCGGGAATAATTTCGCTGTGTATGTCTTTGATTCTGGAATTCGCACAACGATCTCACTTCCAGTATCCTTCACGTGTCCAAGCATTACGTTACAAATCTCTTCCCCGCGGCAGCCACCACTAATCCCGAATACAGTGACAGCCTGAAGAAGAAGTCGTGTTTCTTAATTATAAACTTTTCACATATAACCTAAAAACTGTAATTACCTTAATAACTAAAAATTCAGAGTCCGGTGCCTCCAGCAGAAACTTTTTGATTTCTTCAGGTGTGAAAACGGATGCTTGTTTGGATTGAAACCCCACGTTTTTTGTTTTCACAAATGTTAACAGACGCGAGTATCGAGAAATGTCGATGTTGTGATTGGCAATCATTTTCGATTTCAGCATGGAGTAAATGCTCCAGAGCGTCGATGGTGCGTAATGCTGTGATTTGTCTTCGAAATATGCCAAAAATACTTCCTCCACGAAAGACTCTGTTCCTTGTTGCTTGCGCCAATCGATGAATCTGTTGTAAGTTTCATCATATCGCTTGCTCGATTTTTCAGGCCCAAGTGCTTTCACTGCTGTTTCACTTTTTTTCAAAATGGTTTCAGGAAGGTCGGACGCCATTTCATGTAAAAAATTGGTTGATATTTTTTGCCAGATGTTCGCTTTCCACTTTTTTTATTTTTAAATTAAATACAACGCACACAACTCAGCTTGCTGATTGATGAACAATGATCACTTTCAATTTTCTCAGAGCACGCGACCGATGAACGATAATCGGATAATGGCGATGCCAATTAATAAATCGGATGATGTTCGTTTATATAAATGCGATAGTGTGACATACGTTCGTAGTAAATAGGGAAAATAAGGAAAGTAAACAGTAAGTATGTTCACACCGTTCACACGTTGTATTATACAATGGTTACTTCGCTTAATCATAATGCGATATAGATTTTATGGAATTTTTTTTATTGAAAACATGCATTTTTTTCGTACTTCGATATGTGGAAAATGTAAAGTTCGTTACACAACTCGACTCGAATTGGTTATTACAAAATTCTCGTTGTATTTGTGAGCCTCGAGAGTATTGTAACATTCGGATGTGTTTATATACCTCGGTAAACCTCGGTATATAAACTCACATCCTTATGTTACAATACTCTCTCAGCTCACAAATACGCCTCGAATTGTGTAATAACCAACTTTCTCGTCTCGTTGTGTAAATAACCATTATTGCTGATTCGTCATCTCTAGACGATAATAGATGCATTCCCCCACCTCCCACCTCGATCTACCCCATGTTACAATAAAATTGTTTGTAGTAAACGTATAGGACCTTTGTACTTCGTACGGGTCCAAACATTTCACAAATCCAAAGTCGAAATTGACGGTTCCCTTTAGCTCCATCAGTTACATCTTCGACTGTTTTGATTTTATGAAAGTTAGACTAAATTTGTTTAAATTTTGCACTGCAAATGACGATTTTGGGATATTTCAACATACGCATGATGTCGATCATCGAAACAACTAAATAATGATACGTATAGTCTTTAACACTTCATGGGTTGTAGGGCAGATTATTATTATTATAATGTCGATCATTATTAAGGTCGTTGTGAAATGTATTAAGTACATAAAATTTGTTCACCGAATCAAGTGGTAACCACGCTAACACTTAACTGGAAAAATATTTGTGTCGAGAATTGTTTTTGCCCATTGGAAAAAATTCAGAGATCTAACAGCTCTCTATTATCTCGGAATTTAATAAGGAAAGTAGAAGAAGAAAACATTTATTTAGCAAACAAAGGTTGCACTAATACACATTATATCCATCTATCTTTACAGACAATCGTTATACAAACATAAAGCCGAATTTAAATTCATTGTCGTAACGTAATTTAGTTATAAATATGTTGATTACTATAATTATGTGAATTGTCTTAACTAAAATCAGCTCTGTGAGCTCTTTTAACTTAGCTTTGTCTAATTTGAATTGAGTAAAAAATTATATCACAGATTTACCGAAGCACCCCCTTGCTCCGAAAAAGAGGCCGTGCACTGTCCAGTCCCTAGGGCCGTAATTTGGATGGTATTTTTCGTCATAAAATTGTATGCACTTTTCATATATTGTCAGTTTTTCCTTCTTAACTAAATCATCTTATCCTTGGTCGTTATTTTCGCATGATGAATTAAGTTTTTCATGCTTGTTAAGAGAATCGAAAGTACTTTGAGGACCTCGTAAGAGGTCCGAAAGTACTTTCGGTTCTCTGAGCAGGCATGAAAAGGTAATTTTTTACGCTGTGATGACGAGCGGTAATCAGTAAGTTGTTAATAAAACGTAATTTCATGATGTCTAAGTTTTTTGACCTTTCTACGAAAGAACTCTCTTTGCAAACGTTTTTTAAATAATGTATTGAATGTAACAATATGAATTCCGCAAACCAGAGAATTTTAAGTTTTTGATATTACTTGAGAACAAATCGTTACCAATTTTTGTTTACAACCATTTTACTCGATTAGCAGAAATTCAAAATACAATTTCAGCAAGTGTAATGAAACAATGCATTGGGTGTTGAATGCTAAATATCAAAACCTCAATATCTTAACCAGCTTCCAATAGTAGTTCGCTGCTGGAGGCGTCTGCTTTTATGTCTCTCAACTCGGCGCCTGTGGATTGCAACAATGTTATGTAAAGCTACTTAGCTGCACTCAACAAGAGCTGAACTGTAAGCGAATTGAATATCTTCAAATATTCTAATTCTTTGATTGTCCTTCGTCCGGTGTAGTCACCTCATGTATAATATTTGCAGTGAATAAACAGAACCAGATAACAATGTACGTTAAACTGTCTGTCGTCTATACAAACGTCACACGTAAGTTATTGTATATCTCGTTATAACTTGCGATTATATTCGTCACTTAATTATCGTTTGTCAGAGTGTCAGGGCATATTTGCATACTAGACCAGCAGATATTTAATATAATGTTCACATTGTTAAAATAATCCAACAGAACCATAAATGTGATGAAGTAAAGCTAAATGTCGGTCCACTTCACATCATAACTTGATATTTTAATAAAATATTATTTACTAGTGCATGTTACTCTCATGCATTGCCTCAAGGAACCTTTGTGTCTCACATGTTTGCGTCGAGAAAATGTTTTTGAAAATTATCGGATATACGATGCCTTATGTATACATCCATTTTTAATGCGAAAAATGAATTGATGTCGAATGATTTTTGCTCTGTTCTACTTGGATGATTTTATAAATAAATTTTATTTTATTTATTGTTGGCAAACAAGAAGAGTCTGTTGGGAATCAATGTTGCATTGAATTCGAGTTTGATTATGGTTCGATCATGTAGGCGACTAAATTCATTGTAAACTATTTTCATCATTCATAATAAATATATCGTTTTATACTGACGTGTTTTAGTCAGGAAGAATTAAGCATCGTCAGTTGGTATTTATTGGAATCCCCTGCCAAATCCAATAGGTTATGGGCTACACACACAATCAATAGTCAGAAATATTATACCTGGAATTGGATCGAAAATAGGCAGACAGAATCGATTGATCAGACAGAATCATTTGGTTAACGAATCATTTGATCAGACAGAATCATTCGTTCAGATAGAGCTATTTTCATTCGAGTTGGATACAGTTAGATATCCAGTATTGTGTGATTCAGAGAAACTCATTTCGCTGGTGGATACAGTTAGATATCCGAAACAATAAGAATTCAGAGAAATTGCGAACAGTTCAGAGAAATTCACATTGGTTGTTTGGTTCAGAAAATAGTCAGACAAAATCATTGGTCAGATAGAATCGTTTGGTCAAGCAAGAACCACCGGTCAGATAGAATCAATTGGTCAGACAGAATTATTTTCTATCAAGTCGAATAACAACTTTTGTGGTCAGTTAGAATCACAAAACAATTTGTTGGTCAGTAGAATCACAAAACATTTTGGTGGTCAGTTAGAATCACGAAACAACTTTGGTAGCCAGTAAAAATCACGAAGCAATTTGCGTGGTCAGTCAGAGCTAAGTTACTGGAAAATTTACAAGCAGAATCAATTGAATGTACCTGAAAGGATGGATATGAATTTTTGTTTTTATCAATGTTACCATTGAGGGGTCGGACAAGAATTCAATGTTAACATTGAGGGGTCGTGTTGGGAATCAATGTTGCATTGAATTCGAGTTTGATTATGGTTCGATCATGTAGGCGACTAAATTCATTGTAAACTATTTTTCATCATTCATAATAAATATATCGTTTTACACTGACGTGTTTTAGTCAGGAAGAATTAAGTATCGTCAGTTGGTATTTATTGGAATCCCCTGCCAACTCCAATAGAGTCAACTTACCAGCTCTAATTTTTAGTTGACATTCGCTTTGGGCGTACAAATAAAATTAATTAAATAATTGAATGATTCTTATTTGTTGAGTAGTTTGTACCCCGCAAAGAGTTGTTAATCTCAAATTATCTTAGCTCTCACGAAGCCGTACTATGTGAGAAAGATTCACTTACCCATCGCCATTCCAAAAATTTGATAATTCGTATTTATAGAAAAATGAGGGGGAGGAAATAAACTATTGAAGCAGTCACGCCCACACACTTTCAGATAGTTTAGGTGAGAGTGGACTACAATAAAGTAAATTTTCATGTTCGCGGATTTCGGAAGGATTATTCCCAGTTTTGTCAACACTACACACTCAGCTGAAAATTTACCACACAACTTAGCCAGATGCTTGTCCCACTTCAGTGCAGTGTCTTAGAAATTAAAATCCATCTACTGATTCTAGGATATGTTCACCACAAAATACCGGGTTGACAACCTCGCTCCTCTTTGCAGAAGCACGAAAGTGCATTATTTTTGTTACTTTTACATCAAAGTGAGAACCGCTTGGTATTAAAAGAACCTATCTTTAGGCTCATTTCAGCAGAGCTAAAGATTCAGAGTAAATGTCATCAGCAAAGAGGGTTAGACGCCTGTGTATGTCATTTATCAGTAAAGAAAGAGCACCTAGTGCGCTTGGGGTAGGGTTCCCATCTCATCAAGTTTAAAAAGAGAACATTTCGACATCAAAAAAGAGAACTAAAGAGAACGATTTTCGAAGCGCAAAAAGAGCAAAAAGGAGAACTAAATTGATCATGAAAAATCGCACTCGGCTGCAATTTCTTGCAAATTAATAGAATGGTCTGCAAACGGTAAACAATATTTTAATCAAAGGGTGCTTCAGTTGTCTTTAAGAAAAAAAGCATTGAAATTCAATAATAGAAATGATTTTGTAAGATTAGCTGACTAACAACATTTATGCTCCCTCCTTATTTCTACTTTCGCATACATATTTTACACACTTTCCCCAGGGTCGAAAATGGCTTTTTTCACATCTTGGGAAAACAAGAGAATTGGTATAAACATAAAAAGTCACGTTTTAGTGTGACTGTTGACCTAGGCTTCGCCTCGGATTCAGTCGAACAATTTTTTTTGTTATTATTATCGGTCTCTCACAAACCAATACATTTCCGAGAACTTTTCTTCGTCCGTTGTTTCTGTTAGGTTTTCTCTGAAGTTCTTTAGCTAGTTGCTTTCACACTCTAATATGTTTTGTGATGTTTGTTCTTCTGAACAGCAATATGATTTTATTACAACTTGAGTGTTTGTGTTTTTAATTCTTCTGAAAGCATAAAGGCGAGCGTAGCTTTACATATTTAAATTCGTGCCGCGCAGCGAAATTTTTACCGGCTAAAAGTTGTAAATTTATGAGATTTATCTGCACAAGCCGAAAAAGAGAACAAAAGAGAACATGTTGCGCCAAAAAGAGATGTTCTAGATATTTTCATCCGAAAGAAAATTTTCAGCAGAAAAGAGAACATGTTCTCTTAAAAAGAGACTTATGGGCACCCTAGCTTGGGGGCGCACAAATACTTGCTTCTCTGAACTAACTCCAGCATAACGCATTGCTTTCTAGGTAGAGGTAGTTTAGCAAACAGAATTACATGATTGACGCAGTCAATTGCTTTTTGTACCAATTAAGATTGTTTAATTGGAAAATGCAAGGATTCACCCCAGAATTTAATATTAAATATCAAACGCACAATCACTTCAACTCATAAAATAGCATCTATTCCGAGGAAGAGGCTTTGTCTTTGCAATCTGTATGGTTTACTGTATAGATAGACTTCATAATTTAATGATAAAACAGTTTTATGATGCTCCAAACCATCCCGAATCGTTTACCAATAGCTGCATGATTAATTAATTAAATTCCAATTAATTACTACATCAAAAACCAATTCTTTATGAAATTAATATTTCGAATTAATAATGACGAAGTGTTGTCTGAAAGTGACAAATTTGAAAGCATATGCTATGCGGACCCGCACGAGTCCCCATAAGTCGCACAATATGTTATGTGTTTAAAGATCTAATGTAGATTACAGATTACTTACTTTACTTTTTCGGCGCTACAGCCACATGTTGGCCTTTGCCTGGTCGAGAATTTGGTTCCAACGTATCCTATCGCTTGCTATACTTTGCCGACTTCTTATTCTCAGCGCGCGAAGTTCTGATTCGACGCCATCTATCCATAGCATTCTCGGGTGACCCACTCTCCTTCGTCCTTCTGGATCGTTTCTCTGTTTCTATCCACTCAAATGCCCCGGCCACCTCAATCGTTGAACTTTTACCGCTGGCCATTATGTCAGGTTCGCCAAAATCGCGTTTAATTTAAATATTGTATCCTTGCCGCCACCTTTCTCGTTCGCGCAAAGATTGTACGTAGTATTTTACGCTCGAAAACAAGCAGCAGTTGTTCGTTACTTTTCTTCATCGCCCAAGATTAGCATCCATAGATAAGAAACGATGACGCTACACTCAACTTCACATGACTTGAACCGATTCAATCAGCTTTGTTTTGTTTACAAATCTAACAATCGTAACAAATCCGTCTGCGGTTGAGTTTCGAACCAACGCACTGGCAACTCAATCTCATAGTAGCAAGCAGACATGTTAACCACTACGCTATCGAGTTTTACCGCTCTCTTGGATAGCTGCAAGGTCTACTTTGGCTTTTTCAAGCTCATATTTGTCAATTTCATTAATCCTCCTGGTCTGTAAATCTGACGTCTTACATTCCAAGATCCAATTCGAATGTCCTTAAGTCGTTTCCGAGTCGTTGCCGAAAGCCTCGAACCGCCTGAGCGTGGTTTGATTGAAGGACCGTTTTCTCTTTTTTTTTCGTTCGTTGCAATACTTTTTCCTCCATCGTTCTCAGCCATGGGTTCTAGCGCCAGGTCGCAAGCTTCGACACCAACCCTCTATTCATCGAAGGGCCACAAAGTTTTGAGATGCCCTTGCTCCGGTGTGATGGTAATCCCCCACCATGCTAAGTCGCCATCCCATCTCGATGGCGCCTAGCGTTAAGATACTACCCCTCATCCTTCTGTTTAGTGACTCACACTAGTGCATCAGAGTTTACACCTGATCGCTCGCGTAGGTTGTTCACTGTAACAGGTGTCACCACGGGTAGGATAGAATATAGGAGTAGGCTAAGGTACCAGGGATGAGCGGGTTACCGGAAACTTTGAAAAACCCGACCCGAACCCGAACACGAATTGTTTTTTTCGGGTTCATGGGTTTCGGGTTTCGAAAATTTTAATCGGGTCGTGTTCGGTCCGGGCCGGGTTTGGAAACAGTTCGGGTTTCGAAAAATTTGATCGGGTCGGGTTCGGTCCGGGTCGGTTTGTTGTATCATTTTATTGGGGTCCCGATCCTTTATTGACTTTTTATATTCTGCAAAACTCGTCTAAATTTTATCATCTTGCGTTACACGAATTTTGTTTTAGTCTAAGGTCCGTGAAGAATGCAGACGTCGGGCCTTGGAATAATTTTTGTTTCGAAGTAATTTGGGTTGTGAGTTTCGAAAAACTTGAGTGTTTGGTTCGGTCCGGGTCGGGGTTTGAAACAGTTCGGGTTTCGAAAATTTTAATCGGGTCGGGTTCGGTCCGGGTCGGGTTTAGAAACAATTCGGGTTTCGGGTTTGGAAAAATTTTATCGGGTCGGGTTCGGTCCGCGTCGGGTTTCGAAAAATGGTCGACCCGTTCATCTCTATAAGGTACAGAAAGAAGTACTATATTGCGCATGACACACCATTAACACTCACAATAAGGACTCTACAGCCCGAAACACTCAACAGATTTTCACTAATTTGGGATCAAAGGTGTTTTCGGATCGGGTCCGATTTTCAAAATCTTTTTTTTCCTGAAAGATAATTGAAAAAATGATTACAGGGTTGAATTTGGTCAAAATCGGTTAAGAACTTTCTAAGTTACGGTCCAAAAAAGTGGTTAAAAACGTTGTTTTTTGAATTTTGGTGAAACTTTTTGAGTTATATCTCTGCGAAAGTAGAACGGAAATCGCTCTCCAAGGTTTTAAATAAAAGACATGGACATCAGAAAATTACGAAAATTAAATTAGTGAAAATCTGATGAGTGGTTCGGACTGTAGGGTTCTTACTGTTGGCCCGATTCACGCTAATGTTGAAGTTTTGTGTGCTATGTTGTAGAGAAAAAAGAGCCAAACTTTCTTGTCTTTAAAAGTGTGTGTCCGAGACCTCTCCTTAGTGTCCTAGGTAGGTTGTAGACAAAAAATGGTTTTTTGCTATATTTTAGAAAAAACCGATGGAAATATTTTCGTCTTTGAAAGTATGCAAATCCTTAGACCGAAAAAATGGTTTTTGCTATGTTGTAGAGAAAATTAAGGTGAACAAGGTGATTAAGGGCCAAGCTCACGCTGCACGACACGATATTTGGTGGTTTTTGTGAATATTTCTTTAATGATGAGTGCTCTAAGTCGGTTCTAAGATCGGCCCTAGTACAAAACTTTTTTTTTGAAAATTTGTGTGAAAAAATTGTTTTCGTCAAACTTTTCTTTAAAATTTTGAGCTTTTTTAGGGATTTGGAGAGGTTTTTTGCATACTTGCTTCGGACGGGTTATTCAATATTGCCCTTTCGGCAACTTCCAATCCAATTTAATGTGGAAGTAATGGCATATACTGAAAAGTTGCGTACTGATGCGTACGGGTCTCTGGCATATTTTACTATTTACGCGAAGGTGTTTGGTGCAGACTTGACGTTTGATTTAAGTAATGGCTAATGGGAGATGGCTAAACGGGCAACGGGCAAAGCGAGAAGGGGGAGGGAGGGTCGAAAAAGTTGCTAAAAATGCGGACGTTAATTATGGATGTTCCCTTACACCTTAAATAAAAATAAACCAGGTTATCAGGTCAGGTCAGGTCAACGACAAATCAGGTCAGGTCAGGTCAACGACAAATGAGGTCAGGTCAGGTTCAGGTCATTTGAAAAAAAAGACCTGACCTGACCTGAAAATTTCAGGTCAAATGACTTCAGGTTCAGGTCAGGTCAAACCCGACCTGTTCCGAGCCTTATCGCTTGGTACCGAGGGAAAATTTAGAAGGCTTATAGAATTTGTTACTGCCGTTATGATAACATTAACAGATTTTTACACCAGGCTGCGTTCTTTATGGTTACTTATATTTCTCAAGTAGACGGAGTGACTAGTATCAACTTGAAACCATGTGCATAGTAATGTCACAAAACCAGACTGCCCAGCTTACCTCTGTTAGATGAAATTTTTCTCATCAAAATGAGAACGATGGTACAAGCTCAGTGCAAAAACTTAGTGAATTCTATTTCTTTTTGGTTGTTCAAAGAATTCAAGTCCCACATGTTTTGCATGTATGTTGTGTATTCAGAGTTTTTACATTCCCGCACGCACGTGTGAGCGAGAAACCCGAATATAAATTCATTGCAAAACGAATGTTTGTGTAACGAAGTGGAACTTAAAAAGCAGCAAAATCTATAAAGTCTCTGTTAGCTTTACACTAGTGTCTGAACTACTTATGTTATCGTCCTATAGAACATTTTCATGGATAAAATTGCAACAAACCTTTTTTTAAAATCGTTTTTTTTTTTATTTTAAACGCATAAGAAGAATTAATTCAATGAATTGATTCAATGTACTAAAAAATTGAGATTTATTCTGTGTATATACTTTCACATAACCCGATCACTCGAAGTATTCTTTCAGAGCACATTTCAGAGGGTCCATTGAGTCTTTTAAACTCAAATAAACTAAACCGCCCTCAATTTCGGTTACATGTTCTTAAGCCATAACATAATACAACATGTAATGCGATTATAAAAGCGTCATTTCCATTTCAGTTATATCCTGGTAAACACAGACTCGTATAACCAGTTAGTGTATGTTTTAAGACTTTATGGTAACATCATAGGGACGGCCAGGACATCAATGTTGTAAAATGGACACAAAAGATGAATCAAAAGTAAATGGGTTTATGTTGACACGACCATAATATGCGGTTGAATATATTGATAACATTAGCCTGAGTAGAATGTGTTGGCATAATTTTGATTTTAGCTTGAAAATCGGCATATTATCTTTGAGTTTACATTATGGTGATTTAATGGAATGTTAATAGAAACAGAGCTAAAGCATGAATATCAGATCAAACTATTTTGTATAGAATACTACTCTACTTAACTTAATTTGTATTTATGTACCCTTGATTCTAAGGAAACGAATTCATGCTAAAATTGTAAATTCAATTAGTTAATCAAAATCTCTTTGTTATGTCTATCCATTAGCGAAAGACAACTTACTTAAATTGAAAATTTCAACAAATTTATTTAGAGAATTGTTTATTGTCCTTCAAGACTTGAACGCCGTTCATATCTTCCCCTTTTTGCTCGTTTTAATTTACATACAGAGTACGTATTCCACAAACCGTATTTACTTAACAAAAAGAAACGAATAGGGTAAAGCAAAAACTTCAACACAATTGTTCGGATGGCCGTCTATTGGTGGCCTTGTGTGGTTCGCCTCAGGGTATGATCAGGCAATAATCCGAGTTTAAACGGATCCGTCGTGTCGGTGATAAAATATGAGAAAAATGAGTAATGATAGAAGTTCAAAAATGTTATTTTATAATTACTTACTTGGTCCGTTTAATACAAAATATGAAATGAATAATTTACAAAGGAAAAGTTCATTTATGCAAATATTTATTTTCATTTGATCATTACAATCGTTAATGTCATTAACGAACTCCTTGCTTTGCTGCTGATCATAAAAGATTGAAAATAAACGTGTATGACAAGTGGCTTCTCATTGCATTCCTAGATTTTTCATTATATCATAGTTACGGGAGCGTTAGGCTTCGCCTTAAGTGAGTGTGACATATCGTGTGCAGAAAATGTTTATTTCAAAAAATTTGTACATTTGAGTCAGAAATTACAAATCTTAGAATTGAAACAAAATGACCTGAAACCTAAGGGCTGATCTGAGTCTGAAAGAAAAAGGGGACTGCAGTAAAACTTCGATTATACAACAAAAAAATTCTTTCCCATTGATGGATAATCAAAGTTATACTGTATTTCCCCTCATATGTTCACATGAGGCTAAAGTCAAGTCGAACTCTAGTAAGATCAAGTTTAAGTGAACTGACCTGACCTCGAGTCAAACGTTCCTTAATTATTAGATATTTTGGTATGCAAACTAAAATTATACATCCGCATTGCATACATCGAGGGGTGGCGCACTTCATTTATTCCATTTATTCCCAAAATTT
>CM055406.1:64090955-64101391 GCA_029228625.1 Pseudolycoriella hygida
TACGTAACAAAAGTGAGGAATTCATTTTTTAACAAAAACAAGCAAATGTTATGACGTTTAACGTGGTATCTTATGATTTGTCAAAACTAGAGAAAGATAGCTAGAAAAAATAGCATTGCGTCACCAAGTGAAAAGCATATAACAGATGATCACAAAAAAGTTTCTCGTATGCGATTTTGACAAATTTAATTAACAATATAAGTTTTTGGTTGTAAAAGTGTTTGTTACGTAACATTTCTACAACCCCCCCCCTCCCCTAAAGCCCGTAACAATCTGTCACAAATTCTTGTACGCACTTGAGCGTTACGTAATTTAGGGACAGCCCCTAACGTTATGAACTGGTAAGTGTCGTTTAAGCTTGTAGAGTAGTCCTTCGTGACAAACTTTATCAAATGATTTATCAAAAAAAAAAACTAAAAAAAGTTGAAGAAAATAAACTTGCACGAAAATAGGCTCTGGCTTTTACGCATTCAAAATCTTGTTCAAGAGCCACCTTCTCAGCAGAAACTCGAAACTTCGACTATATACAAAGACAGAAAAATATGCTGGTTTTCATCTTTCTGCAACTGTAAAACACTAATCCGACTCTCCGAAACAAATCACACAAACAAAAAGGAAAAAGGAAAGGAAAATGTCAAAATCTATTTTTGTGGACCGACTGACGACAGCCAAATTCAGAAAAAAACGCTAGATAAATGTTTTGATAATAGCACAGAGCGAGATGGAGAGGTGATTATATGGAGTGGAAGAACCCGCGAAAAAACTGGGCGTTTGAAAGTAGTGCAGCCGGAAACAGATTCGAATGGAAAAAGTTAAGTGAGAGAGTGTGTTGGTGTCAAGTAATGAACAAACATATACAAATAACAGAAGAAGTATTAAATAAATCAAACGTCACGTTTGCACTAAAAATACATATTGTAAAACATTATACTCCCTCTTTACGGACACAGCTTGTTATATAATTGTAATGTACTATTTCCGACTTTTCGAATTACACTTACGGAAATATATTTTTGCATCAAATAGAATTTTGTACTTCTGCGCAGCTTTTTAACACTGCAAAAACTTGCGCAGAAGTAAAACATTCTATTTGATGCAAAAATATATTTCCGTAAGTGTAAGTCAATAATGTACACTGCTGTAACGATACAAAAATAAAATTTGTATAGAATTTTTCTCCTGCCTCGCGTGGTAAAACTTTTATTATGGAAAACGAATTTTACTCAACATCTATCTATTAATCGTTTTATAACCAAATTTGCGCCTTTAAAGAAAATGATCGGAAAAGTGATTGCAAGTAAAGCAGGGCCTACTTTACTCAATGTAGCGAGAAAATTACTTCATGGAAATGATTTTGGAAATTTTCAAAAAATACATCTGGCTTTCTTTATTACATTGTTTGCACAGAGATACTTAACGAATGAATGAAAAGAATTTAATTGAGCAATTCTCACCAAACTCGGAGTTGTTTTTCTCTGCTTGTGCACTTTCCTTCACTTTGTCGATGTTTCGTAGTGTCACGTTAAGCTTGAAAGACTTGAAGAGCGAAAATAGTGAACTTTTAGTTAAAATTCTAATATGAATGATGAAGAAAATTAATAATTTCTGACAAATAGGCGCTGGTGTAATGGGATCCGAGTGAAAACTCTTCATAACAAACATTTATATAAATATAGTCACTCCTTTTGCTGTTATTGATTGAATTTTCGGAAAACTTTTTTCTTGTTAAAGGTACATAATAACCCAGTCGATTTAAGAGTTATCTTTTACTCTTCACATCTTTACATTATGAAGGCATAGACTTTAATGAGTTTTTTTTTATTTTGTTGGTTTAATTGAAGTTTTTTTCGTCTTTCTTCATAATTAAAATATAATTCTTTTGATGTTGGTTGATTATATATTTCGAACTAGGGTTTGTTGTGAAGACTACACTTAAACCCAAGGGATTAATTATTAAGCGAAAGGAAAAAGTTTTTTTTTCAACTAATAGAGGATTTTCTCATATCTTTACAGATAATCAACGGAGCATTGATCAAATAAAGTATTATCCAATGGGAATTACTGACACCTTCGAACGAAAAATCCATTAAAAAATAATTAATGAGAATTCACACTACAATGAATAAATTTAACAGCATCATTACTTGAAATAAAAATCATATAATTTTCATAGAAATGATACGGCAAGTATGACGTTTCGGCACCGTCATTTTAGACATACACAGCCTCTAAATTGGCGGGCTGTACTATTGCTTATGTTTTGCGCACTCATCGGATGTACGAAAATGGAAGAACCCAACATCGAGTGTCCGAGTCATGCAGATAATTCCGCCTGTCCGTGCTACAAATTCGTGGATGGTAATTTGAATTTATTTTTACTATTTTCGTTAGTGAATAGAATATGAGGTTAACATTAACACGTTCCATTGAATTCCATTGTTATTGTATGCAAGTTTTAAATCTTAATGGTGGTAACAGTACGTTATACAAAATTTCCTTTCTACGAAGATTGAATATTTATTAAGAAGCGATAGCTACTTTATGTATTCACTCTTCCTGTCTGTCCGTCCGTCAATTATGACGTCACAAAAACGACGTTGCAAATACGATGTCATGAAAATGACGTCACAAATGTGACGTCATAAAAATTAAGTCACAAAAATGACCTCTAAAATACAACGTCACAAATAGTTATGACGTCATAGATATTGTTTCATTTAATTAAAAACGAATGTATCACAACATTTATTTTATATCGATAAATTAGCTTTTTTTAGAGCAAAAAGTCTTCTACGGTATTTGAAAATAATTTATATATTTTTTTTAAAACTGAAATGAAGATCTCGATTTTAAAATTGAAGCGCCAAAAAAGCTGTTACAGCTTTTTTTTTGGTAGAGCGGAAAGTACCAACACAAAAAAAAGTGACATGGTTCGAAATGTCATAGCAAATTTGTCAGTTGTTTACCTGATACAAAATAATTCGATTAATATTATATTCCGAAAAAGAATGACCAACACAACTGACAAGGACTAAACATTTGGCAATCCGAAACCGACAAAACAAAAACACATTGATTCTCCTCGGAACTCTTCAAGCAGGTTGGACGTAGATAGATTCACATGCGAATCTACTATTGCATTGCCTTTTTTTGGCTCATAGAAGGCAATGCAAAACGACACTTTGCTTCAGTTCCTCGGAACTCTTCAAGCAGGTCGGACGTAGATAGATTCACAAGGGAATCTTCTTTTGCATTGCCTTTTTTTGACTCATAGAAGGCAGTTCCTCGGAACTCTTCAAGCAGGTCGGACGTAGATAGATTTACATGGGAATCTTCTTTTGCATTGCCTTTTTTTGACTCATAGAAGGCAGTTCCTCGGAACTCTTCAAGCAGGTCGGACGTAGATAGATTCACATGGGAATCTTCTTTTGCATTGCTTTTTTTGACTCATAGAAGGCAATGCAAAAGAATCTACTATTGCATTGAATTTTCTTTGGCTTTCGGCTTATAAAAGGCAATGCAAAACGACTCTTTGCTTCAGTTCCTCGGAACTCTTCAAGCAGGTCGGACGTATGTTGGTTCACGCTGAAAATTTGTGACCGACATTTTAAAGGCAGACATACGAACAAACAGACAAATTTTTGACTTTTATAAATAGTAATGTACAATTTCGTGTCCCTCATGTCAAGTTAGCTAGGTGGAAAAGAGTGTGTTGTGAGTTCGAATTCAGCTTATGCGTAGGAATTTCGTGAACATAATTTTGGATGGATGGAAGAAACGATCGATAAAACAGTTCAACTTTACCGATAAAAAATAATAAATGACCGATAATTATTTACCGATAAATTTTCAAAAGATTTTTGAAAGCGATTTTTCAACCCTTCGTCAGGCGAAAAGGATAAAATTGACCTGATTTGAAACGGTCTCTCAACGATTGAGTATTGCTCTTGCTCCTCATTTTTCTTACCCTCTTACTCAAGTCTTTAAGATTAAAAATAATTTTCGTCTTATCAATGGAACTCACTGCGCCAAATATATCTAAACATTTTTATTTGTTGCATGTGCTGCATGCTTTTCAAATTTTCTCCCATTTGACCATTTTATTATGGAACAATTTCGAGAAACGTTTAAGTAATTTCAATAATTCCAATAATTTTGTATTGGAACATTTGAATTTTAAATTGGACCACCCAAGGTTTTTCATTTGAGCAAAAACATTTTAGTGTGGAACGAAACGAATAACGATTAAGAACTTTCATTTTTCATTGGAACTTTCAGTTTTCCACATTGGAACAAACCAAATTTTTTGTGGAACAAAACGGAAAACGTTGTGGAACGTTTGAATTTATGTTGGAACATTTGTATTATTTGTTGGAAAATCCCGTGTTCAATATTGGACAAAAAGAATATTTTTTGGGCCAAAACCAATAAACATTGTAACAAAAACACTTACTTTTGGAACATTTGAGTTGTTATTGGAACATTTAAATGACGACGCCGTTAGTTTTTTCATAGCGAACACTTCGGTTATTATTACGTTGTACGAGATCTCTAGTATAAACCGACTGGCATATATATCACAAACGTTAGAAGCCCCATTTCTTGTTGATGACTATTTTAGTGCGTTTCTGCAGCGAAGATCTGGTTCCGTTGGAGCAGCAAAGTTTGTGCAACAAACCTCAAAAAAATGCTTAAACAAAAAAAAACGGATTACTTTACTAGCGCCTGACCGCATTTTTAGACCCGTACGAAGTACGTAGGTCTGATGCGTTTACTACCACGTTTGTTACATTGCGAATTCGAACACGGGAGTAAGGGGGAACCTTTTTTTGTTGCCTCCAGATGACAAATCAGCGAAAAAAACAATGTCCGTCTGTCTGTCTGTCGGTCTGTCTGTCGGTCGGTCTGTCTGTCGGTCTGTCTGTCGATCTGTCTGTCGGTCTGTCTGTCGGTCTGTCTGTCGGTCCGTCAACACGATAACTTGAGTAAATCTTGACCAATTTTCAAAAACTTTTTCTTTCCTGAAGGGTAGTCAAAAAATATTTTATGGGATTGAATCTGGGTACTGTCGGCCCAAGGGCCGCCGAGCTAGGGCCGTTTAAGTGGTTTTTGGTCTTTTGCACATAAGTCGAGTAAATCTTTACCGATTTTCAAAAATTTTTTTTGTTTGAAAGATCTGGGCATGGCCGACAATTTATGGAAGAAACTTTTTTTTAATTTGAGCCTTTGGACTTAGATAGGGCACTAAAAACGAGTCTCTGCTAGGGCTCTACGTGTTTTTTGCACATAACTCGAATAAATCTTTTCTGATTTTCATAAATTTTTTTTTTGTTTGAAAGATCTGGGCATGACCGACAATTTGTGGAAGAAACATTTTCCGATTTGAGTCTTTGGACTTAGCTAGGGCACTAAAAAAGAGTCTTTGTTAGGGCCCTACTTTTGTACATAACTCGAGTAAATCTCTTCCGATTTTCAAAAACCTTTTTTTGGTTGAAAGATCTCGGCACGGCCGACAATTGATAGAAGAATTTTGGCCTGTACTTAGGGCTCAAGTGGGCCTCATGTCGGTACTAAGGTCGGCCCTAACATAAAAAAATGTTTTTTACTATGTTGCAGAGCAAATTGAGGGAAACATTTTTGTCTATGGAAGTATGTATCCGAGGCCTCTACTTAAGGCCCTAGGTCGGCCCTAGCCCAAAAAATAGTTTTTTGCTATGTTGTAGACAAAATTGAGGAGAACATTTTTCTCTATTTGGAGGTCAATTTTGTGCGTTCGAAGAATTTTTTTACACCGTTACTTCGGACGGGTTTTTCAAAATTGCCCTACGGGCATTTTCCAATACAGTCTAATTTGAACGCAATATTTACTTAAATACGTTCCAGTCTTTTCGTAACATCAAGTCTGTTTGCCGCATCTATTCTGATACGTACGGGTCCCTTCTATGTTTTTATTAGTCCCTTGCACAGTATTCGCCTATCTGATAATCGGTACCGAGATTCTGTCGACGACCCGTTACCCGTCTGCATGAATTATCATGGTATATAGTCTCCCTCATAAATTATAAAACATAAAATTAATTCCATTTTGTGACATTTTTTCCCTCCAAGTTCTCGCATGTAATAATCTTTTCAGAAGACAAGAAAAAAATTATACTTTCATGACAAAATGTCCCTTGAAACGACCCCTTTCCTTTTGTTTATGGAAGAGCGGAAAAACTATCTTCATTTTACATAATTAAACTACTAAAACTAGATGGTATTAAAAAATGGAACGGGAAATGCGACGAACAGTTTACTTACACTGGATATGGTGTCAAACTTACATGAAGCGAAGCTATATTTTCGAACATTGCTGCATGATGTCGATAGATGTTGTTAGTATCGTCATATGATTATGTTGTAATGTTTAGATTTGAACAGAACATGTTGAGAAGGAAATTAGAATTGAAATCGGAGCACAATCATAAATTATACGAGCATATACAAACCATACATGAATATTTAGCAATTGTACGAAATATTCCATAAAGTGCTTACAGACAGCTTTCGAAAACTTGCAAAGCTTCAATTTATACATAAACGTGATAATGAAAATAACACAATCCGTCTTCACCTAATAGTTCACAAAAAGGTCACTTCCGATATGTTTCCATTCAAATTCAATTTTCATTTGTTGCAGAGATCAACCCCATGTATTAACCATCTATTATGGTACGTTACAATATAGATGTATCCGACCGGAATCCCACACACACTCCTCGGTCCAACGTACTATCATCACCCTTGTATCTTTTATGAAAGAAGCTCAAAATATAAGAAAATGCTAGCCACTGAATTGAATACCACCATAAACCTAATATAGATAAAAGATTCCACTATAATGTGTTGCGTATCCATCTGCAAAACGAATATTGCAAATGTTAAGCTGAGGGAAAATAAATTGGTTTACAGAAAACTATACAAGATTGTGTCGGCAGCTTTAAATAATACTAAACATAAATCACCCTCAAAAGCTAATTCATCAAAGTGCAAACTCCTCTTTCGTTATAATATATTTTTGGTTAAACTATCCGTTAGACTTGGACTTGTATGTAATGAAATGAATAGATTCATAGTAGAAGGTACTATAAATGTTATACACATCGGCTTTACGTTTATGTTTATGTTTATGTACGAATAAACTCCGCACTCTGTTAATGTTGTAAGACATACACCATTTATAGGTCATGGTAATTTGGTCAGCATATATTTGTAGAGAAAAACAATATTTCAGTATAACAATGGTATGAGCCTTATAAACTGAACAAATATTTTACTTATATTGCTCCGTGCTCTCCATGTATACGAGATGTATAAGTGCGCGGAATGAGAACGGGTAACCATAACCTTTAATACGATTGCTTGTGTTTAGTTATCTTATTAAAAACTCCAATGAAAAAAGACAGAACACAAAAAGCCATGTATACACTTCGTTTAGCATTTGTTTGCCCAAAATCTTTCCTAAATGGGATAAGAAAACAAAAGAAAAAATTTTTTTTTACAAGACCGGAGACTCCGTTAGCTTAAGAGTTTTTGTGTAAACCTAAAGCCTAACCCACTGAAGAAGCATTGAAGTCTTTTTATGTATTCGAATTCAACAAAAGTACAAAAGGAGTTCTAATTTAGGTAGTAAAATATACATATTTTGCATGAACCTGTAAACCAAACCGCACACCAACTTGTATTAATAAGTTAGGTTATAGCAAAGTGCATAAAAGGATTTCTTTAGTTAAAAACAAAAGAATAAATTTCGTACACCAAAGAAAGGAACTTTTCATTTTGATGGAGTTATTGAACGGAACTTTAAAGATTTTATATCATAGAAAAATGAAAGAACCTTTTTATGAAAACAAACGACATTATTCGTGTTTTGCCATTGAATGGCATTCATTCCATAGGTCGTTCGTTGCGTCCTTATATCACGAGGCACTAGAATTTTAATTAAAATTTTAATGAAAAGCAACTTTTCATCGAATGAGCGTGATGCGTTTTCCCTTTTTTGTGTAAAATTTCATAAACTTCATACAATCGATGCATTCACTTCGATAAGATTATGAATTGACTTTAAAATGCAAAATGTTTGCACAGAGTTTCATAAATGGAAACCTTTTCATGAAAGCATGCATAACTGGTTCTTTTTTTAGAAAAGATATTCGCGGAAATGTTTTTTTGAAAACTTGATTTCCCTCAGCGACATTCTTATTCATTACTTAAGGTGAAGGTATTGACCATTAAAGTAATGACAATTGCTTCGAAGCTTATATCTTGTCCTCTGAGTTGTTTCAGTTAATATGAAGAAAAATTTGTTATTTTTGTTGTTTCATTTTGCGTAAAATGTAGCTTGAGGTGAAATCTAGTTGAATTTTTAATAATAACAGGAAAACAGGAAGCAGCGGGAAAAAGCCTTATTACAGTCACGGAAAAGCTAGAAAACATATTCTACCTTTTTAGTGTCTACGTAAATATACAAATAAGCAAACAATACAACGTTTTCTGTTCTTTTATAACTGTAAGAATTTCAAAGATCCGTAGAAATTACCCAAGGTAATGTCGAAGGCCATATACCAGGATTGGGCCATATTTCCCTTAAACACTGAAACACGTGTTTGCTTATATTTAATTCTCTACAATTTCGCCTTTGGAACCAACTTTCTAACTCTCATAGTTCTAGAGATCTGGGTCATCCTGCCCAATTATGAAAGTCGCCATATACCAGGATTGGGCCATATTTCACCAAAACCCTGAAACACGTGTTTGCCTATATTTAATTTTCTACAATTTCGCCTTTGGAACCAACTTACTAACTCTCATAGTTCTGGAGATCTGGGTCATCCTGCTCAATTATGGAAGTGGCCATATACCAGGATTGGGCCATATTTCCCCAAAACCCTGAAACACGTGTTCGCTTAAATTTAGTTCTCTACAACTTTGCCTTCGACAGTAAATCTCCATATTGCATGGTTAAGGAAATATAGACGAAAAACTGTTTTCGTATATGGCCAAGAATCTCAATTTCGTCCATTCCATTGGTCCCAGTGCCCAGACCCCTGTACCGATTCCCACAAAAATTTTTTCCCAGTTTTTTGGCATCAAATGCTTTCATTTGACACCAAAATGAGGAATTTCGTTGCTATACTTGCTGAGATATTTGCAAAAAAGCTTCACCGACCTTCGAAAAACCATGTTTTTGGTCACTTCCTCGACCATATCTCCGGAACCACTTGATCGATTTTGCTCATCTTCGAACTTGAATCATGCGAGGCATGTACCTTCCAGGGAAAAAAAGTTTAGGCTGATCGGTTGAGCCGTTTGAAAAAAAAAGTGGAGACGGACAGACGAACAGACGGACAGACGGAGAGACGGACAGACGGACGGACATTTTTTTATTGCTGATTCGTCATATTAAGACGATAATATATGCATCCCCTACTATGAGATCGAGTTGCCAGTGCGTTGGTTCGAAACTCAGCCGCAGACAGATTTGTTCCGATTGTTAGATTAGTAAACAAAACAAAGCTAATTGAATCGGTTCAAGTCATGTGAAGTTGAGTGTAGCGCCATCGTACGGCTTACCGGTGAAAGGCATTGTTGGGAGGTGCCGGTATTCTACTCCTACTAGTTTCGTTCCTAGTACATCTCATGGATGGCACTGGGTTTGTCGCATAGCTTACCACTGGCACAGTAAAAACTTTCCGGTAATGAAAGGATCTCAAATAGTAGAACCACAAAAAGTAGCGAAACTAGTAAATAATGATCTAGCCCCTAACCCTTCATGGGTTGTTAAGGCAGATTATTATTATTATTATTATTATTATATGCATCCCCCCAACTCCCAGCTCGACCTACCCCATGTTACAACAAAATTGTTTGTAGTAAACGTATAGGACCTTTGTACTTCGTACGGGTCCAAACATAGAAGGGACCCGTACGTATCAGAATAGATGCGGCAAACAGAGTTGATGTTACGAAAAGACTGGAACGTATTTAAGTAAATGTTGCGTTCACATTAGACTGTATTGGAAATTGCCCGTAGGGCAATTTTGAAAAACCCGTCCGAAGTAACGGTGTAAAAAAATTCCGAACGCACAAAATTGACCTCCAAGTAAAGAAAAATGTTCTCCTCAACTTTGTCTACAACATAGCAAAAAACTATTTTTTGGGCTAGGGCCGACCTTAGTACTGACCTAGGGCCTTAAGTAGAGGCCTCGGTAAATAGAGGCCTCGGATACATACTTCCATAGACAAAAATGTTTCCCTCAATTTACTCTGCAACATAGCAAAAAACATTTTTTTATGTTATGGCCGACCTTAGGACCGACATGAGGCCCACTTGAGCCCTAAGCACAGGCAAAAATTCTTCTATAAATTGTCGGCCGTGCCGAGATCTTTCAAACAAA
>CM055406.1:64105228-64144404 GCA_029228625.1 Pseudolycoriella hygida
TTACAAAACTCGTTTAAATTTTATCATCTTACATTACACGAATTTTGTTTTAGTCTAAGGTCCGTGAAGAATGCAGACGTCGGGCGTTGAAATAATTTTTGTTTCGAAGTGATTTGGGTTGTGAGTTTCGAAAAACTTGAGTGTCTGGTTCGGTCCGGCTCGGGTTTTGAAACAGTTCGGGTTTCGGGTTTCGAAAAATTTGATCGGGTCGGATTCGGTCCGGATCGGGTTTTGAAACAGTTCGGGTTTCGGGCTTTGAAAATTTTAATAGGGTCGGGTTCGGTCGTCGACCCGTTCATCTCTAATCAAATCGCGGGATAAAGCAACATCTAGAATTGGGAGTGATGACACATTGACACATATCTACATAAATACGGCTGTTTGAAGTTTGCTTCTTTTAATATGGCGCAGGGGAAAACATTTAGGCCATCAAAATCAATGGTCTCATACTCATACGTGCTTCGGTAGGCCCTTTGACATTACCTTGGGTAATTTCTACGGATCTTTGAAATTCTTTCAGTTAAAAAAGAGCACAAAACTTTGAATTGTTTGCTCATTTCTCTATTTAGATACGTTAGAGTCTTTTTGTAACATCTAGCCTGTTTGCCACCTCTATTCTGATACGTCCGGGTTTTTGGTTATGTTTAACTGTTTTATTATTATGACTTTTACTTCATTATCACAACAAAAACACTTTTTAAAAGGGAAACGTGATGCCAATCCTTGCCCTTCTTCCAAAACAACTGATGTCAATTGGGGCATCAATTGGAGCATCAATATATCCATCGGCTAGTGTCTGAATATGCTTATCACAACAAAAACCTTTTTTAAAAGGGAAGCGTGACGCAAGTCCTCGTCCCTTCTTCCAAAACAACTGATATCAATTTGGGTGACGCTTACAGCTTCGGAACGCAAATAATTCTTTTGGAATGTTTTCATTTTTGTTTCAAAAAATGCTTCACAAATGCCGGACCCACCAACGTAATAATTTTTCTGCGCTTTCAAATTTCATACGAAAAAAATTTGACTCTATGTACTTGAGACATCATGCGAAGCTTAATTTCTTGTTGGTAAAATTTAAAAGAACAGAAAAACTATAGTCCGGCGTTTGTGACGCATTTTTTTGATCAAAAATGAAAACCTCATAAAAGAATTGATTGCGTTTCAAAGCTTGAATCGTTGTTTTGGATGAAGGGACATTGCCAGGAGCCCTAGCTCACAAAAAGGACGGTTACCCCTTTTTTCAAAATCTCATATGTTCGGCGCTACTACTTCCATGAACGAACTTCCACTACATCATATCAAAAGTTTTTTTTTGAGCCGCCGCTGCCGCCAAACCGAAGCACGGCTATTACTCCCATGGGCGAAAATGATCCCCACAACTTCCTCATACTACATATCAAAAGTTCCCCCGTCTATTTATCGCCATTTTGGCGGTCACCCCCATACACTACACTACACACCCAACCCAACAACTTTCCTTTTGACACCAAACCTCTATCTCCAACACCGCACCTTGTCTCATACAAAATGTGCTACCATACACATTACACACTAAAACACATGCATATCGGCTTTATATGGCGCCTTCTAAGGGCGGATATTTCGTCCGTTTTTTTTTATAAAAATTGGGGTTGTTATGTCCGTATTTTTTGTCGGGGATATTTTCTCCGAGGGGATATTTTTTTGGGGATAATAATTTTTGGAAACTATTGCCTGGTATTTGGGATGCTCTCAAGGTTTGGGGCACAGAAGGTTGTTGAACACGCATAGCCCGAGAACTCTACCTGTCTCCAAGGTTTACGTGAACGAGGTGTGTAATTTTTTGTACACTCGTACATAAATGCATGCAGTTTCTTGACAAGGAAGCACAATTATTTTGCTAGCAATAAAAATGTGCTATCTGTACAGTTTTTTAAAGACTAGAGTCGGTAGGCGCAATGTGCAGTTGGCTGGGCCTGACTTATTCAACAAGCTTCATAAGCCTCAGGGGTATTATTATGCGTACGGTATTTAAGCGTTTGCGAAAACAAATTTTGGTTGTAGGAAGGTTCTAAGTATGCGGTCGTTTCACTGTAATTTTTTTTTTCATTAAAATGCAGTATACGGAAACTGGTGGGATTGGGGTGCTTGAGGGTGGGATCGATAGAGGGAGGTCTCCTGATGACAAAACAACAAGAATTGGGGCGCGGAAGCCCCTCCCTGGGCGCCCAGGGTTATCCAAACTCTTTTTTTTCAATTTTTGTGTTTTTTTAAGGTGTAATCGACGCGGGGAGCTCATCTAATGACAAAACAACAAGAATTGGGGCGCTAGAGCGAATGAATTTTCCTTTTACAAAATGCCACGAGCGAATGAATTTTCCTTTTACGAAATGCCACGAGCGAATGAATTTTCCTTTTACGAAATGCCACGAGAGTGAATGAATTTTCCTTTTACAAAATGCCACGAGCGAATGAATTTTCCTTTTACGAAATGCCACGAGAGTGAATGAATTTTCCTTTTACAAAATGCCACGAGAGCGAATGAATTTTCCTTTTACAAAATGCCACGAGAGCGAATGAATTTTCCTTTTACAAAATGCCACGAGAGCGAATGAATTTTCCGTTTTCAAAATGCCACCATAACACTGATTTTACTACTTTATTTGTTCAAAGCATCATCTGGTGTTCAAAGAAAAAATCTTCTACTTCAATTGTTGAACCGTTCATTTAGCTATATAAGACCACAATTTCCGTACGATATTCATTATTTATGTCATCTCTGTCTTGCGCTACGCACATAATCATGGACTCATCACATGTTAACATTTTCGAATTACATGACTGGCTCAATGCTTTGACTGATAAGCATTTACTACATAAATTATCGGAGTATGGCATATTGCCAGAAGAAAAAAAATACCTTTGCAAAAAATGCAAAGCACCACTGAGCTCGACTGCAGACAACTCTCGGATCGACAATTGAAAAAAAAGTTTGGATGAGCCTGGGCGCCCAGGGAGGGGCTTCCGCGCTCCAATTCTTGTTGTTTTGTCATCAGGAGACCTCCCTCTATCGATCCCACCCTCAAGCAACAATCTTAGCTGTTTCTGTATACTGCATTTTCGCCTTTTTCTTTCCTCCTCGTGTTAGAGCCATAGAGTATGTATGTGCCATAGTTTTTAATTAGTTATTATTCCGAGTATTCGGCGCCGTATTCCGTTCCAAAATTCATAATTTGTTTTAGATTCATCTGATCTGGCTGTGGGAAATATGCTCCAAAGATGTCCATTCGTTGTTTGCATAAAACTGGGCACGTGGTCAGTAGATGAAGTGGTGTCTCGTCACCTGTCTCACATAATCTGCATAGACTACTCTCTGCCATACGCATTCTGTTCATGTGTTTATTGAGCTTGCAGTGTCCCGTTAATAGTCCAACTAAAGATCTAACGACTTTTCGTGATTTATTCAGGAGAAATTTAGTGACGCTGATGTTAGATTCTAGTATGAATTTCCTGGTGTGTACACAGCTTCCGAGGCTGTTCCACATTATGTTGTGTTTGTTTAGGAAATATTCTCTAATACTTTTCCTTTGTGTTTTGTAGGAGATCCCCACTACTGGTTCTGGTCCAATAAATTGGGTCTCGCTTCCTTTCTTAGCTGCTTTGTCAGCTTCCTCATTCCCTTTTATTCCTTGATGGCCAGGGACCCACACAAGGAATATCTTATTTTTTGTTGAAATTTGCTTTATTCGACTTAGACATTCGATCATCAGTTTGGACGTAAATCAGTGCGATTGAAGCGCTTTAAGAATTGCTTGACTATCTGTACAAATTGTACAAATTGTGCAATTTTCAACTTTTCTGTCTAACATCATTGTGCACGCTTTAATAAGAGCATAGACTTCTGCCTGGCCAATGGTCGCTAAGGTCCCTAGCGGTATGGTCATGTTGAATTCAGGACTTGTTGAGAACCATCGGTGTAAATATATTCACCATTGGTGTTACCAATGTTCCCTTCCACCCACTCAGATCTTTCGGGAATCAAACACTAAAATTTCTATCAAAGTGGTATTGTGGTACACATTTGTCAGAGTTCATGTTTATAACTGGGATTGCTTCTCTATGGCGATTAAAAATTATATTGTAATCCAAATAACTATTTTTTTATGTCTCTATATCTATCGAATGTGTTATTTACTGCACTAATCTATCTTTCTGTAAATTTCCATGTACACGTTTTGCTCCACATTAAGGACCATAGTGTTCCTTATAGAGTCCATTTTGTGGCATTTTTGAAAAAGATCGAAATATTCCTAACATAGCGACTTTAAACTGTCTGTGATTGGCTTACATATTGTAAAAGAATTCAAAATATATTTGAAATAACTTAACTATGGGTTTTTGAACAGTAGAGTTTCTCAGTTTTCTCTTTTGTGTGTTTCACTTACTCTAACTGTAATACATTTGAAAGCTAAATCAGACGTAATTTGATTTAACATTTCATATATTTTCTGAAAATGGAAACAGATAGTCACTTTGAACTCAAATACCCATTTTCAATCGTATAGTCTATACACTATAACCGTTTGTTTATCAATTTTATTTCAATATTTATTTTCATAACTGCGATGACAATATGACATAAAATATTATGTATACATAGATCGTCGCTTTGCATTGTCAACCTTCTGAAAGAGAAATAATAAAATTTTTCTTTGTATATCAAAATTCTGCCTCTAACAAGCCATTTTATACGCTTTTCTATTTTTTCAGGTCTCTTTTTAGAATGCCCTGGTACAACAGCCGTTACACTACGTTCAACCTTACAAGTGATATCAGCACCCATACAATCCTTGTCTGTATTCGACTTTGATCGCTCCGTCACGTCGCTTTCACAGGATATGTTCATGGCTGGCGTACATATAAAACATTTACAGTTCTCTCATTCCCATTTGCAAATGTTGAAAGATAACAGTCTACAGAATCTACGTGAGACTTTAGAATCGCTAAGTATAGTCAATGGGAAACTATTACAGGTAAGATATAACCCCCATGTACAATATCTGAAGCGATATAAAAGTTTCAACATGAAAAAAAACGAACGTTCGTTGGTTTATAGTGGGTGTGTAGATTATGAAAGAGATATGACTTTCAGCTCGTACTTTCGCGGAAGTTTTTTTTTCGACTGATTTCTTTTCTTTTTAATATGTACGGTTTCCTAAGTAGTCTTAGGTATAAGAACTTTTCAGTTGTTCTTGTTTTAATTATAACAATAGAACTATTTCTCCATAAATAAATCTTACAATTGTTTTATTGTTGATTATTAACTTTTTCGGAAAATTGCTGTTTTGAACTTTTCAACTTTATTGTTGCTTTGGATAAAATATTTCAAAACTTTGCTTGGTTTTCATGTTTTAAAAAAGAAAGCGTAGTTTGTGTAGATTCCTGTCAAAGTATAAGGGATTTTATATTGAAATACATAAGCTGTAAGGAACGGGTAAGCTCAGTGTTAACGTACTGGCTTTCCAACAAGAATATCCGGGTTCAATCCTGGTGGGGACAAATTCTGTATAGGATTTTCTTCAATGTATAGCATGAAAGTAACGTTCCTAGGCATACCTAGACTTCATAATATGGGTAGTTGTGAATTTGGTGCCATGGATTGGACAAAATTTTTTTTTTCAGTTGTATAAGATTATAGGTGGTTTCTCGTGAATATTTGGTTAGGTATGAAACATAGAGCCTTACGTCCAAAGAAAAAGTTGTAGGGAATTAAATTTTAACGAACACGTGTCACAAAGTTCTGTCCGTTCTGCCCTACAATGCATAAACAAATTACTTACTTAACCGGCACTACAACCCATTAAGGGTCTTGGCCTTCTGCAACACGCTTCTCCAACCGGACCTATCCGCAGCTAACGTACCCCCGCTTGATACTCCCACAGTTTTTAAGTTGGCAAGAGCTGCGTCATACCATCTGGATTTTGGACGCCCTGCACCTCTCTTGCCCTCCGGTCTGGTTTTTAGGATTTTTTTCGGAATACGATGATCTTCCATTCGTTGTATATGGCCGAGCCAACGCAGTCGGTTTATTTTGGTAGTTCTGACTATGTCCGGCTCTCCATAAAGCTGAATAAGCTCATGATTGAAACGTCTACGCCATCGGTTCTGCCTTTGATCGAATACAGGTCCAAATATTGTCCGCAGTACTTTTCTTTCGAACGTGTGCAGCGATTGTTCGTCTCTTTGTGTCAAGCACCACGACTCCGAACCATACGTAACCACCGATCTGATCACAGATTTGTATATTGCGAATTTTGAATTTCGGCTTACTGACTTGGACTTTAAGATTTTCAGAAGGCCGTAATAACTCCGGTTGCCCAGAATTACTCGTCTCTTAATTTCGTCCGCGATGTCGTTATTAGTGTTCAGCTCCGATCCAAGGTATACGAATTTGTTGACCATTTTGAATGTGTGTGTGTCGATCGTTACGGTTTCCTCCTGGTGTCGATTCGAAGGCGGTATGATCATATACTCCGTTTTTTCGTCATTAACTTTCAACCCAAGGTCGGTACCTTTCCTCTCCAAGGCCATAAAGTTGTCTTTAACAACATCCATTTTTCGTCCAAGCATGTCCAGGTCGTCTGCGAAACCTAGCAACTGACTCGACTTGGTGAGAATGATGCCGCTGGAATCTATGTTCATGGTGCGCACAGCTGCTTCAAATGTCAGGTTAAAAAGCAACGTCGCGAGAGGATCTCCCTGACGTAGGCCTTCCTCTATGTCGAAAATCTCTGACAGTTGATTACGGATCCTTCCTCGGCTATTAGCTCCGTTCAGTGTTAACTTGGTTAGCCAGATCAGTTTGTTGGGGATTCCAAATTCCTCCATTACTCTCCACAGCTTACTTCTAACACTGTCGTAGGCTGCCTTAAAATCAACGAACAAATGGCGTGTTTCAATGTTGTACTCCTTGCACTTCTCCAAGATCTGTCTGATATTAAACAGCTGGTCCGATGTTAAACGACCTACACGAAAACCATCTTGGTATTCACCTACAGAGTTTTCCATGTATGGATGAAGGCGCTGGTAAAGAATATTTGCAAATATCTTGTAAGCAATATTCAGTAGAGGGATTCCTCGAAAATTGCCACACTCCAATTCGTCTCCTTTTTTGTATATAGGACAAAGAATGCTGTTCTTCCACTCTTCCGGTAACTCCTCGACATTCTATATACGCGTGCTGAGCTCGTGCATCTTATATAAATAGCGCGTTGCCGCCGTTCTTGAAAAGTTCGCCGGGTAGATTGTCTGTCCCCGGGGTTTTGAAATTTCTGAGCCCTTAAATTTCAGCTTCAACTTCTTGCATCGTTGGTTCTTCTATATATGGTTGCGCAGTATGAAATGGCATTTCGTTGTTTTCTTCGTTTCGGTTGAGCGGTGTGTTCGGATTAAGCAGTTCTTTGAAGTAGTCAGCCCATCTCGCAATGCTCTTTTCCTCATCTGCTAAGACCAATCCATTCTTGTCCATAGACAGCAAAGGTTATTGACTGTAACCATTTTTGGATTCGTTTGCTTTCCGATAAAAGTTCCGAGTTTCCTTCCTATTGCCAAACTTTTCAATTTCGATCAAGACGTTCCTATCCTGCAGCCGTTTTTTGTTTCGGAACAGTTTTCGAGCGAAATTTCTCTTCGAACGGTACTCTGCCTGGCCTGCTCGAGTGTATCGACTCAGAGTTTTTAGTCGAGCTGCATTTTTGTTCCCCAGAGCTCGCTGGCATTCATCGTCGAACCAGATATTTCTTTTATTTCCCGTTCTCGTTCCCAAAGTCTCTGCCACGGCGCTCTCTACATTCCGCCTGATTTGATTCCACGCATCGTCTATACTGTGTTGCTCGCTGACCATTTCTTCGATAATTTTTCTCTCCAAACTATCCACGTATTTGTGTTTGATGTCTTCGTTCTGCAGTTTTTCAACGTCCCAATTTTTCAATGCCTGTTGTCGATTGTGTTGGACCGATATGCGAGACCTAACAACCACTTTAACCAAGTAGTGGTCAGAGTCAACATTTGGTCCTCTACAACTCCTGACATCCAATACATTTGAACAGTGCCGTCCATCTATCAAAACGTGATCAATCTGGTTTTTGGTTTGTCCATCAGGTGATACCCATGTCGCTTTGTGGATGTTTTTATGTTCGAAATACGTACTGCTCACAACCATGTACCATGTACGTACCGTTATCGTTAGAGTTTTCATGGAGGATGTATTTACCAATTGTGGGACGATAGAAGACTTCGCGACCTATTTTGGCATTCAGATCTCCAAGCAGAATCTTAATGTTACGTTTCCGCGCTCCATCATATATCTCCACCAGTTTCTCTTAAAATAGCTCCTTCGCTTCTTTGTCTTTTTCCTCCGTGGATGCGTAGGCGTTAATAAGAGTATAGTTGAAAAATTTTCCTCTTATCCGTAGAGAGCACAATCGCTCGTCAACAGGATTGAAGCCAATCACCACGTTTCTAGCTGTGCCGAAAACCATGAAACCTGTTCCATACTCCTTTGGACTGTC
The DNA here is from genome assembly GCA_029228625.1 of Pseudolycoriella hygida. Classification (NCBI taxonomy): domain Eukaryota; kingdom Metazoa; phylum Arthropoda; class Insecta; order Diptera; family Sciaridae; genus Pseudolycoriella; species Pseudolycoriella hygida. Next base: position 64,113,781 of record CM055406.1, read on the forward strand.
ATTACTTTTTCCACTGTAGTAGAACTTATAGTCTCCACTGATCATGGTGTCCTTTCCAGGCCATCTCGTTTCTTGTACTGCCGTGATGTCAATTTTTGCCGCTCTTAGTGCACTTGTGAGAGATCTCAATCCTCCTGGCCGCAACAAAGATCTTACATTCCATGTTCCTAGTTTTAAATCGTTGTCCTTTTTCCGTTGCTTGAGTCGTTGCCGTCCTGTCCGATCTGAGGTTGTGTTGTTGAGTATCCATTTTTCCGGTGTTTGGAGGTTAACCAAACGCCCAACCTACTTCCGTCTCCCCGATGACCCGTAGGCAAGTCATCAGGTAGTACTCTTAAGTTTAGCACAAAACTCCGAAGAGAATTTAGATCCTAAGTCTAATGCAGTAGGACTTGACGGAGTTCCGCTGAAATTTATTAAGCTCTCAATTGCCTCTATACTTCCTTGTCTGATTCACATTGTAAGCTTTGCCATCACTAGTTCTTCTTTTCCCTCTGCCTGGAAAAAGGCCAAAGTGTTCCCAGTTCACAAGAAGGGTAATAAATATGGGGTAGGTGACTACAGGCCAGTGAGTGTGTTGCCCGTTTTCTCTAAAATATTCGAGATACTACTATTAAAGCAGATCGACAGTTTCGTGTTTCCTGAGGGCCTAATGTCTCGCGTTCAGTCAGGTTTTAGACTGCGTCACAGTACCACCACTGCGCTTTTAAAAATTACGCAGGATATAAGAACAGCCCTGCATAAGAAAATGATCGGTGTGCTTCTGCTTTTGGATTTTTCTAAAGCATTTGACTCTGTCAGCCATGATGTCATGTGTGCTAAGCTACGTTCACAGTTTTTCTTCGAGTCGACTTCGATTAAGCTCATCTCAAGTTTTTTGTCAGACAGGTTTCAGGCCGTGTGTATTGACGGTAAACTGTCGAATTTTCTCCCCCTCTTTCGGGGTGTCCCACAGGGATCAATATTGGGACCACTTCTGTTTTCTCTTTTCATAAATGATCTTCCTAGCTCTGTTAAGTTTATGGTGTCCCACCTGTATGCTGATGACGCACAAGTTTATAGGTTTTTCGAGACATCAGATTTGGATGTTTGTTTTAGAGGAATTAATGAAGACCTGGCGAGGTTGGGTGAGTGGTCTGTCTCCAATAGACTTTCTCTCAATGCAGGAAAGTCTCAGGCTTTATTGTTTGGCATTGAGCGTGGTGTTGTTGTTCCTCTCCTTGTGCTTGGCGGTGTCGTAATCCCATTCTCTATCAAAGTTAATAATCGGCCTCTTTCGGGGATGACACCGCTCAGGACGCGGCTAATATTGGCCAAGGCTCTTTTAATGCCTCATTTCGACAACTATTGCGAAATTTATTCTTACGATATGAATGCCACATCGCATTCTCTGCTTGATAAGGCCTTCAAATCTATCATTCGATATGTTTATGGACTTAAAAGAAGGGGCATCTCTGACGTTGTCAGTAAATTCCTTGGTTGCTCGTGGGAAGATCACCACAAATTTCGTGCTATGGCATTTATATACAGACTTGTCCATACAAAGGCTCCGTCATATCTATACGAGTTGGTTAGCGTTGATGTGACCACTAGGCTCAGACTTCTGCGTTTTGACAGGTCGAGGTGTAGAAGGTCTCTGTTCTCTGATGGATTCATGGAATGGAATGCATTGCCTGTTGACGTTAGGTATGCTGGCTCAGCAGAGTTGTTTCGTCGGCTCTATTTTTCGAATTTGTCGGGTTTGGTGTGATGCAAGGTATAAGGTACTGCTTTCGGTTAATCAAGGTCCACACATTTGGTGAGCGGATCGCTTCAATTATTTTCCGTTTATGATAAAAGTCGTATACATCGTATTTATTTACTTGGTTGCCTATAAAGTTTTGTGTTTTTTTTTTGTAAGTTTTCTTTTTTAGTACTTCTTTTTAACAGGTCTGTCACTGTATTAATGTAAATGATCAGCAAATTTGTTTTTTTTTTTTTTTTTTTCTTTGTTTTTTGTTGTAGTTTTAGTTATCATTTTTATTATTGGTAGTGTTAAGTAGTCTTTTTATTTTTATATGTAACGAATTTATGCAAAATGTGAATTGGACAAGGTTTATAGCCTTTGCATAAAAAATAAATAAATGAATGAATGAATGAAGATCCCGGGGACTACGACGTGGACGTAAAAAGAGCACTTGATAGTTAGAGAGTTGCACGCCTGGCACATGACACAAACTACTACACTCCGCTCATATGCAATCAGGCGCTACCCTATCTAACTACTACGCATAAAAAACTTAGCGACGTTATTTATCAGATGAGAAATTTTCATATATTTTCTCTCACAAAATTCTCTTCGTTAAGTTTTTTATCCGTTGTTGTACAGTCGATTTCATGAATTCAAGAAGTATTTTGAATTCACTCAAGGTTGTTCAACTTCATTCGTATATGTCGATTTTCTTTCTTATACGCAAAACCATGTGCCGTGACGACCTTGACCAAGGTTTTGTTGCTTTGATGGACATTTAGAAAACAGCCTAGGGCAGAAAACTCAATTATTCCACGTGATACTTTTAATCTGCACAGAGTCCTACTTGAAGAAGGCATCCTTAATGTCAAAAATGTGTTTATGATTTGCATTCCCAGCTCTAGAGCTAAAGCAAATAGTGTTGTAGAAATTTTAAGAGAATCTCCTTCACTACATCCATATTTATTACTCATTTCTTGGATTATAGGTAAAGCCTACACCTTTACTACCTTTGCACGGTATCGCTTTCTTTATCTAACTCTCTTGCGTTAAGATAAATTTCACCCGAATATCAAACTAAGGGAAAAAAATTTTACTTGCTTCTATGTATCTGCAGTTTAAAGTGAATGGTTTCGTGCCAACGCATTAAAGGAAGTAAGACGATTTATGAAATATGATTAGGTTAACTATGATACAATAAACGTTTCGTCATTTTTTTTTAAATTATCAATTAGTCTCACAGCCTTTTCCTGCATCAATGTCCGAAACCAAATTACTGCTGTGGTTCGTAACATTTAAAATATGGTTTTGATGGACATCTCCTGTCATCATTTTCCCCCATTTAATTCCGCAGCCTTAATAAAATTTCAAACAATTTCTTATATCCCGTATCAACGTCAGCATTCATGTAAAAAGTTAATCTATTTACACACCAGATACATTTAGAAAACATTTAAGGATGTTCTCTGTACTCTTTCTAGACATTCATCAGTTGAATTTTCTCAAAATGTTTTTATTATTTTTTTTTTTTTTGAATTATTAGATGAAGGTGCGCGTGTCGTTGATGATTGAAACGTTGAGTTTTCGCCACCTTTTGCAATTTCTTCAGGATTTGTAGCCAAACAAGTTCATTCGACGATTTCACTTCGTGATTTTTCGGTTCTAGACTAAATTACCGGTAGATCTAAAAGCCGATACCCACCAGCGGCGCCGAGTATAGGGCAACGCCCCCCCCATGACGAAAGGAATAAACATAACAAATTAAACGGATGGTAAATTTAATCACTTTCTGAACAGAAATGGTACATTCAAGGCATATTCCATCCTACAGGATTATCAAACCATTTTACATTTGACATTTTTTCAAGGCCCGACAAATTTTTTTTTATATTTTGGAATGCCTCTCAATTTAAAAAAACTCGCTTCAAAAAATGAGAGATTTAAATTATAGGGTATCTTAGGACTTTAGAATATTTCTTGTAAAATCTATAATTGCTGTGGGTTCCATTAAATAACAGAAATAGAAAAGTTTTCGCTCCCTTCGCTCGCGTGCACACTTACTTCTGTCACATAAACGTCAAATACCGTAACTTCATTCGGAATCTATTACTTCAAAAATTTTCTTATAACTTTCGCTATAAAAGCAAACATTAGCTACCGTTTCATTACTTACTTTGGCATGTTTGCCAAATACACATCATCAAATTAAAAAATTTTGCTTGTCCCCATCGGCGCTGATACTGTACGAGTATCATATTCAAAACCATGCCAAAGCTTTTAAAGACATCTGCCTATTTTGAAATGGAATCAATATGTTCAAACTAAAATTTCTCGATGAGGATCCGAATAATTTCAATATCATATTTATGCAATGAGCAATAGATAAAATTGGCTGAAATGTTCGTTTAATTTGTTTATTTTCACACGAAACACCAAGCTCATTTCATATTCCCATCTCATATTTCTGCGAATTTTTTCATTCACTCGCCCGATAAAATTTTCAGAAATGTTTAATGGAAAATTTCAAAGAGCTTTATAGATGTTAACAGACATTTTGAACTCATGTAACGTGGTTAATAGTTTTAGGATGAAAGGAAAAGCTTATCGATAAATTGTTTGCACTGTTTGCTTAAGGTGTCGTTACATTGAGAGCGATTATTTGCGCAACCACTCCATTAGAGAAAATTAGTAAAAAGAGGACAAAATACAAGCACAGGAAAGTGTCTTTTGTCCAGTTTTCACGAACTTTCTCTTATAGAATGAATCCCAATTAGCCGGTCTTCCGTCGGACATCGTTCGGAAAAGCAATGCGGTAAATTAAGAAAATATTTGCTTTCAGTAGAACGACAAAGCTGTGACAAAGGGTTTGAGGGTTGGAGAGGCAGGCTACCCCAACAAAATGATCCGTACGAAGTAACATGTTTTATGATATGCACGAGAGTGCGAGGACAAGTGTGGGACTTATTCATCCAATATTCATTCACGATTCATTATTGCCCCAGAAGAATGTCGTTATTTCATCACCAAATTGGCGAAGTTTTTGGTAGTAAAATGACATTCTTTTTTTAATCATTTTGTTTTGGTTTTTCTGAACATTTCTTGATTTTTCATTGTATTACATGTATACATGTACAACACATCAAACAAACAATCAAAAGTAAACAAATTTCTTTAATGATGACAAAATTTCAAGAATAACAATAACGAAAAAAATTATTATTGTTCATCATTTTGAGAGCACAAAAAACTCTTACAGAGGAGGTGTGACGCAAGTCTCTATGTCTTCTTTCAAAAGTTGTGAAATCAGAAAAGGGTGACGCATTAAGCATCTTATTCAAAACGTTTTCCTTTCAGTTATTTGAAATACTCTTATTGAGTCTTAAAACGCTTATGTTTCTTTGAAATTGTACCAAAATAATTTTATTCGTCAACCAGGTTTCGTCTACTAAGGGGCTGTTCATAAATGACGTCACGCTTGCTATAAAATCCACAAAGTTTTTAACTCCAAACTGGTGAGACATTTTGTTTATAGTACTCCGGCTACCCCCGCCCCCCCAAACACACCTCCTGTTTGGGGGGGGGGGGTAGCCAGAGTCCTATAAACATAATTTGCTGTCCTGCATGACTTTTGACCTTTTTATGGATACTCATTTTTTATAGCAAGCGTGACGTCATTTGTGAATGGCCCCTAAGTAGACATTATCAAGTCTCATTCAAGACTAAAATGATTTTTTATATAACACAGGATGCTAATAACTAAAAATTGAGCTAGAAAGAGATACACCCAACAACCAATAACATAGGCTTTTGTTGATGAGTCCATAGATGTCGTTCGCTAATCATTCACAGTCAAAAAACTCTTCGTCAATGCTTACACATGCACTATTTTAAAAATGCACATTCTTTAATTTCAAACATTAAGCATGTTTGATGAAATTCACATACAAAACCTGTTCTGTAAACAGTGAAACTGGCTATTCTGTAAAAAGTGCAGTTCTTAATTATCGCATGTGTATATCAGGTGTGTCAGCTGTCAGATCGATAACTCTCTCATCTACTATTCTTTCTATCAGGAAAAGGTTGAGTAGGGGAGATTTTATACTGCCGTTGAATAGATTCAGAAGGTTTTCATGTTTATGTCTGTGAATATGTATCGCTTCGTAATACTCGATTTTCCACATTGGTCTTACTGGCTGGATAAGTTTTAATTCACTGTGTACGTCATGTTTGGAACATATTGTGCCTACCAACAGCAGTTTTGTTCTTCCATCTAGAGGAGTTGACATGCTCGTTGAAACGAATAAAGAGCTTACGAATCGTCATTCCGTAGTAAAAACGTCCGCAACAGGAGCATTGTATTCTGTAGATCCCTGATTTGTGTAGATCGAGGGACTTGTCTTTTATTGTTCCTAGCAAACTCTTCAATGAACCTTCGTTTCTATGAACTATCTCTATATTATTTCTTCTGTATATCGGCTTCAGGAGCTTCGTTACTGCTGGATAAAATCTAATGCTAACTCTTTTAGGAATGTCGTCATGTTGATTATAAAAGGTGGGTGACGCATTAAGTTTGAATACGCAACCCTTTCAGTTTTCACAAGCAAAAAATTTAATTTGCATAGTACAATCTTCGCGCAAAGAATTAAAAGTAAAATTTGTGCAGCGTAAAAACTGAAAGCATAAAAAAATTATTTCGTTATTGTGTCTGGCATTTGTGACGCAATTTTTTAAAAACACAACTTAAATTCGCTTTAATTTTTTTTTTTTGTATTCAAACTTAATGCGTCACCATCTGATTTCAGAACTTTTGTAACGGGAAAAAGAGGGTTTTGAATAAGATGCTTAATGCGTCAGCCTTTTCTGATTTCACAACTTTTGTAAGCAGACATAAAGACTTGCGTCACAACTCCTCTGTAAGAGTTTTTTGTGCGGATATCAGTACTTTTGTAAGTTAATTTTTATCTTTAATAGAAAAAAATTGGTTCGAAAGAACTTTGGTGAATAAATGTATCCCCGAAACTCTCGATTACGGAAGTGGCCATATACCATTATTGGGCCATATTTTTCTAAAACCCTGAAACATTTGTTCGCTTAAATTTGATTCTCTACAACTTCACGTTTGGAAGTAACTTTCTAACTGCTATGGTTCTAGAGGTACGGGCTACATTTCATGAAACCTTATGTGAAATTACAAAACGTTACAAAGTTAAAAAAAAATTGCCAAATATTTTCCGGGTAGTACGTCACGGGGGGATGGGGGGATGGATGGATGGGGGGATGGGGGAGGCAGTCAGTTACTGTATATATGTTGTCTACGAAAAAATTTCTTGTGAATTTTTTGGCGTGTACATCAACGGCTCATGATTGTTTTTACTTCAAATCCTATCCAGCGAAGATTTGTATCAAAAGTCGGTCTATTACTTTTGTGAAAATGACGTTTTAAGCGTAAGACCCGTGCGCCGGTCCACTTTTTTCGGCGGCTGCGCATAAAATTTTTTAAGCTATCGGCGGCGGCTTACATCGGCTGAGGCTTTTAAACGGCGGCTGACTTCGGTACGCGTAAAATTGTTTATCGGCGGCGGCGGCGCATTTCGCCGCAAAAATCGGCGCAAGTAAACTTTCTGATTAAAAAAATTACAAATTTATAGTGTATACGTAGTCCGGTGCGAGTTTTCCTTTCGCTCATATTTGATAAAAGCGATTGAATTGCTATGGAATATTAAGGAATGTCATACAATTTTATTAGATCAAAGTCATTGAAAATCGCCGAAATGGCAATTTGAAGAAACCCTCCCGAAGTGCCGTACGCACCGACCTATAGACCTATTAAAGAAAGGCCTTGGACCTATACTTTCATGGGCAAACATAGAAAAAAGAACTTCTTTTGGCTTAGGGCCGACCGTAAACCCAACCTAGACTCCTGAGAAGAGTCCTTGGCCCTTTCTTTTTCTTGGACACTCATGAAGCTTCGACTACCTCTGCAACTAAGCAAAAGTTAAAGGTATTTTAACCTAAAATTCATGAAAAATCTCCAATTATCGTAAACGGCCTGAACCAGTTAATCGGTTTTCATCAACGTTTTTTGATTTGATTCCTGAAGTCCATATCTTTCATTCAAAACCTTGCAAAGTAGATTTTGTTTAAATTTTTTAAAACCGCGAAGATATAAGCTAAAAAATTTCACCGACCTTCAAAAAACCACCTTTTTTTACTACTTTTTAGATCGTAACTCCCAAAGTTCTTTACCGATTTTTGCGCATTTTCAATCCCTACACTCCTATTGCGACTACCTTTCAGGTTATTCAAGGTAAGGGCCATCAATGCAAAACTGCCCTGCCGTAGAATTTCATATATTTTCTCTCTCAAAATCTACCATCTAAGGCTTTTATACTTTGTACGGCAGAAGAGTCATCTTTATTCTGCCGTACAAAGTATAAAAGCCTTGGAGGGTAGATTTTGAGAGAGAAAATGTATGCAATTTTCTCATCCTATGACGTCACCAATGCTTTTATGCTTTGCAATGCCTCCTTTACCATTTGGGTAAGGTGGGCAATTGCCCACTGGCGCCCGAAAAAGTTGGCGCCCACATCACACCCAAAACAGGAATATGCTCGAACTGTGTTAGGTAAAGCTTATTTTGCGAAAAAAAAAATTCGCTGCGCGGCTATCTTGAGTATACTGATATTTTTTATACTGTTCAAAAGAAGCCTACCTCAACCAACCATGCGCAGGTATTGATGTTTGTGATGCAAGTTCTCGGTACTCAGCGGTACTCATATTGATTGTATGCCGGAAAAAAATTGCTCGCTTCGCTCGCACTACATTTAATTTCAACAAAGCTAATTTTGCTAATCAATAGAAAAAGTGCTTTAGTCGTTGAAATTGTTTATAATAACTTGTAGCTACAAACATTTTGGCGCCCATTTCTAATGTGTCCACTGGCGCCCAAATACTAAGGACGGCACTGATGCTTTGTACGGCAGTATTGTCCCTCATCAGCTGTCATTTTTTCCCCAGTTGCAAGTTCAAAAGTGAATCGTATCTAAATTTAAACATTCTACTTGAAGTGTAAAATATTCATTGTTTAGATCCGTACGAAAGAAAAGGGGGTCTTATGCGTTTACCACGACGTTTGTAACCACCCCAATTTCAACCCGGGTAACCACCCCAATTTCAACCCGGGTAACCACCCCAATTTCATCCCGAGAGTAGGGGGGAGCATCGATCATGGTCCTTAGATGACGAATCAGCAATAAAAACATAGAAGGGACCCGTACGTATCAGAATAGATGCGGCAAACAGAGTTGATGTTACGAAAAGACTGGAACGTGTTTAAGTAAATATTGCGTTCACATTAGACTGTATTGAAAATTGCCCGTAGGGCAATTTTGAAAAACCCGTCCGAAGTAACGGTGTAAAAAAATTCTCCGAACGCACAAAATTGACCTCCAAATAGAGAAAAATGTTCTCCTCAATTGTGTCTACAACGTAGCAAAAAACTATTTTTTGGGCTAGGGCCGGCCTAGGGCCTTAAATAGAGGCCTCGGATACATACTTCCATAGACAAAAATGTTTCCCTCAATTTGCTCTCCAACATACCAAAAAACATTTTTTTATGTTAGGGCCGACCTTAGGACCGACATGAGGCCTAAGCACAGGTAAAAATTCTTCTATAAATTGTCGGCCGTGCCGAGATCTTTCAAACAAAAGAAAGGTTTTGAAAATCGGAAGAGATTTACTCGAGTTATGTACAAAAAACACATAGATCCCTAGCAGAGACTCGTTTTTAGTGCCCTAGCTAAGTCCGAGGACTCAAATTAAAAAAAGTTTCTCCCATAAATTGTCGGTCATGCCCAGATCTTTCAAACAAAAAAAAATTATGAAAATCAGAAAAGATTTACTCGAGCTATGCGCAAAAGACCAAAAACCACTTAAACGACCCTAGCTCGGCGGCCCTTGGGCCGACAGTGCCCAGATTCAATACCATTTTTTGAAAATCGGTCAAGATTTACTCAAGTTATCGTGTTGACGGACAGACAGACCGACAGACAGACCGACAGACAGACCGACAGACGGACATTGTTTTTTTCGCTGATTTGTCATCTGGAGGCAACAAAAAAAGTTTCCCCCTTACTCCCGGGTTCGAATTCGCAATGTAACAAACATGGTAGTAAACGCATCAGACCTACGTACTTCGTAAGGGTCTAAAAATGGCCGTCCGTCACCGCGATAACTTGAGTAAAACTTTTCAAAAACTTTTTTTTCCCTGAAAGGTAATCGTAGTAGCTTGTATGGGATTGAATCTGGGCATTGTCGGTCCAAGGACTTTTGTACATAACTCGAGTAAGTGTTTTCCGATTTTCATTGTTTTTGTTTGAAAGGCGCGGGCATGCCTAACATTTCATGGAAGGATTTTTTTTTTAATTTTAAGATTTTGGATTCAGCCAGGGCCCTAAAACTGAATCGCTTCTAGTGCCCAACGTGTTTTTTGTACATAAATCGGATAAATCTTATCCGATTTTCAAAAACTTTTTTTTCCTGAAAAATAATCAAAATATTGATTACGGGATTGAATTTGGGTAAAATCGGTCAAAAACTTTCGAAGTGGTCAAAGACGTGGTTTTTGAAGGTTGGTGGTACCTTTTCACTTATATCTATTTGAAATTAGAACGGAAATCGCTCTTCAAAGTTGAAAGTATGAAAGATGTGGACGTCAGTAAATCACGAAAATTTAATCAGTGAAAATATGCTGAGCGGTTCGGGCTGTAGAGAACTCAGTGTGGGACCAACTCACGCTACGCGACCCTACACGATATTTGGTGGATTTTCGTGAATATTCCTTTAGACATTAGGGTCAGATTATGGGTCAGAGGCATCTCCTAGCCGTTGTTTCGTACGGGTTTTTCAATATTGCCCTTTCGGCAATTTCCAATCCAATTTAATGTGGACGTAATTTCATGCACTTAAGAGTTAAGGTAACTTTTACTTAGATACGTTCGAATCTTTTTGCCACATCTATTCTGATGCGTAGGGGTCCCTTGCATATGTTTTAGAGAAAATATTACACAAACGAACATTTTGGTACCACTGGTATCACACTTCGATTTTGAAATTTTTTGTGGCTTGCGCCGAAAAATGTCCAAAAATGAAAGCGGCGGCTGGCGGCGGCGGAACGTTTTTTTTATTCGGCGGAGGCGCGATCGGCTAGCCGATTTAGAATTTTTCGGCGGCGGGGATGGGGTTTTATCAAAATTTTTCGCCGGCGATCGGCGCGGCTGGCGCCGGCCCACGGGTCTATTCAGCGTCAAAGTTGTAAAGCCAACGCCGCACAGTGGTCCAAAATCCGAAAAAATCGGCTCTAACAGAATGAATCGGTTGGGAGATGCGATATTTGTAATTTAAGTTTTGTTGAATAGCTTATACATGGGCCTATCAGAATAACGAACAAAACTTCTGAAGTGATTAAAACTTGGGGGTCTTGGTCATGATCAAAGTTGAAAATTTTTTACGAAAATTGGAAAAATGTCCTGAGGCCCATAATGAAAATAAATCAGTCCATGTTTCATGTCAATCGAAAGAGGGCATCAATAGCTTTCCAGCGATATGACCTCGCTACGAGGTCTCTAGCGAGAGGTAGGAGGTCTTAAATGAAAAGACGTTTTTGCCTATATCCCTGGAACCAAATGCCAGACAGAAGCGAATAAGGTATCGTTGGAAAGACCTTTCTAATACCTTTCAAATAATATCAATATCAGCAATAAAACAAGATTAGTGCAGGGGAACCTGCAGCATTGCAAACTTGCAATGGAAACATTGAAAAAACACTTATCAAATGGCAAGGCTGATATTGCGCTCATTCAAGAGCCATATGTCTATAAAAGAAAAATAAGAGGTTTAAGTGGACTGAAAGGCACAATTTTGTCGTGTCGTAAATCCATCAAACCGAGAACATCAGAAAATCAGACCCGAATTTTTCGGCAGTGGTACTGACGCGATTCTGTAGTCAAGACCTAACTACCGTTAGACTTGATTATAGATGTGCGGGAGAACCAATGTCGAAAATTATGGTATCATCCTATTTACCCTATGAAGAAGACAATCCTCCAAACCAGTTGTTTCAGGAACTGATAGGGTTCAGCAAAAAAGAAAACTTACAAATCATTATAGGGTGTGACGCAAACGCCCATCATTTAGTCTGGGGCAGCTCAGACATTAACAAAAGAGGTAAGTCCCTGTGCGAATATCTGAGTTTTACGGACATGGTAATTCTGAATAGAGGGAACAAGCCAACATTTATAAACAAAATTAGGAAAGAAGTGATTGATATCACTATTGCATCTCTTGATACATCAAGAGAAATCTTTAATTGGAAAGTATCTCCTACAGTAACATTTTCAGATCACAAGTGGATAACTTTTGATATGATATCAGACAGAACTGAAGGACGAACTTTTAGGAATCCTAGGAAGACCAACTGGGAAGAATATAGACATTCCTTGCAGAACTTACTGAGATTTGTTCCTCCGTCCATAAAGACGGAGGAAGAGATCGATAGTTGCTGCGAGATGTTACGCACCGCTATTATTGAGGCTTTTGAGAGTAGCTGTCCGCTAAGCAAACCCAAACCAGTAGGGTGTAGGCCAGGTTGGTCTGCTGAGCTAATGAAGCTAAGGAAAGAAGCCAGAAAATCATTCAATAAAGCGTACAAGTTGAACCATGCACCGGGCAGTGAGACTGCATGGGAAGAACATTATGCTGCTAAAAGAAAATTTAAAGAAGCTCTTCGCGATAATAATAGGAAGTCTTGGAAGGACTTTACTTCTGAAGTTGAGTCCTTTAAACCTATGGTGAAGCTTAAACGAGCACTGGCTAAAGACCCATATCAACCGGAAGTCATCTGTGACGATAAGGGTAAACCATCAGCCTCGAACGAAGAGGCACTGAAGATTCTGTTAGAGAAACATTTTCCAGGAATTAGGACGACTAATCCCAATAACATGTGTTATCAAAGGAGGTCACGGAGTGAAGAGGAAAAAGTGACTATATGGGAAAAAGCAAATAAATTCATCACTGAAGAAAGGATCAAGTGGGCAATTTTGACCTTCAAGTCTTTCAAATCTCCAGGGTATGATCAAATTCTACCAATCTTCATTCAAGAATCGATAGAAATTGTGATGCCTTATTTGATTAGTATGCTTAGAGCAAGTTTAGCTGTATCTTATTTGCCACAAAATTGGCAAGAAGTGAAAGTGGTTTTTATACCCAAACCAGGGAAGAATTCATATGCCAAAGCTGAAGCGTACAGACCAATCAGTCTAACGTCTTTTTTGCTAAAGGTAATGGAAAGAATCCTGAATAGATATATTAGAGATGATCCGTTGAGACGAAAACCATTAAATAGTAAGCAACACGCATATGTGGCAGGTAGATCCGTTGATTCAGCCATCCACAACGTGGTCTGGAAAATCGAAAAAGCTCTGAAAAATCGTCAACACGCCCTAGGCTGTTTTATTGATATAGTCGGAGCATTTAATATGATTTGTTTTGAATCAATTAGGAAAGCTGCAATGCATTTTAAGGTAGATCCTGCCATTATTGACTGGATAGATGTAATGCTGCGGAACAGAATTGTTACCGCAGTATATGGTGACGTCTCCATGAAAGGAGAAGTGAATAAAGGATGCCCTCAGGGCGGTGTTCTCTCACCGATTCTGTGGAACATGGTTATAGACGGTCTACTGACCAAGCTGAATGAAGCCGGATATAACACAGAAGGCTTCGCAGACGACATAGTCACCCTACTAATAGGACAATTCGAAAACACGTTGTGTGAATTGATGAATTCAGCGACGACCATAGTAGATAAGTGGTGCGCGGAGAATGGCCTGTCTGTGAATCCCCAAAAGACGAGCCTGGTTCTCTTCACGAATAAAAGGAAGCTAAGGAAGATGAACCTTCCAAAGTTAAACGGGGAAAGATTAAAATTAGCTGATCATGCGAAATTCTTGGGATTCTACTTAGACAAGAAGCTCAATTGGAAGAAGCATGTTCATGAAAGAGTTGCGAAAGCAACAAAGATATTCTGGCAATGCAAAAGTGCATTTGTGCAAAAATTGGGGTCTAAAACCCAAAGTGATCCACTGGTTATACGAATCGATAATCAGACCTATACTTTCGTACGGATGCTTGGTATGGCATCATAGAGCGAAAATCAAGACCACGCTGGCTGACCTAGAACATGTTCAAAGGATGCTGCTGTTGGGAATGACAGGAGCGATGAAAAGTGGTCCAACGAAAGCTCTTGAAATGATGCTGTCAGTTTTACCAATAGATCTCTTTCTGGAGCGTGAATCTGTGATAGCATCGTTAAGGCTAAAGAATGGAGAGTGTTGGCATGATTCATATCATGGCCACGCAAAGATTTTAATTGAAAAAGCCGAAGAAATTCCGGAGATAATGATGAAAACCGATCATTGCGCTCCAAGATATTTCTTTGAAAAAAATTTTTTGATATCCACTCCTAGTAGAGAGGTATGGGAACAAGAGAACGATTTGTTCATGCCAGATGAAGTGACCTTGTTCACTGATGGATCCAAGACTGAGAGGAGCACGGGGGCTGTAATTTTCTCAAGATTCGCCTCCTTGCGAAAATCCCATCCCTTAGGGAAGTACGCCACGATCACGCAGGCAGAAACTTTTGGGATCATAGACGCATGTAACACCATGGTGGACATGAACGTTAAAGATAAGAGAATAACAATATGCACTGATAGTCAAGCTTGCCTCAAAGCTCTTAATGCTCATTGCTTCACGTCAAGACTAATGATAGAATGCTTAGATAGGGTAAGCGAATTGTCTTCGTCGAACGCAGTAAAACTTATGTGGGTTCCAGGACACCGAGATGTAACCGGGAACGTAATCGCAGATGAACACGCCCGCGAAGGAAATGTAAGCTCCTTCTGGGGACCAGAACCGGCCTTTGGACTCCCATACAGATTACAGAGGACCATTATTAGAGAATACTACTCTAAAATCCACCATCAAATGTGGAACAATCTCCACAATTGTAAACACTCGAGGATATTTATGACCTCTCAATCAAATAAAAGAACTAAGTACCTACTCAGCTGTTCCAAGACAGCGCTAAGAAATATAATCGGAATCATTACGGGGCATTGTCGACTACGAAAACATTTATACAACATGGGATTCTCGAACACAACTACCTGCAGGAAATGTGAGGTAGAACAAGAGACACCTGCACATCTTTTAATGGAATGTCCCTCTCTAATGCAGCAAAGACTCAACTTCTTTGGATGGCCAGTCCTTATGACGGATCAAATTAGAGAGGTTAAGATTGGCAAGATACACGAATTTTCTAAGAAATTTATCGAAGGGCTGTTTATAGAGAACTTGGCTGTGTAGTTAAGGCAATTAAAAATTTTACTAAATTTGTATAA
This sequence comes from Pseudolycoriella hygida, assembly GCA_029228625.1. Lineage (NCBI taxonomy): Eukaryota > Metazoa > Arthropoda > Insecta > Diptera > Sciaridae > Pseudolycoriella > Pseudolycoriella hygida. The sequence continues at coordinate 64,128,970 of CM055406.1, forward strand.
GTTTATGTGGCGAAGAGTTTTGGTTGTAAAAGGGGCCCACCCATGCGGCTTATTTATACCTAAGTGTATTGTTAAATTATCTAATCTGATAAGCTATTCAACAAAACTTAAATCACAAATATCGCATCACCCAACCGATTTATTCCATTAGTAAAATTTCTAAAATATTTTTTTAAATATTTGACGTTTAAAACATCATTTTGACAGTTGGAATATACCGATTTTTGATCTTAACAGACTCATGTTTGATGCGACATCGGCTACTGTCAAATTCGCTATTTCATGATGAAATGCATAAACTGTCAAGCACTTCATACTTTACTGGTATGACATTTTCATCATAAAATTTGCTATATTTAGCGCTTACTCCAACTTAATGTATAACTATAGCAGCCTATAGCGACGTAAAATAATTCCAATTTCCAAATGTAATTAGAGCTGAAGTACCATGTTTTCGCGAGATAGAAAACAATTTCAGAGCTTTACTAGCCAAACTATGCAAATTGTAAATTAAAAATCATGAACGTTTAAACAGTATATAATTGAGACATCTTGTTTATGCTAGAATTGGGAGAATGATCTATAAAAATAACAAGCACAATAAAGTGAAATTAACACTCAAACCCCAACAATATTCTAACGCAGACAATGTAATAAAAACCAGCGAATAAATTTCATTTTCCTTTTTAAATAAAATCCCATTTACGAAATAAATAAAATTTATGTTCCAGCCATCAACTCAACAAATTAATTTCAATTCTCGTCTGTTATTTTTTTTTCTTGAAAATTTTCAGGTTCCGAGAAAAGCGCTGACTGGCATGCAAAAATTAATGATGCTTGATTTTGAAGAAAACGAAATCACCAATCTTCCCGACTACAGTTTTTATGAACTTCGTCTTGTGAAGTTGAACATGAAAGGAAATTTGCTGGAAAATATTTCCGAATTCGCATTCGCTGGACTTGAAGAATCTATCACCGAAATCGACTTATCCGAAAATAAAATTAAATCATTTCCAATGTCAGCACTGAAAAAATTAGAACATTTAAGATCATTACGATTGTCGTTCAACGAGATTTCATTATTGTACGGTTATCCCGGACAAACACGTTTTACGTCGTTGATATTCTTGGATTTGAGTTCAAATAAATTTGAAGAAATCACAGAAGATTCGTTTCGGTCGTTTCCATATTTGAAAACATTATCGTTGTATAATAATAAAATTGAAACGATCCTTAGAAATGCGTTCAATTCATTGAGAGAACTGCAATCGTTGGATGTTAGTCATAACCGAATTGTTTACTTGGATGCCGAAACATTTCAAATGACACGAAAAATGCAAACTATCGACTTGAGCCATAATCATGTACATTACATAGGCGGCCTTTTTTCGAATTTACCACAATTACGAGAGGTGAGTTTCTTTCTTTTGTTCTTATACTTTATACTCGTACCTACAACAAAAACATCCTTTCTTTACTCACGACCACAAAAACTGATGTTCTCCAGACCATCAAATGTATGTGCAGCGCAGGGCCTATTTTTGAGAAAATTTGTTGAAATTTGTGAAAGTTTGAGAAAATTTAAGAAAATTGTCTCAAATTTGCTTAAAATTTCTAAAAATTTTTCTGAAAATTTATAAAAATTTCGAAGCATAATTATTGATGTTTTTTACTCAAAAAATTGTGCAAACGACCTATTTTAGGTGTTTTAGGGCTTCATAGAATTATTAACATAAGTACTAAGGGCTGAGTTTTCAGTTACCCGTTCATGCTTGGTTTCTTGTTGTTTTTTTCATCTGCACGACCTCTAATATGGTTCAGAATACACTTTACGTCGATTCTTATTAATTTTAGACTCATTTTAACTTGTTTGAACGTATGTTTCCTTAAAATAAAATTCTGGGAAATTTGAGAAAATTCGAGAAAATTTGAAATAATTTTCTCAAAAATAGGCCGTGGTGGAGCGGTGTGAAATAGCGAAAAACACAACGGAAAATACATATGGAAAATTTTGAATGTGCTATGCAAATCTGTGTAATGTGTGAAGTGGTGAATTTCAGGTACGTGTCTTTATGGAGAGTGAAAATGAAACAACTAGTTGTTGTTGATTGGACTCTCCAAAACAGAGTGATTTATTCCATATAAAAATCTTCCTTAAATACTAAATCGGACAATACACGAGTCCGATACCTACAATGCATATGCTTTACAAATGATACAAATTGTTCAACAGCATTATGAACAATTTGCATTGAACCTTTCAGCATAATGTATTGTGAGACAATATCCATAATCAAATTGAGAAACAATTTGTATTGTGTGACATTTTTATCATAATTGAAAATGATAAAAATGAATAATTGTTTTCTAAGAAACTTTCTCGGAACTGAACAGAATGTTCAGCCGGATTGGCGCGCGGTCAGAATGGTGTGCCGATTCTGATGCGCGGAACGCGAGATGAATATAAAATGTGAAATATGAAAATATGTCACAGCACCCCCACTATTTTGAGCTGGATTTTCAAATAGCTGATTTTGAGCACTAGGATATTTGCTTTCGAAAAATGGTTATCATACGTTTTGTGCTGCCACATGTGCTTAGCACAATACTATTTTCTGCTCAAAACATGTCCTTTTTGTATGGTAGACCCCTGTTGTATCAACTTTTTCGAAATTATGAATAGTTAGCTGAAATCTTCACATTATGCGCTGACGATATCACCGGCAGTTTTGTGATGCCACCTGTGCTTAGCATAATACTATTTTCTGCTCAAAACATGTCCATTTGTATGGTAGACCCCTGTTGTATCAACTTTTTCGAAATTATGAATAATTAGCTGAAATCTTCACATTATACGCTGACGATATCACCGGCCCAACAGTTTTGTGATGCCACCTGTGCTTAGCACAAAACTATTTTCTGCTCAAAACATGTTCACTTGTATGGGGATTACATTAACTTTATCGTATGTTCTATGAAAATGGCGTGCACAATCATCAGAATTGATTGTGCATTGAACCTGAGGCATGTGGAGTCATAGGAATGAATTGTGAATTACATCCTAGACATGCACAATAGTCAGAATAGATTGTGCAGTTAGCCTAATACATACACAACTAGTCGAACCCCCGACCCTAGGGGCTACGCAGGCTTTATCATTTTCGCGTGTTGTCTATTCAGATAGTCAAAGCATATTTTTTCTCGTTTTAAATAATGATGCGTAATGTTTCATGTCATTAAATCACTTCGTTGATATTACCGCTAATAATACTAAAATCAAATTGCGCGAGAAAGTTACTATAAATCAAAATACTTTCTTTGCCGTAAAAATTACTCCCCTTCCTCCCCCGTATTTCACTTCCTCCGTGAAACGTATGCAACGTTCCCCGTTTTCCACTTCCCCCGTATTCCACTTCCACCGTATTCTACTTCCCCCGTATTCCACTTCCCTATTCAACGTTCACCGTATTCCACTTACCCTGTATTCAACGTTCCCCGTATTTCAAGTTCCCCATATTCAGCGTTGCATTTGCTACGTATTCTACTCTGACACTTCCCCTGACTTGACTGACTTTTGGCCGATTTTCAATTATGACCCGTTTTTTACCCATAACTCCCTTATTTCAGAACAATATCCCACCCCGAAACATGTTTTCTCGACGTTTTGCGCAATACCCGACAATATATCAAAAATTAATTTTTCAGTAATTTTCGGGCAGCGGAGCAAATTTTTGTCCATTTTTGCCTACTTTGAACGACCCTGGACACCGAACCGCTCAACCGATTTTCTTAAAATTCACACTTAAAAATCACACTGCTGAAACCTTTCATTTGACACCTCACTGACCTCATTCCGGCAACTACCGCCCGAGATATTGGTTAATAAGTGCTCCAGCTCTGGACAAAATCGCCAAAGAACGACCTATAGCTCGGCAGTATGAAACTTTTTCACCCAACATTGTTCAGCAAATTTGTTGCCCCAAGCCTCCACTATCGATTGACTTTAAAAAGTTATCTCTACTTTGTCCAACAACAAAAATTCCCTAACAACGAAGTGAGGAAACCTCAAAATTTTAACAGTTTTCGCTGCCTAGCTCCTCCGCATAAAGTCGGATCAAAAAACTTTCTTCTACAAAGTTATAGGCCATCAAAAACTCTAAGACTTTGCCTCCCCGACCAAATCTCTAAGACGACATCTTGAGTGACTTTTGGCCCTTTCTTGACCCATATTTCAGAACAATATCCCACCCCGGAACATGTTTCCTCGACGTTTTGCACCATACCCGACAACATATCAAAAAGTATTTTCTTTTTTTTCTTCGCCAGCGTAAACGCAATTAAACGAAAAAATAACGGGATCGTGACAGACAGACTTATAGACGAATAAATAGACGAATAGACGCATAAATAGACACATAAACAGACGGACATTAGACGTCTATAATTATAAATCATTAGAGTCAATGTTACATGTCTAAGATTAAGTTCACAATTCATTCCTATGGCTGCACATGCCTTAGGTTCAATGCACAATCAATTCTGATGATTGTGTACGTCTTAAGTTAAATGCACAATTTATTCTAATGATTGTGCATACCTTAGGTTGAATGACCAATTCACTCTAATGACTGTACATGCCTTAGGGTCAATGTAACATTGACTCTAATGATTGTGTATACATTAGGCTAACTGCACAATCTATTCCGACACTAATAGGCAAAAACATGCAATTTTGTCTTCATTTGAGGTATTCCGACAATCCACATACTGCACATGCCTTAGGTTCAATGCACAATCAATTCTGATGATTGTGCACGCCTTGGATCAAATGCACATTTTATTCTAATGATTGTGCATTTTTAGATAAGATTGAAGGTGTGAGGGGGGTCAAATTTTAAAAATTTTTGACAGAAACCTGGACGATTTGTCCTTTGTTCCTTTGCCCCCTCCTTTTTTCGTTTATTTAACAAATGAAATGAAAATTTTACAAAGAAAAATGAATTTACAGTGAGGTGTTTGAATTCGTAAAAGTGAATTTGATCGTATAATTATATAATTTCCGAGCTTCGGTGTATTGCGTCATATGCTTGTTGGGCCATTCTGATTCAGTTGGTAGGATAATGATCAGATCAGATCCGGGTTACCATTCCAGCCTACCTGTTCTTTTGAGGAAGAAGTCCAGGTCATGTATCTTAATTTTGTCGATAGTTACGTCTTTAGGACTTAATTCTGGTTTGCCTAAGATCCTTTGTCTGTGATATCTATATCTGGGGCAGTAACTAATCATGTGGTAACCAGTTTCCTCGTTATGTCCGCAGGCACATTGTGGGTTTTCTGCATATCCTATAACATTGAGGTGTTTGTTGAGCCCGCAGTGTCCTGTTAGGACTTCAACTACTCTCTTAATGTTAGGTCTGTCTAGGTCCAGTAAACCATCACTGAACTTCCTAAGAGGAGCTTTACAGAAAATTTTTGTGTGCTTACCCCCTTCGTACCTTTCCCAGACTCTCCTGTGCTGCACATCTAGCCAGTTTTTGATGATACTCTTTCTCTCGTTCTTCGTTTCAATTTTTTGAAAGTTTTGGTGCTAACCAGTTCAGATATTGCTAGAAGCTCAGCTTGCATTACCGTAGTGAAGTATCTCAAGGATATAGAGCCTTCAATCCCGGCTTCTTCACTGATAAAGCCAGCTCCAGATAGCCCTTCTTTTTAGGACCCGTCTGTGTAGCTCACTAAGCCATCCTCTGGGGGATAGATTTTTTCCAAACCTAATCATTCCTCCCTACTCGGTATGACACACCTAAAATTATCCTCCAGCATCAAGATAGTCGAGATCTGGTCACTCCTCATAAGGAGAGTTTCATCTTTTATTAGGCTTGTAATTGTCATGTGTCCTGTAGCCGAGCCCGGTGCCCAGAATCCATTACATTGGATATTAAGAGCTGAGCTAAAAGCTGTAGATTTTACAAATAAGTCGAGCGGTGGGATAGATAGAAGTGCCTCTAGGGCCCTTGTGGCTGTGCTGACTTTCGCCCCAGTCATGCACAAACAAGGTCTCTATCTCTACTCTCGGCCACCAGACAATGCACTCATGGCAGAACATTGGTCTAACTACTGCTGTGTATATATACACAGAATGTTAAACAGAATCAATTTCGTTTTTCCTGGATTTACCCGGAGTTTTTTCTCCTTACACCATTCTTCTACTACTTTTAACACTTCCCTCATTAGGTCTCCTAAAGTTGTCGGGCAGATTTCTCCGATAATGACCGAGACATCATCTGAATAGCCCTGGGTGAAAATTCCAGATTGATTGAGTTTGACTAGGAGAGAGTCTATTACCATGCACCAAAGTATAGGTGATAATATACCCCCTTGGGGACATCCCCTAGTCACTCTCAGACTGGTTGTGGTGCCACAAATGCTAGCTTCCACAGTTCTACATCCCAGCATCCTGACAATCCATCTTGCAGCAATGTCTTCCGTATGTCTTTGTCTGACAGCTTTCTCAATTATGTCAAAACCTGTGTTATCGAAAGCTCCCTCTATATCCATAAAACATCCCAGGGCTACTTGTTTGTTTCCCAGAATGCTTTCGATTTTTTGGGTCATTTGGTGAAGTGCCGTATCAGTGGATTTTCCCGTCTGATAAGCATGTTGGTTCACGTGAAGTGCAAAATTCCTTAGGACTTCTTTCCTCAGTTAAAAGTCAAGAAGCCTTTCTACTGATTTTAGCAGAAAAGACATCAGACTGATGGGCCTGAAGTCTTTGGCTTCGCTGTGAATCGTTCGCATAGGTTTGGGTATGAAGGCTACTCTAACTCTTTCCCAGTCCTTAGGTATGTAGGACAGTGCAATGGAGCTCCTAAAAACGCCGATCAGTCGGTGGAGGAGTAGTTCCATGCCTTCCTTGAGTAGAGCTGGAAAAAGCCCGTCCGGTCCAGCTGACTTAAAGGAATGAAATTTGTGGATCGCAAATTTCACTTTCCCTTTCTTAGTCAACTTCCAGCGAACTTCCAGTTAGCCCTACTTGGTATATGCCTATTAAGGTGCTCTGGGTTAGGTTTTTTATTTATCAGTTGGGTGTCTCGAGAAGGTGTTCAGCGCTTTCCTTTCCGTTTGTGGTGTAACTTCCATCTGGTTTGAGCAAGGAGCCTACCTGAACGGCAGGATCCTTAGCTAAAATCTTGTGGACACGCGCATATGCCGGTATCGAGTTTGCTTCCTCAAAGAATTTTCTTTTGTTTTTTCCTTATGGATATTTAAGGTTTCTTTGTACTCTTTGAGGAGGTTCCTGTAGATAGCCCTGTTTTCCTCTTGATTTGGACCCTTCCCTGCTTTGTTCCATGCCTTGCTAAGTTCCCGCTTTTTTTCCTCTACGGACTTACTCCCAACTAGATTCTTATAAAGAGGTTTAGGGTGGGATAGGGGACATGCAGAGTGATAGGCTTTCAACATCGCTGAGGTGAGTGCTTTATTTGCCTCTTCCAGCCCCTCTACTGTCGTGTAGCGTTCATAAAAGACCATTTTGTCTAGTTCTTAACTAAGCTCTCTTCTATAAGAGTCCCAATTTGTCTTTCTCGGATTCCTGTACGGTTTTCTACCCGGGAAAGACCCTCTGAGTCGAAACTTAATTAGCTTGTGATCTGAGTAAGTTTCTTCCTCGGCCACTTCCCATGAATGAATTTTCTCCGCCAGGCTGCAGGATACCATGGTAACATCTATGCATTCCTTTCTAGCCGAGTTGGTAAAAGTTGTCTTCCTTCCTCTATTTACTATCGTAAGGTCTGTCGTTACTAGGTAATTGACTAACTCTTCCCCTCTCCTATTTATGTCGTTACTACCCCATATCGTGTGGTTTGCGTTCGCGTCAGCACCTACGATAATGGGAATGCCTTCCTTCTTACTATAATCTACAACCTTAGCCAGATGGTGGCCCGGGGGGTTAGCGTTTAAGTCGTAGGGCATGTAGATTGATACTACAATGCAATCTCCATCCTCTCCATTTGCACCACTAATCCTAACTACCACTATGTCATCATTTGAAAATTGATTTAGTATCATAGCATTAAGATTTTCCGAGACGTGAATGGCCGCTCTCGGTCTGGTTCCGCTCTTATTATAGAAGAGACGGTTATCAAGTTTGCCAAAACCATGTATTTTATTTCCTCTGACCCAAGGTTCTTGGATTAGGGATATATCTGTTTGCTCCATTTTTAGTCCATGACAATATGTGTACGTGGCCTTTTTGCAATGGAGCAGATTAATTTGCGCAAGTTTTAAGTTTGTCACAACTGAATCTGAATCCATCGGACTATTCCTATTCTGACTATTGTGCATGTCTAGGATTTAATTCACTATTCATTCCTTTGACTGCACATGCCTCAGGCTCAATGCACAATAAATTCTGATGATTGTGCACGCCATTTTCATACAACATACGATCAAGTTAATGTAATCCCCCATACAAATGGACATGTTTTGAGCAGAAAATAGTATTATGCTAAGCACAGGTGGCATCACAAAACTGCCGGTGATATCGTCAGCACATAATGTGTAGATTTCAGCCAATTATTCATAATTTCGACAAAGTTGATACAAAGAGACCCCCACATCCCTCTCTCTGGCAGCACAAAAATATTAGACCGGTGATAAAATCAGCACATAATGTGAAGATTTCAGCTAATTATTCATAATTTCGAAAAAGTTGATACAACAGGGGTCTACCATACAAATGAACATGTTTTGAGCAGAAACTAGTTTTGTGCTAAGCACATGTGGAGGCACAAAACTTCATTTTTCGAAAGCACATAACCTAGAGCTCAAAATCAGCTATTTGAAAATCCAGCTCAAAATGGTAGGGGTGCTGAAGACATGTATACCTGTGAATTTCATGGAATTTTGAACGATTCACTCAAATTTTGAAGTGTATCCTTTTACTCATCTAGGATTTTTATAACCTTAAACATTTTACTAGTACCGCTAGTAGCCTAAATCTCGTTAAATTTCGTTAAACTTACTAAAATGTTTTTATAATTACAAAAGGACTTCACATGGATATCTGCCCAAAGCATGCAAAATTCTCACACCAATGTAACTTTTTACTTCTTTGATCAACCGTAAGTTCAATAGAGCCAGCTTAAAATATATAGCACAGCGAAACAATCCTCAAAACCATTAAATAATCTCTCTTACATTGGATGATGTTGAACTAATCTGCTTCGAAGCAAAGTTTCCATTCCGTCGACTGCAGGTGATTTACCCGTTTGCTCTGAGTACCTTCGATACAGCATTCGTAACAAAAAGTCAAAGAGATTAAATTTTGGGTTTTGGGCATTCAGGTAATAGATAATAGAGATCTATTTGCTATTCAAATGAAAACATTTCATGTTTAGCAAAGAACATATTTGGTAGGGATACGTTAATTTCAAGTATAAATACCAAGGGGTCTGTGAGGGACCTATAGTCTTAATTTGTAGTAATTGTGAGTAGCTTGCAGTGAATGTGAACAGTAATGGGAAGAGAAAAGCAACCCAGTTGTCTGCGCTGGTTCGGGCGCGTTCAAAGGGTGGGTAATAACAGGCTGCCTAAGAAGATATTGAATGCATTAGTCCCGGGTGTAAGGCCCAAAGGATTGTGGATTAGAAAATGTTCGCCGTTGAAAGACCTTCTTTGGACTTTGCTCCTGTACTGTGCTAAGACTTACTATCGGGTCATATCAACCTGAAAATTTCAGGTCAGGCTAGTAAATCGGCTCGCTATGTGGACTGTATAAATAATGTGAAGTGAACACGTCGGTGGTTAAACGGAAATTAATTTATTAGAACAATATAAAAGATGTGAACATTAAAATGTGATGTTGACGACTTCTCGAGGAAAGTTTCGACGTCACATTTTAAGTTCGAAATATTTGAATTCTGGCGCTGAATGTTCTTAACAGAACATCCTGCCCCCCTCCCAGCGTTATGCAACTTATACAAAACAAAACTATGAGAGATTATTTTTAGTAATCACTCTTAAAACTATGATTGAATCTTGTTCACAGCAAATTAATCATTTATCCCTTTAAAAAAACAACATAACAAAACAAGCAAAGAATCGAACCATCGTTTCGATTTCATCAGGTACACAAGAAAATGAGAAACTTAAAGTACTTTGATGAACTAGACATCTTTCCCCTTCTCTTCTCCTACCTTCTCTTGAGACGGCAACAACAGACAAACCTTCCTAACATCTCTAGTTACGATCCCTGTCATCGTTTAACCTTGACCACCCGAACTCTGGAATATTGACCCTTTATCGTTTCAATAATCCTCCCCCGGCGCCACTTAAGAGGTGATATTAACTCCTCCTTTATTAGTACTAAATCATTAATTTCTACTTGTCGACCTTTATGAAACCACTTGTTTCTTTTTTGTAACGTTATTAGGTAATCTTTGCTCCAACGGTTCCAAAAAATTTGTGCTAATTTTTGCATGTATTTCCAACGGCTTAAGACGTGATCCTTTAAATTTATATAACTTGACTCTGGAATCGACATTAATGGACGACCTACAAGAAAATAACCTGCTTTCAACACTTCAAAATCCACCGGGTCTTCCGACATTGCACATAACGGTCGTGAGTTGAGACACGCTTCTACTTTTTTCAGAAATGTTGCCAGTTCTTCATACGTTAACAAGGCATTTCTCAAACTAGCGAACAGGTGCCTTTTCATTGCCTTGATGTTAGACTCCCATAAGCCGCCTTGATGTGGAGCTTCAGGTGGATTGAATAGCCACGTAATTCCCTCAGTTACTAGTAGTTCCTTCGCGTTTTCGTGGATTTCCTTAAAAGCTTTCTCTGTCTCCCTCTGCATTAACCGGTCAGCTTTCACAAAAGCTCCCTCATTGTCACTGTACATTACACTCGGTTTTCCCCTTGACGATGTAAAACGTATGAAAGCTTTCATGAAGCCCTCAACCGACTTATCGGTGACTAATTTCAAATTCACTGCCTTTGTGGAAGAGCAGAAAACAACGCTACATAACATTTCAAGCGCTTGGCTCCTCTTAGTGTGGACGCTCGATACAACAATGGACCCGCGTAATCCAAACCGGTATGAACAAAAGTTAGTCCCTCTGAGACTACACGTTGTCTGGCCAAGTCTGCCATAAATTGTGCGCAAAGCTTTGATTTAACCCGATTACAGTTGACACACAAAGTTAGCATCTGTTGAACCGTATTCCGTCCGCCTATTACCCAGAACTTATTCCTAACATAGCTTAAGACCTCTTGAATACTTCCATGTAGTGTTGACTCATGACTATTTTGAATTACCAATTGAGTCAAATGGCTCATCTTGGGCAAAATCATAGGATGTTTCTTGTTGTACGAAAGTTGAGAATGTCTAATTCGTCCGCCCACCCGTAAAATTCCGTTGGCGTCTAAGAACGGATCCAACTTTAGTAATGATCGTAACCTGTTATTTTCCGATGTCAATTCCTTACCCTTCTTTAACCCTTCGATTTCCTTTGAAAAATGGTTTCGCTGCGTCAGCCTAACCAACATCAGTTCAGAATAGTTCAACTCGTTTACTGACAACTCACTTTCTCGTAGTGGCCGCGGCACTTTCCACTTCATCATCCACGCTATCACACGAATGGCCCTTCTTAATGACGAAAATCTTTTGAATAACCCTTCAGTATTTGTTTGTTTTGTTAATAGGACTGTTTTCCCTCTAGCTTCTACATCAGTTTTAAACTCCCTTTGATTCTTCGGCCAGTCCCCTTCTGATTTCACTAACCACTCCGGCCCTGTCCACCACAAACCATGATTAATCAGTTCTTGGGGTGAAATCCCTCTAGAGGCACAGTCTGCAGGGTTTTCACTTGATTTCACATATTCCCACTTGTATGCACTCTTTATGCTTTGAACTAGAGCGACCCGATTCGCTACGTAAGTAGTCCATTTCTGTGGAGGTTGACTGATCCAAGCCAACGTAATCTCCGAGTCTGATCAAAACACGATTTTTCCCTGGCTTAATCTTAATGATTCTATGATCACACTACTCAACTCTGTAGCCAACACCGCCCCACATAACTCTAATTTCGGTAGGGTTACTGTTTTCAATGGAGCCACTTTCGTCTTTGATGACAGTAAATACACACTAATTTGACTCTTTTCATCACATACTCTAAGATAGAGCACTGCTGCGTACGCTTTTTCCGAAGCATCGCAAAAGACGTGAAACTGATAAAAGGTTGTCTTTTCTGACAGGCCTATCCATCGAGGAACGGTTATTTCTCGAATTTTATATAATGATGAGTCAATGTTAACCCATTCCTTTTTTACTTCCGGTGGTACTAATTCGTCCCAATCACAACTCACTTTCCATAGCCTTTGCATTAAAATTTTTGCTCTCACTGACTGACCTGAAACCTGATATGACCTGTGAGCAAAACCTCAAAATTTTCAGGTTGACCTGAAATGATTTCAGCATGAAAATAAAAATGTAAAAAATCTTTAATATCAGTTATGGTAAAACGTATTTTGCGAGCCTTTGCCATATCCGAGCCCCCTTACCACAAGAAACATTTTTTCATTTACGAATCTCGATTCTTACCACAAGAAACATCACATCAGTGATGAGCGTCGAAACAATTGATGTAGCGTACTCGTGACTAGTCTTAAGAGGCTCGCAAGTGGCGTTTTGAATCAATGCTATTGGAATTGTACCGATGATGATACATACCAATTAATGCTCCCCTGGCACTTACTGCTTAGTAAACGCCGTAAACTCTTTTTGCGGTTTTTGTATGAACCCTCTTCTTTTGTTTACAGTGCAGGTGTGTAACATTTGTGGAAAGAGAGCCCCAAATTTGGGATGCAAATTTCGAGTGATCCGTTCAAAACCGAAGAAATAAGGTTAAAAGTGCAAGATATTTTTTATTTTCTTGTTTTCTACCAAAACTTGATTTCTTGATAACGAATTCATTTAAAAACAACACAAATATCTTTTTACTCACGAGAAATGAAGTGAAAATTTCATTCTATTCCTGCGAAAACTGACATTATATCAAGAGAAACCGAATTTTGGCACTCCTTCTACTAATGTTACTCCTGGAATACTTTACAAAGATCAATGACAAAATTCAAATTTACTCAAAAGTAAAACTTTTGGTCGTGAATTAAAGTAATTGACCAAAAACGTCGCACACCAATTAGTGCTTAAAACTGACAGCGATCACAGAAATGAAGCTTGTATTTCAAAGTCATCTTAGCTTCAATTCAAACGCCTTCTATCAAGAACACTTAGTTAAAACATAACTTGTGGTAAGCTATAAGCGATTACCGAAAGCTAACTAATGAGAATCTATTAGAGGATAAAATTTTACTAATATCAGTTAGTGAAGAAATGAAGAAACAACGTATCAGTACACATTCTTAAACTTCTAAACTTCTAATATTACATGTGAAAATGTGTAAACGATGTAGTTGAGAATAGCTTAATTTTAAAACAAAATTCAACTTCAGGTCATCAGGTCGTATCAGGTCATTTCAGGTTATGACCTGAAAATTCAGGTCAGGTCAGGTCAATGTCAATTTTACCATCAGGTCGACCTGACCTGACCTGTCGTAATAGGGTTGGTCGATTTTACACTTTTTTTTATTGCGAATAGGACAGCCTGGGTACGATTCCAGGAGTCGAAAAAATCATTTTGGATCCTTTGGTTTATTTTTAAATTCGATTTCCAGCTTGCACACTCAAATTTTCTGAAGAAAGTCCGATTTTCTTAACATTCCTCTTTTTCAGAACATTATTTGTCCAAAAATTATTGTCAATATTTGAGATTATGGTTGGAATCTACTGTTTAAGGTTGAGAGAAGATATTCCAATCGATTTTCAGTTCAGGGAGGCTGAAAAAAAATTTTTTTGTGCGCGAGAAGTTTGAAAAATGATAAATGAAGCCATGCCATCATAAGTTGCAGTCACACAAATTCTGACAAATGATAATACTCTCTTCAGTGAAAGGAATAGGGATCTCAAAAAGGCATTCATTACAAAAAAAACATAGAAGGGACCCGTACGTAGCAGATTAGATGCGGCAAACAGAGTTGATCTTACGAAAAGACTGGAACGTATTTAAGTAAATGTTGCGTTCACATTAGACTGTTTTGGAAATTGCCCGTTGGGCAATATTGAAAAACCCGTCCGAAGTAACGGTGTAAAAAAATTTTCGCACAAAATTGACCTCCAAGTAGAGAAAAATGTTCTCCTCAATTTTGTCTACAACATAGTAAAAAACTATTTTTTGGGCTAGGGCCGGCCTTAGTACTGACCTAGGGCCTTAAATAGAGGCCTCGGATACATACTTCCATTAGACAGAAATGTTTCCCTCAATTTGCTCTGCAACATAGCAAAAAACATTTTTTTATGTTAGGGCCGACCATAGGACCGACATGAGGCCCACTTGAGCCCTAAGCACAGTCAAAAATTCTTCTATAAATTGTCGGCCGTGCCGAGATCTTTCAAACACGACGAACAAAAACAAGGTTCTCTGTAGCCAACACCGCCCCACATAACTCTAATTTCGGTAGGGTTACTGTTTTCAATGGAGCCACTTTCGTCTTTGATGACAGTAAATACACACTAATTTGACTCTTTTCATCACATACTCTAAGATAGAGCACTGCTGCGTACGCTTTTTCCGAAGCATCGCAAAAGACGTGAAACTGATAAAAGGTTGTCTTTTCTGACAGGCCTATCCATCGAGGAACGGTTATTTCTCGAATTTTATATAATGATGAGTCAATGTTAACCCATTCCTTTTTTACTTCCGGTGGTACTAATTCGTCCCAATCACAACTCACTTTCCATAGCCTTTGCATTAAAATTTTTGCTCTCACTGACTGACCTGAAACCTGATATGACCTGTGAGCAAAACCTCAAAATTTTCAGGTTGACCTGAAATGATTTCAGCATGAAAATAAAAATGTAAAAAATCTTTAATATCAGTTATGGTAAAACGTATTTTGCGAGCCTTTGCCATATCCGAGCCCCCTTACCACAAGAAACATTTTTTCATTTACGAATCTCGATTCTTACCACAAGAAACATCACATCAGTGATGAGCGTCGAAACAATTGATGTAGCGTACTCGTGACTAGTCTTAAGAGGCTCGCAAGTGGCGTTTTGAATCCTTTGATCCTTTGGGAGAATCAAGAAGGCTATCACTAACGAGGTCTTTGAGATGCCTAGGGACCGAATGAAACCGGAGACGGACTTCGTAAGGCGTTTTGAGACTGTCATACCCGATAGGTCTGAATGGCTGGAAGGTTGGCCAAGCTGCCTATCGGATGAAATAATTGTGAGTTTCACTGATGGCTCTAAAACTTCAGAAGGTACGGGAGCCGGAGTATTCTCCCCGGAACCGTTGGCGGAAAGGTGGTACC
>CM055406.1:64148961-64160914 GCA_029228625.1 Pseudolycoriella hygida
GTATTCCAAGTTCCCCGTATTCCAAGTTCCCCGTATTCCACTTTCCCTGTATTCCACGTTCACCGTATGCAACGTTCCCCGTATTCCACTTCCCCCGTATTCCACTTCCCCCATATTCAACGTTCACTGTATTCCACTTACCCCGTATTCAACGTTCCCCGTATTCAGCGTTGCACTTGCTACTACTCTGACACTTCCCCGACCAAATCATCTTGACTGACTTTTAGCCGATTTTCAATTTTCACCCTTTCTTGACCCATAACTCCCTTATTTCAGAACAATATCTAACTCCGGAACATGTTTTCTCGACGTTTTGCACCAAAAAAAGATGAATTTCTTGGTTGGTTCTTTGATTTTGATACTGACTGTCTTTGGGTCTCAGAGCGCTGAACAACAATTCGCTTCAAAACCACTGGGAAATTCATCCCTTTTTCGTCGGACTAGGCTCATTTCGACTTATTATGAATTACTTTAACGTTTACAACTGATTTCGACAAGATTCTGAAATATGGAAAATATATTTTTTTGAGGTTATGTATGGGGAGAAATCAAACCTGTCACTTTGTCTAACAACTATACGACTATTAATCTGCGGCCTACATGCACAAATATTTTTCCCGACATTTTTGAACATTCTTTAAGAATTCCTACATTTAAATTGTGAATATTTCACGAGATATAGATTTTTGAACATGAATATAACGGATTCGCCTACTGTGCGTCATCTTAACTGACTTTTGGACGATTTTCAATTTTCACCCTTTCTTGACCCATAACTCCCTTATTTCAGAACAATATTTAACCCCGGAACATGTTTCCTCGACGTTTTGCACCATACCCAACAACATATCAAAAAGCATTTTTTTTTCTTCGCCAGTGTAAACGCAATTAAACGAAAAAATAACGGGATCGTGACAGACAGACTTATAGACGAATAAATAAATAGACGCATAAATAAATAGACGCATAGATAGATAAACAGACAGACATTAGACGTTTATAATTAGTAATATGCCATATGAACTAGGAAGAAATATTTGCGCTTTAATTTTTTTTTATTTAGTTGAAATCACAACAAAAACCTCTTAAAAGGTAAATTGTGATGCAGTCCGAAAGTCCGCTTCCAAAAGTAATGATATCGCTTGAGGTGCCGCTATCGCTGATATTACGCAGAAGTTTGTTTGAATGGAACCTTGTGTTCAAAGTTTTAATTTCCTGTAAAAATTACGTCACAAATGCCGGACCCACCAGCGGAATAATTTTTCAACACTTTCAATCGCATAAGAAGGGTAAAGAGGTCAAGCTTGATGACTTTCGCCCTTTGAGTGTGTTACCTGTCTTTTCTAAGATTTTCGAGATATTACTTAAGAGACAAATCGACGGATATATCTATCGGAATAAATTAGCCACGCCAATACAATCAGGCTATAGGACTAACCATAGCACAACCACGGCATTGCTGAGATAACGAGCGATGTTAGGAGGGCTATGGGGAAGAAACTAATGTCGCTCCTAATACTACTCGACTTTTCGAAAGCCTTCGATATGGTTGATCACAGGCTTCTCTGCTCCAAACTCATAGTGCAATTTGGTTTTGACAGAACTGCTGTTGCCTTGATAAGTGAATACTTAGGTGACAAAAAACAGTCTGTGTGTATCGAAGGGGTGATGTCTGATTTCCTCAGTGTGACTAGGGGGGTGACACAGGGGTATATTATGGGCCCTTTGCTGTTTTCTTTATATGTTAATGATCTTCCTAACTCGATAAAGTATATGTTCCGCCACTTATTTGCAGACGATGTACAATTATACAAGCTATGAAGTGAGCGACTGCATTAACCTTGTGGAAACAGATCTTGCTGCGGTTAGTGCCTGGGCTGCAGTTAATGGACTTTTTCTTAATCCTGTTAAGTCCCAGGCCATCGTGATAGGCTCCCCTGCTATGGTGAAGGTTACCCCTAAAGTGGTTGATGGATCCGTCATTTATCAAGTTGGTGTGTTGGGACACGATGGAAGATATGATAGAGTTCCGGAAGTCGTACTTAGTGGTGTGGAAATCCAGTATGAGCGTGTTGTAAAGAACTTGGGTCTGATGATTAAGCACGGTCTCTCATGGTCAGATCACGCTGAGGTTGTAGCGCGGAAGGTCTTTATTGGTGTTAGTGTCACAGAAATAGAAAATAAGCTTATGGGGATGGACTTGTTGGATTCAGGGCAATGACTGCCTTGTATAGGATTTTGCATGTGGGACCGGAATATCTCCGGGAACTTATTAGCTTTGTTAACTCAGAACGCGTAAAACATTGCGTGGTACCTAAAGAAGGAGACAAAAGATTTTTATTCGCTCATGGTCTTAGTGAGTGGAATACTTTGCCCTTAAAAGTGAGAAATGCCGCGTCGCTAGAATTGTTTAAAAAAAATAATTACTTAGAGTATCTCGTCTAGCCTTGTAAGTTGAACTGAATGACGTCTCCAAAACTAGCTGATATGATTTTCAGTACCTCGTGCATTAATAGTTGCAAAATGACTGCTAATGCTTGTGTTTATTGTTGTGTTTGACTATTTCTTGTAACATGTCAATTGCTTTCGTCTAATATTTAATTCATTGACTAAATTATTCAATTATTTTCAACTTCCTGTTATTAAATGAGTGATATCTTCTCAATAGTTAATAGGTAATTATGTCCAACATATGTTGAATAAGGGTAACCTTGACATAATTGTAGTAAATAAATTGATTGATTGATTGATTTTTACACGCAAAAATTTAAATTTATCTTAAACAGTCTACGCAATAAGAAACAAAAAACTAAATTTTTGCAGCGCAAAAACTGATATTGCAGAAAAATTATTTCGTCGTTGGGTCCGGCATTTGTGACGCAATTTTTTTTAACAAAACGTAATTTTGTTTCAAAGAAAGCGCTCTAATTTTTTCAGGAAATTAAAACTTTGAACACAAGGTTCCATTCAAACAAACTTCTGCGTATTATCAGCGGTAGCGTCACCTCAATCGATATAATTAATTTTGGAAGCGGACTTTCGGACTGCGTCACACTTTACCTTTTAAGAGATTTTTGTTGTGATATCAGTTGTTTTGGAAGTTTTCAGTTGTTGAAAAAATTTCTATTTTTTGAAAAAAATTTTCTCAGAAAAGAAAATTTTCTTAGAAAAAAAATTTCTCAAAAAAAAAAAAATTTTCTCCGAAAAAAGTTTTTCTCCAAAAAAAATTGTTCTCCAACACCTTCGGCTACCTTCGGAATACTTTGTGTCACCTTCGCCTCCCTTCGGAACACTCCGTGTCATCTTCGACTACCTTCGGAACACTTCATGTCAACAATTCTTCCCACTGATTCATATAACTTTCCTGAAGAAACCAACTGTCTAGGAATTCCTATACAGAATTTAGCAAAAAATCCAAAATGGCGTCACTATGACAGTTGGCAGCCATTTTCTAATGATACCAAAAAATTCTCCTGATGAAACTCTATAACTTCCTAGAAGAAACCATCTCTCTAAGTAGTGTCATTCCGGAGCTAAAATTCGAAAAGCGAAAAGGCATAAACGAAAATCCAAGATGACGCCGCTATGACAGCTGGCAGTCATTTTCTAATGACTCCAAAAATTCTTCTTGTTAAACTATATAACTTTCTAGAAGAAACCAACTCTCTAAGTGTTATCATTCCGGAGCTAAATTTCGAAAACCCAAAGAAGCATAATTTATACCTAACAAAACTCCAAGATGGCGTCAGTTTGGCAGATTTCTGAAAATCCCAAAAAATTCTCCTGATCAAACTCTATAACTTTCCCGAAGAAACCAACTCTCTAAGTATTGTCATATCGAAGCTAAAATTCAAAAACCAAAAAAATCCTAATTTATTGCTTGGAAAAATTCAAGATGGCGCCGGTTTGACTGCTGGCAGCCATTTTCTTAAGATCCCAAAAAATTCTCCTGACCAACTCTACAACTTTCCTGAAGAAACCAACTCTCTAGCCATTGTCACTCCGGAGCTAAAATTCGAAAACTCCGAGCATTACCTGAAAAACCCACAAAATTGACCACTTTTTCCCATGCCACGGCTTTTTCAGAATTTTCCCGGAAAAGCGGCATATGAAATTTTTCATTTGGGGCCGAGACTGACGTTCCCTGAAAATTTCAGGAAGATCGGCTGTCTAGTTCTCGAGATCGAAAATTATTAATAGATAGAACATAGATAGATAGAACATAGAGAGAACATAGATTGATAGAAACCGACAGATCAGAAAAAAAGTTTCCTTAATGATGAGAACAATAGAAAAATTATTTCTCCATACAAAAATTTCATTTTCAAACCTCGATATCTCAGCCAATTTTCAATCGATTTTGACGAGAGAGGGCTCGTTTGAAAGCTGCTGCGACGTAGTTTTTTTTTAAATAATTTGAAGGGAGAGGGGAACGAGGGGAAAAAACTCAAAAGTTCGCCTATATATGGCTCCTTGTCCCAAAGGTTTTTGTATGGAGTTTTTTGGGTTTGTGAACGTTTTTTTTGGGTGCTCCGCTACCGCTCCGGGCATGATTGTACTTTTTGAAAAATGCAAATTTTTTCCCGCTCATATCTGAATGTTGTCTGGTATGCTGTAAGTTTACCTCCAGAGAAATGATAAGTTGGTACACTTGTGAATGACAGCTGGGTTCCATGGGAGAGAATTACGTACACAATGGGGCTGGTTCTCTCCCATACAGTCAAGCTGCCTTTCACAAAAGCGTTCTACCTCGCCACAGGTGTACCACCTTATCATTTCTCTGCTTACCTCATACAAATCATAGATATGATAAGATGGCAACACTGTGACTATTAAGTTTAAACTCCCCTTTCGGGTTCCATTAGTCTCCTGCTCCTTGTGATAAAGGAGAGCACGTCGACTAATTTCAGTTTTAGATGCTCTTCGGGTGTCAGATAGAAGTCTCCGAAGAGCTTCGTTCTGAGACCTTTTAAAGCCGGACAAGTGCAAATGAAATGCCTCGCCGTTCTAGTCCGCAGCCACTTCATGACGGATCTGCAATGATTCCCATCTTGCTGAGATGGTAATTCAAACTGTTGTGACCTGTTAAGATTCCTACAAGTTTGCTTAATTTGCACAACAGAAATTTTGTGTTTTCGGCAATAAATCCGATCAAAATTTCTTTAGATTGCCTACAGGTTGGGAGCGTTTCCCATCTATCCTGATGGCACCGATTCATTTTCGCATTCACTAAGGACTTAATTATGCCTGCATGTCTGCTGACAGCAAGTTCTGGCCCAATGAATGTGGAACTGCTTCCCTCTCTGGCCAACTGATCAGCTTTTTCGTTCCCCTGCACTCCTGAGTGACTTGGTACCCATGTCTTTATTGTGTCTTGACACAATTTCCAGAGTCTCGAAGCACTGATGAACCAGTTTCGACGAAATCTTGACCGATGACAGCGCCTCTATGGACGATTCACTGTCTGAACAGATCAAAATTTTCTTACTTCTGATGTCATCTCGCTGCATCATATCTGAACTTTCACAGATGGCGACTATCTCTGACTGAAAAACGGTGGTGTATGAACCCAGCGCCATGGATACATCGTATTTCAAGTCCACTGAGTACACACCTGCGCCCGTTCCTTCATCTGTCTTCGATCCATCTGTGTAAACCACGACATCCGCCTCTGCTGGAGGTGTCCCTAAATCCCATTCAGACCTCTTTGGCAGGTGCGTTTCGAAACTTTTTTCGAAGCAGAAACGCGCTCTCATAGAGTGTTCTGGCATATCTACCTCGCTGAACTCCTCTTTAAGTTGCGAGAGAATACTTGCATGGCCAAAATTTCGATCATGTGCAATCCAATTTCCACCTTTGTAAGTCTATACACTTTACACTATCATCTCGGCTTCTTGTTTTAAAAACAGTTGTCGGCGTCGATGTCATAACTCCAGTTATGCTCAGGCATGCTAGCCTCTGTATGCTATCGACTTTCTTTTTCGTAGCGCCTAATTCAGCACGTGGTGCCCATACCATACATCCGTAAGTTAGTATAGGCCTTACTATGGCTTTATACATCCAATACAGAACGGATGGCGTGAGACCCCACTTTTTGCCAAACGTGGCGCGACACGTCCAGAAAATTCTCAGCGCTTTCCTGACTCTCTCTTCCACATGCTCTTTCCAATCCAGTTCACTGCCTAGAACGACTCCAAGGTACGACCTGGTACAATGGTACTGCTGTAAGTGAATATTAGCGCGAGTTATTTGAATGTTTAAATTTGAAATGAAATAAAAAAAAATAAAAATATTTTATTTTTATTCGTTTAACGACCAGTTTGCAGGCCAAAGTCCAATAACAAACCAGCATGTAAAAAACTAAAAATTAAATTAACAAAGAATATTTTGTAAAAAATTTACTAATTTTTCAAACCAATAAATGTAGTAAGAATCATTACCAGTCGAACTCCGTTTTTACAATTTTTTAAATGTTAATAGTGTCTTTAGTGAATGTTTAATAGTGATGTTTAATATATCGATATATCGGTGAGTTCTGCTGATAATTAGTGACCATCTTTGGCAAGTAGAAAATACGGGTGTTACTCGTTAGCATAGAAGCCTTATGAAATATAATTTTTTGACAAATACATGAGTCGAGATGCTTGTGGATCAATTTATAAACCATCATCTCGCCATTTTCTAACCGTAGTGTTTCAAGATAGTGCGGTTTTAAATACTTCAATCGTATATAATGGCTTGATCAATTTTGCAATAACATTCTAGAGAATTTTTTCTGAACTTGAACTTTCGCGTTATCATAAAATGAATTCCGATGTAGAGTAGAGTAATTGACATGAAAAGTACTTTCCACAGCGAAATATGAACCCCAGTGTTCTTT
Source organism: Pseudolycoriella hygida (assembly GCA_029228625.1). Lineage (NCBI taxonomy): Eukaryota > Metazoa > Arthropoda > Insecta > Diptera > Sciaridae > Pseudolycoriella > Pseudolycoriella hygida. The sequence continues at coordinate 64,155,842 of CM055406.1, forward strand.
ATGATTTATTTATATGTTCACTGAAAGATAGCTTATCACCAATTATTATTCCCAGGTCTTTTTTCACGAAAACTCCTTTAAGAATCTCGCCCAAAATATAGCATAGAAAAATCGCTTTGTTTTGACTATGTGAACTTGACATAACAGCACATTTGTCATCATAAAGTGACATTTTATTCATCTTGCACCATTCTGCATCTTTGACAATGTCATCCTGTAAGAGATTGCAGTCATTGATGGCACTAATTGACTAGTATAACTAAAGGTCATCTGCAAAACCGGAACTAGATGACAAGGATTCTAAGAAGTCGTTTATAAAAATGATGAAAAGTAGAGGTCCCAAAATCGATCCCTGGGTAACTCTCGAAGATGGTACAATCCTATCTGATTTGGAGCCCCGAATTACTACAAATTGTGATCAATTACGCAAATAAGTAGAAAACCAGTATACCAAGTTGTCAGAAAAACCAAACGCTTTAATTTTCTTGAGGAGGATGTCATGATCAACTCTGTCAAATGCTTTGAATGAAAAACATCATAGAAATACTATATTGACTTGCCACTTTGTTCTGGTCAAAGCCTTTCATCGTAATCTCCACTTGTTCCAGGGTAAATGATAAGGCATGAAGCAATTGGCAGAGAGAAAAGGTCGTAAATAAGGCAAGGGCTACAATCGCACAGGTTGAATTTTTATACGTCATACAAGTAATTTTTCATTAAGAGAACACCGGAAATTGTAATTTCCCGAAGTCAAAACATAAAAACTACAATGAGCGATCAAATTACACTGATTGTCTTTAGCATCGTGTACATCAACTTTCGCATTGTGTAGTTCGATTTTCGCATTATCTAAGTTGAATTTTTAGACCCGTACGAAGAACGAAGTTCTTCGAAAATGGTCTTATGCGTTCACCACGACGTTTGTAACCAGTCGAATTTCGATGACGAATCAACAATAAAAAAATGTCAGCCCGTCCGTCAACACGATAACTCGAGTAAAACTCAACCGATTTTCAAAATCTTTTTTTCCCTAAAAGGTAATCAAAAAATCTTTTATGGAATTGAATCTGGGCACTGTCGGCCCAAGGGCCACTGAGGTAGGGCCGTTTAAGTGATTGTTGGTCTTTTGTACATAACTCGAGTAAATCTTTTCTGATTTTCAAAAAAAAAAAATTTTGTTTGAAAGACCTGGGCATAGCCGACAATTTATGGAAGAAAGTTTTTTGAATTTGAGTCCTTGGACTTAGCTGGGGCACTAAAAACAAGTCTCTGCCAGGGCTCTATGTGTTTTTTGTACATAACTCGAGTAAATTTTTTCCGATTTTCAAATTTTTTTTTTGTTTGAAAGATCTCGGCACGGTCGACAATTTATGGAAGAACTTTTGCCTGTGCTTAGGGCTCAAGTGGGCCATATGTCGGTCCTAAGGTCGGCCCTAACCAAAAAAATTTTTTTTTTGCTATGTTGCAGAGGAAATTAAGAGAAACATTTTTGGCTATGTAATTGTGTGTCCTAGGACTCTACTCAGGGCCCTAGGTCGGTACTAAGGTCGCCCCTTGCCCAAAAAATGGTTTTTTGTATGTTGTAGAGAAGATTGAGTAGAACATTTGTCTATTTTTGGGGGTCAATCTTGTGCTTTCGGAAAGTTTTTTTTACTCCGTTTCTTCGGACGGGTTTTTCAATATTGTCCTATCGGCAATTTCCAATACAATTTAACGTGGACGTAATTTCATACACTTAAGAGTTTAGGCAGTATCAACTCTGTTTGCCGCATCTATTCTGATACGTATGGGTCCCTTCATATGTTTTTATTTTCGGTTCTCAAATGGGGCTCGAAAATTACCATTTTCATTGTTCGAGTAATGAAAAGTATACAATTTTCGTCGCTCGAGTAATGAAAGAATGTTATGTTATCCCCGAGCGAAATAGGAAATTCCAACTCAAGCGAAAAATACAGTAGTAAGTAGTCAAACAGAACGGACGTGTTTTCATATTTTTCTCAACAATAAATTTTGAGGTTCTTTGGGTTTTGGGTTTCTTGCTTTTTTTTCATTACTCGGAACAACGAAAATTGTAATTTTCGGGCCCCATTTGAGAACCAAAAATAAAAAAATTCAATTTATACACCTCAGTGGCTGTCTAGGGAGATAAGTCATGCATTACTGTGTTGTATCAAAATTTGTTTTGTTGATTTCTTGCTTTAGTGCATAAAAACTCTTACGTTTCTGCAGGATAATTTATTTATCCTCTCGGAGGATTATATCCCTTGCCTTAGGTACGTTATACAAGCTTCCTCCTCGAAGATAAATAAATTTTCCCGCAGATGCGTAATAATTATTTCATGCTGCCTATTAGGGACGAAACGAAAAATAAAATTTCAGCAAGCTTTTCGTTCCTTGGGATTATAGTTTTCATTTTTCGTCCCTTGTAGGCAGCATGAAAAACTTAATACACAACACAGGAAAGAATTTTCGGCCAACTCTCTTGTTGCGTAAATAACTATTTCAACATTTCCAAAACATGTCGCAGAACAACTTTTATCTTAAAATCACTTAATTTATCGAAATAAAATTAAAACCGATTCGACACCTGTTTTCGCCTGTGAGTTTCGGTGTCGCAACATATAGGCGTATCACACTGTGCTCGCATCCGCCTTCCGTTAAAGCAGCGTAGACAACCGATAAAAACACATCGCAGAACATCTCAAGAGTTAAAAGTATTGATTCTAGAGGTTTGTTAAACTTTGCACATTAAATTTCTAACGAAAAGGGGTTTCTCAACTCGATGCAGTCATTAATTCAGTGCCAGTTGACAGTTTCATCCTTCGTATCTAACTATAGAACCAACCGGTCTTTAATCTTTACAAACTTAAGATACTCCGGGAACTATGCCGTCAGTCTGTGAAATGTCTTAAATAATAAAGTCACATTTCATGTTCTTCTAACATACGATTTTACAATGCAGTATATCCAGAAACTTGCACAATCTACTGTTCTATCTCAAAACAACACAATAACATCAACATCTTTCTCGAAAGGGTGGTATTGTCTTTACACTTTGGATTCAGTTTTCAGAGTTTGGAGTAACGTTATATGATAACACCCATGATTCGTTAAAACAAACTTATGTTTAATGTTCATTTTTTAACCATCGAGGATAAGATAGACTCACTTTTGGCAGTGTTATTCCACGAAAGTCTTAAAATTGAAATCTCGTAAAATTATGCAAAAACATTCGGAAAAAAACCTTCTAACGTTCAAAGTTCGGACCTTACATTTCCACTGTTCGGACCTCACAATTAAGTAGAAATGATTTTTCACATAAAAATCGAACGTCGTACACTATAATATCCTCCATCAGATGAAGCGGAAGCAACACCATCTGTTATCATCTATCTATGGCTAATTCCATCGATACCCCATATATTGTCGCTACCATGTTACCTGGGGAACAAATGTGTTTTGTCTCATGCTAATATAAATCACATTGAAAGAGTGAAAGAGAGGAAATTCGTTACCCAGGTGAATGTACCGATGGAATTAGCCCTATCTTCAACCGGAGGCGAAATTATATTACATGAAACGATGCAAGCAAAGACATTCAATCTGTAATTTAAACAAAAACTCATGTCTCTGCTGAATATCGTTAGTAAGAAGAAACGACTTCGCTAGTGACCTGAAGGTGTGCCGACCCGTTGAGGGAGATCACAAAACTCAGTTACGCGTTCAATAACAGCGCTATCGATCCAATACTGGAACTGCACCGGATTACGTCTCCTGTTTAAAGACATTGTCTTACACGCGTCCACATCCAACGACAAACATTTATCAACACACCAAGCGTGGAGCGCATAATTAGTCTGGGCTGCGGCTGCCATGTCTAATGAGTTCTAATGAATTTTGACTGTTGGATATCATTAAAGGGCTAAAGTTTCCTAACTAAATTTTTTTTTGGTCTCATGAACCGGTTAAAACTGGTCTAGCTGCAAAACTTTGAACTCCCATATCTCCCTCAAATCTTAATATTTTTTATTTATCTCGACGGTTTCTGAAACATCTTTTTGTGGCACAGGTGCTGGAAAGTATGCAAGAGACATCGATGTCAACCGATTCTTCAGTTTCCTTGGAAAGAAGTCAGAATCCCCAGATAACACAAATCACATTTTTCGATGTGATATTGTACATTAAATGTGTATCAAAAAGCACATAGACCGGTACATCGTTTATTGTACATTTATTGCACATTTAACGTACATTTAATGGGGTGAATGGCGAAAAGTGTACACTAAATGTACACCTAATCTAGTGTAACGATTCACAACTTTTTTGTCGATTCTACGTTTTTGTTGATGTACATAAAATGCACATTTTTTGTGCAACAAGAATTTTTCAATTTTTCACTAGATGTTCACAATATTAGGTGTACATTTAGTGTACAGTTTTTGCCATTCACCCCATTAAGTGTGCATTTCTTGTTCGTGCACGTAACGTGTTCATGCAGCACTTTCTCCGTGCACATTTCATTTCGTTGGTGTGGGCAAATGCTTTAGACCCACGCTATGTTCAGCCTGACCCTTGTAACTTCGGCTGGAAAACCGATATTAATACAAATTTTTACATGCCTGTAATTAGCACGCAAATCATTTGCCCTCCTAAGCTACAGGACTTAGTCACGTGTAAAAGTTGTAAAAGTGGCTGTGCCACAAAAAGATGTTTATGTTTCAAGGCAGAAATGCCATGTACTGAAATGTGTGGCTGCCACCTTGGTCCAGAAATAAGTTGTACAAATCTGTCAGATTTGTACAAGCAGGAATTAAGTGACAGCGAAAGTGATGACTTCAGCGAAGATTAATACAAATATATTTTTTGACTATCGTAATTTGCTTTTATTGACATACACAGATCTCACACTTTCCTCGAATTCGAATGTAGCTTAAGGGGCTGTGCACAAATGACGTACGCTTTTTTCAGTGATCTGATCTTAGGCCCACTCCCCCACGTATACTTTTCTCCATACAAAATAAAACAAATCGTATGGACCGTAGGAAATCCTTGACCACCCCCCCCCCCCCACGT
>CM055406.1:64161414-64174155 GCA_029228625.1 Pseudolycoriella hygida
ATGTCACTAGAAAGAGTTGACTAAGGGGAAAATTTTCCTTATACAGAATGTAACTAGAAGGAGTTGACTACAGGAAAATCTTCCTTATACAGAATGCCACTAGAAGGAGTTGGTTAAGAGGAACATTTTCCTTATACAGAATGTCACTAGAAGGAGTTGACTAGAGGAAAATCTTCCTTATACAGAATGTCACTAGAAGGAGTTGAGTAAGAGGAACATTTTCCTTATACAGAATGTCACTAGAAAGAGTTGACTAAGGGGAAAATACAGAACGTCACTGGAAGGGGTTGATTAAGAGAATCATACAGAATGCCACTCGATGGAAGAACTATTTTCTCTGCTCTTTTATTTTTAAAAAAGTTGTCAATAAGAAATCAAAAAATTACATGAAAACTTTATGATGGGACCGCGGCACATTGGACATTGTGCTTTTTTGCGCTTACCGCGGCCCATCAACGAAAGTACGCAATTATTACAAAATTTGTGTGCGACGCTGCAGTCCAAGTATTTGCAGAGCAGCGCAAGAAATTTGTTCAGCGCAATAGATTTATTCACCAGACCCAACACAAATTTGACGAAGTATCAATGAACATTATTCAGTTCTTTGACAAAATGTGGAATTTACCAATCTAGAGCACTACGATTTTGAAACTTAAAAAATTGAGTAAAAGGGATGAATAGAAACAATACAAAACGAGATGTGTACATTGAAATGCCCTAAACTTCTGAATTTAAATAACTTCCAATTTATTCTTCAAGCTCAATAGTGAGCGTGTACCGAATTATATAGCTGGGCGTTATTAACACCCGGCGTACGGGCGTTAATAACTCCCCGGGCGTTATCCCGGAGTGCGGCCGTTATAACACTCCTGGCGTTATTAGTGCCCGGAGTGCGAGCGTTATTAACGCCCCGGGCGTTATAAGCGCCCGGATTGGGGGCGTTAATAACACCCCGGACGTTATTAGCGCCCGGGTTGCGGGCGTTATTTGCGGCGGAGATATGTCAGGTCAGGATTTTGAAAACTAAAAAGTTTTTTATGAGAAAATCCTCGAAACTTCAAAGGAAAATCCTTGCAAATGAACGTTAAATTAGCAAAAACGGAAATGAAATCCTCCCAAAATTTAAATTAAAAATCCTTAGTCTACGTCTGCAAATATCCGCACTTGAAAATTTGCTGCATATTAATGTAATAAAAATTGATATTTCGTGACAAGGACGGATAGTTGTTTAAATGAAATGCAAAAAACGTTCACTTTTCCTGAAAAATAGGAAAAAAAACCTCCAACTTCCGCAACCTTCGCAAATTCGTCTCTTGCTCTTGTTGGACAAATAACTGTTGCAGTGAGTTAGAGGTAACTAGGGAGTTAAAAACAACACTGCAAGTAGGCGGTACATTTTCAACGTTACAGTTTTGTTTATTATTTATAAAAGTTTTTGATGTAGTATCGTATCGCTGTTCGTTATTCAAAATTAAATATTTGTTGTGATCAAACATGTTTTTCAGGGATTTTAATAAACATGAACCACACGCTATTACACAATTCAACTGCCTGAACCTAAACGCTTTCCTCTGCACAGTCTTTTTTAAAATGTGTCACTGTATGCAACATATTACAACAGTGGTCGTACTTTTCCTTAATTCCTTCAAATAATGCCCACGCTAAAAAAAAGGATCTTAGACCGCTCTCTTGCACGCAAAAATACATGGAAAAAAATCCAGAATGTATGAAGCGCATGCTTTTCTCAAACCAAACTCGATAACATATCAAAAATATTTTTAAAAAATCGCAGTCGCTTTCCTCATTTTAAACTTCTTTGACCAAGCCTGATCCAAACTACGCAATAAATTTTTTTAAAATCTGCTTACAACGCTTTTCGTTAGATCAACACCTTTCATTTGACACCTCACTGACCCTGACCTGACCACTACAGCAAAAATATACCTAAGCTTTTAAGATACCTAAGAAATTTAACTTTTCCCACTACAACCCATTAAGGGTCTTGGCTTCTCCAACCGGACCTATCCCCAGCTAACGTCTCCCAGCTGGATACTCCCACAGTTTTTAAGTCGGCAAGAGCTGCGTCATACTATCTGGATTTTGGACGCCCTGCGCCTCTCTTGCCCTCCAGTCTGGTTTTAAGGATTTTTTTCGGAATACGATGATCTTCCATTCGTTGTACATGACCGAGCCAACGCAGTCGGTTTATTTTGGTAGTTCTGACTATGTCCGGCTCTCCATAAAGCTGACTAAGCTCATGATTGAATCGTCTGCGCCATCGGTTCTGCCTTTGATCGAATACTGGTCCAAATATTGTCCGCAGTACTTTTCTTTCGAACGTGTGCAGCGATTGTTCGTCTCTTTGTGTCAAGCACCACGACTCCGAACCATACGTAACCACCGGTCTGATCAAAGATTTGTATATTGCGCATTTTGAATTTCGGCTTACTGACTTGGACTTTAAGATTTTCAGAAGGCCGTCATAACTCCGGTTGCCCAGAATTACTCGTCTCTTAATTTCGTCCGCGATGTCGTTATTAGTGTTCAGCTCGGATCCAAGGTATACGAATTTGTTGACCATTTTGGTGTTGATTCGAATGCTGGATGATTAACTTTCATTAACTTTCAACCCAAAGCCGGTACCTTTCCTCTCCAAGGCCATAAACTTGTCTTTAACAACATCTATTTTTCGTCCAAGTATGTCCAGGTCGTCTGCGAAACCTAGCAACTGACTGGACTTGGTGAAAATGGTGCCGCTGGAATCTATGTCCATGGTGCGCACAGCTGCTTCAAGGGTCAGGTTAAAAAGCAGCGTCGCGAGAGGATCTCCCTGACGTAGGCCTTCCTCTATGTCGAAAATCTCTGACGGTCGATTACGGATCCTTACTCGGCTATTAGCTCCGTTCAGTGATAACTTGGTTAGCGAGACCACATTGTTGGGGATTCCAAATTCCTTCATTACTCTCCATAGCTTACTTCTTCTAACACTGTCGTAGGCTGCCTTAAAATCAACGAACAAATGGTGTGTTTCAATGTTGTACTCTTTGCACTTTTCCAAGATCTGTCTGATATTAAACAGCTGGTCGGATGTTGAACGACCGACACGAAAACCACCTTGGTATTCACCTGCAGAGTTTTCGATGTATGGATGAAGGCGCTGGCTGGTAAAGAATATTTGCAAATATCTTGTAAGCAATATTCAGCAGAGCAATTCCTCGACAATTGCCACAATCCATTTTATCACCTTTTTTGTATATGGGACAAAGTATGCTGGTCTTCCACTCTTCCGGTAACTCCTCGACATTCCATATACGCGTGATGAGCTCGTGCATCTACATATATAGCGCGTTGCCGCCATTCTTGAAAAGTTCGCCGGGCGGATTGTCTGTTCCCGGGGCTTTGAAATTTCTAAGCCTCGAAATTTCAGCTTCAACTTCTTGCATCGTTGGTTCTTCTATATATGGTTGCGCAGTATGAAATGGCAATTCGTTGTTTTCTTCGTTTCGGTTGAGCGGTGTGTTCTTTGAAGTACATTCTTGTCCTTACACAGCAAAGGTTGTTGACTGTAACCATTTTTGGATTCGTTTACTTTCCGATAGAACTTCCGAGTTTCCTTCCTATTGCCAAACTTTTCAATTTCGATCATAACGTTCCTATCCTGCAGCCGTTTTTTGTTTCGGAACAGTTTTCGAGCGAAATTTCTCTTCGAACGGTACTCTGCCTGGCCTGCTCGAGTGTATCGACTCAGAGTTTTAAGTCGAGCTGCATTTTTGTTCTCCAGAGCTCGCTGGCATTCATCGTCGAACTAGTTTTTTCTTTTATTTCCCGTTCTCGTTCCCAAAGTCTCTGCCGCGGCGCTCTCTACACCTGATTTGATTCCACGCATCGTCTATACTGTGTTGCTCGCTGACCATTTCTTCGATAATTTTTCTCTCCAAACTATCCACGTATTTGTGTTTGATGTCTTCGTTCTGCAGTTTTTCAACGTCCAACTTTTTCAATGCCTGTTGTCGGTTGTGTTGGACCGATATGCGAGACCTAACAACCACTTTAACCAAGTGGTGGTCAGAATCAACATTTGGTCCTCTACAGCTCCTGACGTCCAATACATTTGAACAGTGCCGCCCATCTATCATCTGGTGATCAATCTGGTTTTTGGTTTGTCCATCAGGTGATACCCATGTCGCTTTGTGGATGTTTTTATATTCGAAATACGTACTGCTCACAACCATGTTTCTTGATGATGCGAAATGAACTACCCGCGTACCGTTGGCGATAGAGTTTTCATGGAGGCTGTATTTACCAATAGAAGACTTCGCGACCTATCTTGGTATTCAGATCTCCAAGCAGAATCTTAATGTCACGTTTCGGCGCTCCATCATATATCTCCACCAGTTTCTCGTAAAATAGCTCCTTCGCTTCGTTGTCTTTTTCCTCCGTGGGTGCGTAGGCGTTAATAAGAGTATAGTTGAAAGATTTTCCTCTTATCCGTAGGGAGCACAACCGCTCGTCAACAGGATTGAAGCCGATCAGCGCGTTTCTAGCTGTGCCGAAAACCATGAAACCTGTTCCATACTCTCTTGGACTGTCATTACTTTTCCCACTGTAGTAGAACTTATAGTCTACACTGATCATGGTGTCCTTTCCAGGCCATCTCGTTTCTTGCACTGCCGTGATGTCAATTTTTGCGGCTCTTAGATAGCGCACTTGTGAGAGATCTCAATCCTCCTGGCCGCAACAAAGATCTTACATTCCATGTTCCTAGTTTTAAATCGTTTTCCTTTTTCCGTTGCTTGAGTCGTTGCCGTTTATCCTATCCGATCCGAGGCTGCTTTGTTGAGTTCATAACCGGTATTCATTTTTCCGGTGTTGGGAGGTTAACCAAATTCACTAACCGCACACACCCAATTCAAATAAGATATTCATTCGTATTTGATCAGTCGACCGAGACGCATATCGGCTTCGCGAGATTCGAAAATGCAATTATTATTGGACCCGTACGAAGTACAAGAGGTCCTATACGTTTACTACAATTTTATTGTAACATGGGGTAGATCGAGGTGGGAGTGGGGGGGATGCATCTATTATCGTCTAGAGATGACGAATCAGCAATAAAAAAAATGTCCGTCCGTCTGTCCGTCTGTCCGTCCGTCTCCACTTTTTTTTCCAAACGACTCAACCGATCAGCCTAATCTTTTTTTCCCTGAAAGGTACATGCCTCCCATGATTCAAGTTCGAAGATGAGCAAAATCGATGGAGTGGTTCCGGAGATATGGTCGAGAAAGTGACCAAAAACATGGTTTTTCGAGAGTCGATGAAACTTTTTCGCAGATATCTCAGCAAGTAAGGCACGGAAATTGCTCAATTTGGTGTCAAATGAAAGCATTTGATACCAAAAAACTGGGGAATTTTTTTTGTTGGAATCGGGTCAGGGGTCTGGGCACTGGGAGCCATGGAATGGGCGAAAATAAATTTCTCTGCCCAAAATGATAAGAGATAGTTTTTTTTCAGTATTTGCTTAAATACGCAATACAGAGATTTACTTTCAAAGGCAAAGTTGTAGAGAATCAAATTTTAGCGAACACGTGTCTCAGGATTTTGGGGAAATATGGTCCAATCCTGGTATATGGCCACTTCCATAATTGGGCAGGATGACCCAGATCTCCAGAACTATGAGAGGTAGAAAGTTTCTTCCAAGGACAAAGTTGTAGACAATAAAATTTTAGATAACAAGTGTTTTAGGGAAAAATGACTTAGTCCTTGGATATAAGATTTTCTAGATCTGAGACGTACTTCGGTAGGGCCTTTGACATTACCTTGGGTAATTTCTATGGATCTTTGAAACTCTTATAGTATAAAAGAACATAAAACGTTGGATTGTTTGCTTATTTGTATCTTTGGATACGTTCGAGTCTTTTTGTAACAACTATTCTCTTTGCCATATCTATTCTGTTTGCCACATCTATTCTGATACGTACGGGTCTTTGGTTATGTTTATTTATAAAATGCAAGATTATTTACAACAAACAGCATTTTATTTCTATCCGCGATTGTTGTACATAAACACCATGAGCCCCACCTTTTTTAGCCACATCTCCTCAAACTAAGTTTTCTCAACATTTCTGACCATCCCTGACAAATACGTATAGTAATTTCAAACTTTACGATTTAGAATTAACAACCAATTTCAATTTCAGCGGTAAAATGTCCTCTTCTGTCCCAATTTTCCCAACAAAATGCCCTTATTAACGAGGCGAAACCGAGAAGGACAAACTTACGACTAGTCCCAAAAAATTAAACTTTTCATCACTCGTTACAAAGTATACTACTTTAAGCCGTGTAGCATTCGATTTTCTATAACACTAAAGTTTGAGGTTTGCAAAGCATGTATTATAGACACGAGTTTTTTGGCTTCATACAACGTCCAACAATTCATCGAACGACTTTGTTTTACGTCGCTAGCCTTATTTCATGCTTTCTAAAGCCCCAGAATTGCTATTAATTAGAACATATTCAGATTTATTGAAATTTTCTGCGGACCGCGTTAGCACGGCTCCAACGAATGTACAACATATGCCAAGTTACATTTTCTACACTAAGTGATAATTCACACCTCGTATACTACCTTTTGAAATTGTCAATTAGCCAATATTTAAATACATTGAAGGACCAACATTCATTTACTTTAACGCGTTCTTCTTTTCGCATACAAAAATGTCTATCAAATAATAAAAACCATTTTAAGTGTGTGCTATTAGCAATATAACCTATTACGATCAAATAAAACTGTTACATTTATTCGCAGTCCTTTATTGTTTCATGGTCCCTTTTCCATGCAATAAAACTATAAGTATTTTCATTCCAAAAATATTACCTTATTTAATAAACTTTAGCCAGCATTGTACGTACCCAGAACTTAAGCATACTTAATAACATGGAAAATAGTAAACTTTATATCACTTCACACAACCATTTCCTTTAATCCGATTTTCCGATCCCCATTCTACAAAAACACCAACATAAGTGTTTATTTATTTTTTGACCTAGCCATTTGCATACAAGAATATTGCCGAGTCGTCCACACATAAACACACAAGTCGTCGCATTTTGAGAAAACTTAATAAAGCATTCCAAATGGCAAATGGCTTCATATATGGAAAATTGAGAGAAATATTTGCTAAGATAATATTGTCCTAGTATGGAAATTTATTGTTCAAATATTTAATATTTGTGGAAGATGTTTAGCATTTCGTACAGGACCTTACGAGTATATTTTTTTTCTTTTGTATATTTGGTGAAGTTCAAGTGACCCTTCGCAAAGATGTGAATGTTTCATGTTTTTATTATAATTTATTGGATCGTATTTATTTTTTTTGTGTATTGTATGAAAACACAAATAAGTTTTAAAGCCAGTTCTGTAAGAGTCAAAATCACTCTGAATGATTTCGTTTTCGTTAGATATCTAGTCAGTGAAAATAACTGCAACTGCAAGCGATGAACTGACAACACTCGACGTTAATGACAAACTTAACGGAATGAATACAATTTTGAATACAGTTGAATTACCGCCAATCACATACATTCAAACAAATCATGTATTATGATTTTAGCAAACATGAGACATAGGTGATTTAACAAAATTCTTTACTCTAGATTTTTGTCTACGAATGTTAGTCAGAATCAAGCCTCATGGCTGCGGTTTTTTTTTTAGATTTATCAGGTTGGGACGACCCACTACTGGGTCATGAAACACAGATGTACTGATCCTTTGTTCCTTTCCCGTTCATCACGTAAATCCTTCGAACCTACCAGTACCAGCGAGGAACTTGTCGAGGACAATTGGTCCTAGCTTTAGTACATCCAGAGGCCTGATCCTGAGTCTCAGTTGAGAAAACTTTGGACACTCACAAATTACGTGATATCCGGTTTCGTTCCCGAGACCACAGGTACATTCGGGATCGCTGACGATTCCCATCTTTGACAAATGACTGCTTAGCCCACAGTGCCCGGTAATCACTCCCACTACTCTTCTTATGCGACTCCGGTCCATGCTCAGCAGTGCAGTTGTCGACTTGCCGTCGGTCATTGGTAGGAACTGCCTTGTTTGCCTTGCCCCACCATATTCACGCCAACGCTTTATTCCCTCCGAACGCACTCACTCCTTTACAGCCTTGTCATATTCTGACTGTGGTATAGGAATGAACGGTTCGTGAGCAGATGTAGCACCCAGCTTTGCCAGTTCATCCGCTCTCTCACTTCCATCTATTCCAGAGTGCCCCGGCACCCAAGCAACCGTCACCCGATTACTCTGGCCCAGCTGGTTCAGTGTGCTTTTGAACTCCTTCATTAATTTGGATGTCGTTACAGGCGACATTACTGCTCTGATCATTTCTTCGCTATCGGAAAGGATTGTGACTCTTTCGCCTACCGTTTTCGGTCTCAATGCGCTTCGCAATCCTTCCATCGCTGCGAACGTTTCTGCCTGAAGTATACTGGCGAAATTTCCTAAGTGGAAGCTCTCTTCTGTCAAAGGTTCCAGGGTTAATACCCCAGCCCCCACTCCATTAGAGTTCTTTGATCCATCTGTGAAGCAAATGAGTCCATCCGTGGACAGACTGTCTGGCCAACCTCTCAGCCATTCTAGTCTATCCGGTATGACAGCCTCGTAGTGCTTCACAAAGGTAATTTCCGGTTTTATCCGGTCCCTGGGCATGTTAAATATAGGATTGGCTATTGCCCCCCTGATTTTTCCATGACCCGTGTTAAAGTTCCTCATCCAAAGATCATTAAGTAAGAGTCTTTCCGCAGTTGTGAATAATTTCGCCTTGACGATCGTTTGGATGGGTGCAATATTCAGCAATATTCGCGGAAATAAAAAATTCGCTGCACTACTTGTCAAATGCCATATATGAAAAGCCACACATTTGTATCTGAATTTGAATATTCGCTATCGCAGAGTGTATTATTAGTCCTTTAATTAGATCCCTGAGAGCGCAATTAAGCCTAACTCCCGAACAAAAATTTTCCGAATAAAAAACGCACCCATAATAAGAACAAATATCCCTACCAAAAGTGATAATTCCCTTGACTGAAAGTCAAAGGGTCTTATGAAAATAAATTGGACAACTATCAAGTTGATAGTTGGACAACTAACAAGTTGATAGTGGGACAACTATCAAGTTGATAGTTGGACAACTAACAAGTTGATAGTGGGACAACTATCAAGTTGATAGTTGGACAACTATCAAGTTGATAGTTGGACAACAATCAAGTTGATAGTTAGACAACTATCATTTTGATAGTTAGACAACTATCAAGTTGATAGTTAGACAACTATCAATTTGATAGTTAGACAACTATCAATTTGATAGTTAGACAACTATCAATTTGATAGTTAGACAACTATCAAGTTGATAGTTAGACAAGTATCAAGTTGATAGTTAGACAACTATCAAGCTGATAGTTGGACAACTATCAAGCTGATAGTTGGACAACTATCAAGCTGATAGTTGGACAACTATCAAGTTGATACTTAGATACACGATTCCTGAGGAACTATGAGTTTTATTTTATACAAAATATTCGATTAGAGATTATATTTTGTATGTGTGAGACTTACAACCGGTTGACAAATTACGAATTTAATATCAACATTGCTATTGTTATCTCACTGTCATAATCGACGATGGACAATATTGGCCTAATCGTCGGGTAGTAAGGATCGGAACAGGTCAGATCAACCTGATTAGGTTCAGGTCAGCTCACTACCTGATTACTGACCTGAACCTGATTTCTGATTTTGAGATTCAGGTCCTACCTGAATGTAACCTGAATATAGAAAATATAGAAAATATAATTAAAACAACTGGATTGTAACAGTATCGAGCTTTTTTGAAAAAAAATTGAATTGAAGATTAAAGTAATGTTCGATCAGCTTTAAATGCTCTCGCTGCATGTGTGTTAAGATAGCCTAAATCCAAAATTTCTTACGTAACGACGTAAGGATGTAACGACTTAAGTTCCTTAGTACTTTATTTTGGTACAAGGTTTGCTACAACCTTTATAGTTGACTCAATCACTTCCAAATACTTGAAAATGTTGGGTACAAACCCAGTTCCATATGAAAGGTTGCACATCCACAGGTACATGGTACAACGTTCTTAGTTTCATTGAAAACTTTGTACCTGCTCGTTTCGACGTTTCCTTGCTATAACGAGTACTGTAATGATAATGAAGTTAGCAAAGTAGCAGCAAATTTATTTTTAACAACAAACTTAATTGTGCTTACAGAAAACGAAGCAAAGTCGAAGTGGCAGATTAAAGAAAAACCTCTTCGCTCCGACGGCGACGACTCGCCTGAATTTATTGATAGCTACCGAAACGCCCAGTAATGTCGGCGCTGGTTTTACCGTTTACAGTTGGTACAGAACTCGCTATAACAAAGAAACGTCGTACGGAGAAGATACAAGGTTTTCTATGAAACTGAAAACCTTGTACGAAGTTAGTTAAAAACTCGCTATAGCAAGTAAACGTCGTACTGCCCAGCATTTTCATATATTTGGAAATGATTGAGTCAACTATGAAAGTAGTATCAAACCTAGAACTTAAGTACTTACTGAAGAAATTTTGGAATTGTGCTTCTCACTGTCTATTGATTCTATTGTTTGACCCAAACAAAAAATTATTTATCTTACAAATCCGTGCGAATAGTACATTGAATTGAAATTCAAATCATGAAACCTATTTGCGTCTTTTGACATGTCACTCTAAATTTATTAACATTAAGCCCTAATTCACGCATTTTCAGGTCAAACAGGTTGATCAGGTTCTGTTAAGGTTCGACCTGATATCATCGAGTCAGGTTTAGGTAGAGGAAATGTCGACCTGAACCTGACCTGAAAACTTCAGGTCACAGGTCTGACCTGACCTGACCCACTCCGATCCTTATCTGGTAGACATTGCAGAGAAAGTAGGTTTTTAGACTCGTACGAAGTTATCGCCAGAGTCTATTAGAATTGTTTTAGTCAATTAAATTGTTTTATCTCCTCTAGTGACAAAGTAAGAAATAGCGCCTAGACACTTCAACACTTGATACTGGGACAATTGTTAGTTGATATTTTAATAGTTTGTATCTAATTGATAACAATAGCTGATAGTTAATAATAATTTGATAGTTGACAGTTTCATAGTAGATAGTAAATTATGGTTGATTGCTGATACTCAACTATTGAGTGATTAGTCATTAGGTTGATAATCAACTACCAACTATCAAGTCGATAGTCAACTATCAAGGTGAGAGTGAACTATTAAGTTGATAGTCAACTATCAAGTTGATGGGCAACTATCAAGCTGACAGCTAACTATCAAGTTGATAGTCAACTATCAAACTGATAGCCAACTATCAAGTTGTCAAAAATATGAGCTATAAATAAGAAAACTCGACAAATAGCTTCATAATTTATTACGCATATTTCGATCAGAAGCCATCTCCGTCATTATTATCAACAATGAAGTTGATAGTCATCTATCAAGCTTATAGTCAACTATAAAAACGAAGTGGAAGTAAACACTTCTATCAGTCGAGAATCAGCTTTTGTAGGGCAAACATCGAAAGCTCAGTAAGAACTCAAAAAATGACTTCGAAAGAAATTTTTGAAGAATTAAAAAAATAATAAAGAAGTGGAGGTATTAGCACAACCTGATAGTTGACTAACTATAAACTTGATATCTGACTAACTAGGAACTTGATAGTTGTCAAGTCGACTAACTAAAAACGTGATAGTTTGTATTTTATCGTCTTGTTTGTATTTTGCATTGCATAGTTGACTAACTGTCAACTTGATTGTTGACTTACTATCAACTTGATTGTTGGCTATCAACTTGATTACTGACTATCAGCTTGATTGTTGACTAACTATGAACATAATAGAACTTAATAGATTGACTGTCTAATTAATAATTAACTTTGTATCAAGTTATCCATCAAAAGTTGATAAACTGTCGATAGTCTTACGAGTGCGACGTTTGCACTTGCCCAGTTTAATTATATGCCCTCAAGTAGAAAATAACTTTCAAAGCGGATGGTCAACGATTAAGTTGGATAGTACACAAAAATAATGGTTTTCCAAACAAACATTTGAAATAAAGCATTGAGGAAGTATCGTTGGAAAAACTAATTAAAAACTTTTACGAGTGCGAAGTTTGCGGGGCAAGCGAAGCGAGGTCCGTAATCGCACGAGTTTAATTATTTGTTCACGAATTGAAAATAACTATAAAGGCGGATAGTAAATGTTCATAATGGATGATCAACTATCAAAGTGGATGGTAACCATTAAGTCAGTTATTAAAGTTGGATAGTACACAAAAACAATTGTTTTGTAGACAAAAATTTTAAAGAAAGCATTGTAGAAGTGTCGTTGGAAAAACTTTTACAGTGAAATATTACAATTTAAACGCTGGGAACGCCAATAACATTGACAAGTTTATATTTCTTACATTGGCTTGTTTCCATTTGTCCTTAGCTCTACGAGTGTGAAGTTTGCGGTCCGAGCGAAGCGAAGTCCGTAATCGCACGAGTTTATTTGTTTATAAATAGAAAATATGGCAGATATTCATTTAATAAATGGACGATGAACTGTCAAAGTAAACAGTTTTTATATGAAAATAAAAGTAAAACAGTGAATACGCGTTTCAACAGAATGCAGTGAATTTACAATAATTAATATAAATTGAAAAATAATA
>CM055406.1:64178179-64193404 GCA_029228625.1 Pseudolycoriella hygida
AAACAAAAAAAAAATTATGAAAATCGGAAAAGATTTACTCGAGTTATGTACAAAAAACACGTATGGCCCGAGCATAGACTCGGTTTTAGTGCCTTAGCTAAGTCCAAGGACTCAAATTCAAAAAAGTTTCTTCCACAAATTGTCGGCCATGCCCAGATCTTTCAAACAAAAAAAAAATTATGAAAATCGGAAAAGATTTACTCGAGTTATGTACGAAAAACCCTTATGGCCCCTGCATAGACTCGTTCTTAGCGCCCTAGCTAAGTCCAAGGAATCAAATCCAAGAAACTTTCTTCCATAAATTGTCGGCCATGCCCAGATCGTTCAAACAAAAAAAGAAATTTTGAAAATCGGAAAAGATTGACTCGAGTTATGTACAAAAAACACTTATGGCCCCTGTATAGCTCGGTTTTAGTCCACTTGCTAAGTCCAAGGACTCAAATCCACAAAAGTTTCTTCCATAAATTGTCGGCCATACTCAGATCTTTCAAACAAAAAAAAATTATGAAAATCGGAAAAGATTTACTCGAGTTATGTATAAAAACCACGTATGGCCCGAGCATAGACTCGGTTTTAGTGCCCTAGCTAAGTCCAAGGACTCAAATCCAAAAAAGTTTTTTGCTATGTTGCAGAGCAAATTGAGGGAAACATTTTTGTCTATGGAATTATATGTCCGAGGCATTTCCTTATGGCCATTAGTCGGTCATAAGGTCTGCCCTAGACAAAAAAATAGTTTTTCACTATGTTGTAGAGAAAATGAGGGAAATGCTTTTGTCTATGTAAGTATTTGTCAGAGGCCTCTACTTAGTGCCCTAGGTCGACCCTAGATGAAAAAATTGTTTTTTGCTACATTGCGTTGCAGAGAAAATTGAGATGAACATATTTCTCTATTCGTGCTCTATTTTGTGCTTTCAAAAAAAAATTTTTACACGGTTTCTTCGAGCGGGTTTTTCAATATTGCCCTTTAGGCAATATTTACTCAAATACTTCCTTAGGCGTACCGACCATGTCTTTTTCGGGTGTTAGGGTGGCATCGAAAATAATGACTTTGCATGAGGAGCGATCTGGAAATTAGAATTATAAAAAATTACGCAAAAATTTTGTGTGAGCGTGTGGTTGTGTATGTTTATGTGCAATTTTTATTCTTTCCTCTCAAAAGGAAGATCTCTCGATACGGATTTTACCTTCGAATTTATTTTCTTACAGCAAAAAAACAACAGTCCATGACTGTAACAATGGAAATTCGACAGTTCTCATTGAAAATATTGACGAAAAATCAAATGGTAATATGGAAACTTTCGTTATTTAGTTTGTCTTCAATTTTTGTCTATCTATCTTTAGCTCTTCAGGGACGTATGTATTCGACAGAACAAGATCAAACCATGATCTTTCTTGATGACGCTGCCCACGAAGAAAGTAGCTTGAATAATTGCGAACAAGCTGCTGCCGTAGAAGAAATCAACTTGAGCGGACACGAACAAATCATCTCCCATTGTGACTCTAATAGCAATCACGATAACGAACCAATTATTTACATGGCACAAGTCAACTTCAATGATGTTACGTATTCGCCAGAGCACGATCAACTCATTCAGTTTGTTGATCCTGAATGCGAACAAACTCTAGATATACAAAGAAACAACTCTGATGTACCAGAACAAGTAATTTGCTATCCTGACATTCCATGCAATCGTGAGAATGAGAGCAAGCGTACGGCTGGCATAGAACAAATCAACTTGAACGGTGAATACGCTCTAAGAAACGAACAAATCATCTCAAATTGTGACCCTTCGAATTGTCAGTATAGTGAAACAATCAATCACATGGAACAGGGCAATTTGAATATTACACATTCATCACAACACGACCACATCATTCCATCTACTGATCCAAATTGCGAACTTGAACTCACTTTATATACCGACGTTGCTGGTGTTTTCGACAAAGGAGAGAATGCTGTTACACAATTTGAGGGCACAGATCGTGTACGTGATCGACTTATGAGAATCGAAAATGATTCGGTACGCGATCCAAATGAAGGAGTAGACCACGAAACAGAATCAAACGTTGATGCTGAAATGGAGTCGATCGATGTAGACGAGGATTGTTTCGAAGATTTTTATGGGCAAAACGACGCACCAGCCGCTTCTAGCATCGATGGGCGAAGAATTGTTGAATTAGATTCATTTCTGAAGCAACTGACTGACGCTGCAGATCACAATTACGAAGAATGTTCATTTCGAGACTTAGAACTGAAAAAAGAAGTCAGAAATGGCCTTCAGTCTAAATTAATCTTTCAATGCAAGAGTTGTGGTAAAAAGTTTCCAATTTTGACCAACGAAGATGTCAAAACAACTGAAACCCTGTGCGTAAATTCTGCGGCAGTACTGGCTTCCAATATGATAGGGATCGGATACTCACAATTGGAGCAATTCACAAGCATTTTGAACATACCAACTATGTGTGCAGATAGGTTCAAGAGCCTAAATGATGACGTTGGTGCAATGTGGGAATTAACAGCTGAACAGACAATGAAGGAAGCTGCCGAAGAGGAACGACAGGCTGCTATCGCACGTGGTGATATAGACGAAGAAGATGGCATTCCATTCATTACTGTAGTTTCTGATGGTTGTTGGTGCAAGAGGTCATACCATAAAAATTACAACGCGCTTTCGGGTGTGGCAGCGATAGTAGGAGCGACATTCGGAAAAGTCTTGTGGATTGGTGTCCGCAATAAATATTGCGTGATATGTGTTCGAAACAAAAATAAAAACACCACACCACCCGACCACTTCTGCACCAGGAACTATACAGGCCCATCATCGGACATGGAGTGGCGATCCATTGTTCAGGGGTTTCAAAAAAGCATCGAAATGTACAACGTCCGCTTTATGAAAGTTATAGCAGATGGCGACTCGAGCACACATTCCAAACTTTTGGAGGCGCAACCATATCGAGATCGAATTATTGAAAAAGATGAATGCTGCAATCATCTTCTTCGTAATTTTCGGAAACTCCTTGAATCGTCGGTGACTGGATGTCCAAGAGGATTGACAAAACATGTTGTAAATAATTTGGAAAGAATTCGAAAAGGTATAGCCTGTGCAGTCAAACACCGCAATAACGAACGAATTGACGAGAGCGAGAAAATCTCACTTCTCAAGTCCGACATCAGTAATGTTATTCACCACGTTTTCGGTGACCATACCAACTGCCCAGACTACATAAAAGGAACCTGTAAGGAAGAAGTTAATCACATTCCATCACTGAAGCAGAGCGGTGCATATGAAAAATTGTCGGCTCCTATCCGCAAACTAATGTATTGCGCGAGAGATCTTTTACTAGGAGAAACAAACAACATAGCGGAACATTACAATTCTATTGTGGCGAAATTCGTCGGGGGGAAACGAGTTAATTTTGCCTTGTCGAACTCGTACCTATACAAAGCCCACGCAGCAGCTGTACAATTCAACACTAAAAAAGCCGTAACCACACTATATCAGACAGTTTTTCAACGGGATCCACCTACACTAACACAAAAAATTGAGTCAAAACGTCTTCAAAAGGCCCTTCGTGAGAAAAACAGACGAGCAGAGAATAAAGCAAACCACATCCGTCCTGTCCGCTTCAATGATACAAAGCAAAATGGATCCGGATACGGTGAAAATTGTGAAAGACCAGATTTATCTGCTGAGGACTTTGAGAATGAGAAAGAAATTTTTTTGACGAAGCTAAAACAAAATCACGAGAACCGAATCTACGTTGAAGAGCAAACTCGAACGAAAGAGCGAAACACTCTGTGGAAAACAATTACGAGCAATGTTCTAATGGCATCAAACTTTGGAAGTGTTTGCAAATCGAAAGTTATGGCGAAGCAAGTCGAGCATATTTGCAAGAAAATGATATCACAAGACAAAGCAACAAAGCATAAGAATGAGTCCCTGCCAACAGCTAAGAAACAACTTGAAAAAGAACAGGAAATTGCCATACGAGACTGTGGTGTTTTTATCGATCAAGAAAATATGTGTCTAGCAGCTTCTCCATCGGGAATCACAATCGACGACGAAATCATAATTGAAATACACTGCCCAAAAAACATTTCATCCAAGGATCCTAACAACGATGATACTCTACGTAAGTGAATTTGCGTTTTCATTTCTTAGTATTGGGGGAGTGGGTGTTAGTGAGCTCCAAAAATTTTAATAACAAATTTTGAGGTATTACAAAGAAGCTAAACGACCAATTCGGCCAAATTTCCCAATTTTTCTACATGTCGTACCTTTTCTCTTCTAATTTTTCGGCATTATATGTCCCAATTTTTCCAAAGTCGATCGACACATTTTTGACCTCATTGACGAAATTTTTAGATTGTTGTGAAATAATAAATTAGTCGTGGGTTGGAAGGTCGCGTTCCAATGCATTCCTTTCACTCTGAATGAGCTTGGGATATTGTGATGGAAACAGAATGAGTGAGTTTCTTATTTCTTTTCGATAGTTCTGAGCACCTAGACAACATATACAAACAACTTCTTGTTTGGGAAATAATTTATGTCTCAAAAATTGTTTTTACTAAAAAATTCGCACTGATTCGTAACGTTGATTTCTTTTGATGTTATTGCATCAGAAAATTTCGTTCATTTCAACTTTGTTTGCTGTCGCTTACCGCTGATTTGTAATGACTCAAGCTGACTTACTATTTCTGTCATGAATTGTTTCCATTGATTCGTTTACAGTGAAATTGCCATACATGGAAAAAAATAAGGATGGGAAATGGAGCCTGAAGAGAAGCCATGATATATTTTATCAAATTCAAGGACAGCTACAAATATTGGAGAAGAGAATTTGTATCTTCGCAATTTGGACCTCAACGCAATACAAAATGTTTGTGGAAAAAGTTGAGCGGGATGAAAAATTTTTCATCTCTAAAATGAAACATCGGCTCACAACATTTTATTATGATTGGTTGTTACCAGAGTTGGTAGATCCTCGCTTGAAGCGAAACATGCCTGTACGAGAACCTGGGCTACCACGGAGTGAAGAGTCGCATATTCACTAAAAACTGTGATGTAAATACTTTCGTTTTATTTACAAAAAAAATAAAGATTGGAATTTCGATTGTATGTTCAGTTTATGAAAAATTCTCTCCGCATGCAGCACAAGTCTGTCCCGTCTTCCTTGATTTGTGCAACAACTGAAAAAATAACCACAAAAACGGTAAGAGATGAGAGAAATACGTAGCATCAAATCATTTTCTAACAAATGTGCGAAAACTCACAAAATATTGCAAAATTAGTATTTTTCGATGATTTATTTTTGCGTGTCATTTGTAATATATCCGTGGTAAATATGGTAATTTCATAAAACTGGCCGGTCTTCCATAGAACCTTTTAGCCCCGATTTATATTTTTCAACTGATTGGCATTAGGATGTGGCAAAAGACGATTTGAAAATTACCCGCTCTTTTCGTATGAAATGTACGGCTCAAGAATTACGACGGCTATGCCATTTGACATAGGTTTAAATTGAAGTGTTTTCTAACCTTTTCTGACAAATTCTAGCTGACGCGCTCTTAAGGTGCAATCGTTGTTTTCATATTGCTTATTTGAAACGCGATTTAGATATGTACGAACGACCGTTTATTGTTAGGATGTGGTGAACATGAATGAATAATTTGATGATATCTGGAGTGAAGGTATTCCACGATAATAATGAGATTAAATGATCTCATTATATTGGACATTGGGTCAATTTTTATGCTTTTAAAAATATCTTGGAATGTATGGGCGTTGGGCGAGAGGTTTCTTCGGCAAAGTCTTAGAGTTTTGTGAGTAGCATCTTTATGAATCCTAAGAAAATGACTGCTACCTGTGAAAGTGACGCCATCTTGGATTTTTGGTATTTTCTGAATGAGAATAGTTACGCCTTCGGTTTCTTCGGGAAAGTTGTTGATGTTGATGGGTAGAATCTTTATGAATCCTAAGAAAATGGCTGCCACCTGTGAAAGTGACGCCATCTTGGATTTTTGGTATTTTCTGAATGAGAATAGTTACGCCTTCGGTTTCTTCGGGAAAGTCGTTGATGTTGATGAGTAGAACAAAGCTGGACAAAGTAGAAATAGTTTTTGAGTGTCAATCGACAGTGGAGGCTTGGGGCAACAAATTTGCTGAACAATGTTGGGTGAAAAAGTTTCATACTACCGAGCTATACGTCGTTCTTTGGCGATTTTATCCAGAGCTGGATCACTTATTAACCAATATCTCGGCCGGTAGTTGCCGGAATGAGACCAGTGAGGTGTCAGATGAAAGGTTTCGGAAGTGTGAAGGTAGAGATACCGATTTAGAGAAAATCGATTGAGTGGTTCGGTGCCCAGGGTCGATCAAAGGAGGCAAAAATGGACAAAAATACTTAAAAAATAATTTTTGATATTTTGTTGGGGATGGTGCAAAACGTCGAGAAAACATGTTTCGGGGTGGGATATTGTTCTGAAATAAGGGAGTTACAGGTAAAAAACGGGTCATAATTGAAAATCGGCTAAAAGTCAGTCAAGATGTCGTCTTAGAGATTTGGTCGGGGAAGTGTCAGAGTAGAATACATAGCAAGTGCAACGCTGAATACGGGGAACTTGAAATACGGGGAACGTTGAATACGGGGGAAGTGGAATACGGGGGAAGTGGAATACGGGGGAAGTGGAATACGATAAACGTTGCATACGGTGAACGTTGCATACGGTGAGTGTTACATACGATAAACGTTGCATACGGTGAACGTTGCATCCGGTGAACGTTGCATACGGTGAACGTTGCATCCGGTGAACGTTGCATACGGTGAACGTTGCATACGGGGAACGTGGAATACGGGGAAAGTGGAATACGGGGAACGTTGCATACGTTCCACGGAGGAGGTGGGATACGGGGGAAGTGGTATAAGGGGAACTTGGAATACGAGGAAAGTTGAATATGGTGAACTTTGCATACGGTGAACGTGGAATACGGGGGAAGTGGAATACGGGGGAAGTGGAATACGAAGAAATAAAATTCGGGGAAAGTTGAATACGGCGAACTTGGAATGCGGTGACGTTGAATACGGGGTAAGTGGAATACGGGGGAAGTGGAGTACGGGGAACGTTGCATACGTTCCACGGAGGAAGTGGAGTACGGGGGAAGTTGAAACATTACGCATCATTATTTAAAACGAAAAAAAATATGGCTCTCTGAATAGACAACACGCGAAAATGATAAAGCCTGCGTAGCCCCTAGGGGCGGGGGTTTCGACTACGTAACCTACCCCTTAAATGTTAAAGCGAAAATGATAAAGCCTGCGTAGGGTATTTACTAGTCAGCCTATAAAATTTACCTCATACGCGCTTTTGTATATGGCTCCTAAACTTTGCTCCATTTTTTTGTTTTGATTTCGTGTTACACGAGAAGGAATGGTATGGTAATAGTGATGGTATTTTGAGTTTAGTAAACAAATAACTATTTTATTACTCAAACTACGAAAATTGTAATCTTCGGATTTAGAAATGAAATAAAAAATGAAAACGTTCAAGCCGATCGGTTTTTGTTTTTTCTATGTGTCAAAGAGGAAGTACAATTTTCGTACTAAACCCATCGGCAAATGGTGGAACCTTTTCACTTTCATCAATCGACTGACTCTTTTCTGTTACATAATAATTCATTTTTAGGTAAATTTGCTTGATATTGAAAATTTTATTCAAATTTCAGATAACCCTTTACAATGCACATGCGAATCACAGGAGTTATGGGAATTGTAAGTCGATTTTTCAGCCAAAATAATTTTATAGTCTCAAATTAAATAATATCAATTGATTAGTTACTTTCTGATGATTAGTCTTAAAGTTCACACATTTAATGTGCCTGAAAGCTATTTTACCACCGAGTTATGTTCAGCGATATGAAATAAAGCCAACAAAAGCTTCAGTTTTCGTCACTGAGTTTCGAAAGAAACACACGGCCCAAAAAAATCTAATTATTTACTGTTTTCTGGGAAATTTGTTGTTAAGACATGTGGGACAGCAGGTGTCGCGAAAAGTACTTGTTATAGTGATAAAAAATAAAACCAGAGATGAAAAGTCGTATACAACACGTTGCGAAATCGGTTTTTTGTCACACGATGCGATTAAGAGACATCTATTTAAAAGTTCGGAACCCCATGTAAATTCAATGAAATTTGCGCTTGAACACTTCCAAAAATCTCCATAAATACGAAGATTCCAGACACGATTAAGCACCAAAAAAAACTTTGAACTTTGTTTCATTGAGTGTTGGTCGCACTTTTTCCATTAATTAATATTTTTCACTTTAAAAAAATATTTTCAATAACCCTTGCAAAGATTTCCAGATCAACAAACACTTCCACTTTTCCATTATTATTTTATATATTCACCTGAAGCTTACTATTTGTAAAAAATTTTTGCAAAAATTCCCTACCAGATCTGGGTTCTGGTTTTTCGATTTACTGTTTACACACTTTTGATTTATTAAAATTAATTTGGAATCGATATGTACACAAAGTAGAAAAACTTGTTTCTTCTTCTTCTTTGGATTAAAGTTCGAAATTATTGACTGCTGAGTTCGAAATTAGCGCTATGACAGCTTCCGCAAGACAGCGCGAATAAAATGCCTTTCAAAATTTGAATCAATTTCGAGTATACGACGGTTGGTGTCTCAGATATCTTCGAAATTTCGCTAAACAGTAAAGATGGCAATAGTCATGGGGTTGTGTCTAAACTAAATGGTATGGTGTCCGAGCTTTTAAATAATTCGCTCTTAAAAATCGCTGTGCTTATTTGATAATTTCTCATCACTCATGACGAAAGCCCTAGTTGCGTAAATAACTATTTTTCTCCGATGACTATAAGCCTTTCCTCTAAATCTGATATTGTTTTACAGTCTACAAGATCATAAGAAATGGAGTCATGACAACAGCTTACAGCAATTGAAATGTGAACAGCCTCAGGAGTTGCGCGGCAGTATTTTCACAGAAATGGAACCCAAAGAGTTTTGTGACATGCCATTGATACTTAAACTAGCAATACAAGACATACAACCATACTCAGTGCTGGTGTCGTGGCAAAGTCGAGAGCATACCGGCTTGCATGGATATCATATAATTTATCATTCATTAGACGGTGGAGGCGAGGTAATTGGAATTTCCCTTTTTCTTTAATGCTTAATGTAATTCGAAACTTATTAAATTTCCCCTTGTACTTAACACTTGCACACTTACCGTATCTCCTTAACATTTCACTAAAGTTTTTACTTGAGTTTGAAAAACGTTTTCATTAAATCGATTTACGAGTATTTTGGCAATGAAACGTCTTTTCGGATGATGTGTAAAGTGGGTGGTGTTTCGTGTACATCCTTTAAATATAAACAAGAGGAAAAAAAGTTGAAAAAGATTTTCTTATGAAAAAAATATGCTCTTTATAGATTTGAACTTTTCTTCTCTTATTTTTCGTTTGAAGTAATATATACCTAATACCAACAAAGATGTGTCGAGAAAGTGACAGGTTGTGAATGTAAATGAATTTTTGAATTTAATTTGATATTGTCGTAACACAATCTATCTGGACTCGGATATTTATTTACAAGACGAGCATGAAAAAAATGAAATTATAATTTTATTTTAATATTAAAAGGTAAGGAATAGGTTTTATATTTCAAAGTATCGATAATACGTTTCCCTTTTTCTTTTTTTCAAATTTAATAAAAAAATTACAACTGATGCCGTGCCATGACAGAGTTGTATCTCAAACCAAAGTTCATTTTATCTTTATACTATACTTTCTTATTCCATTAACGTTCGTTGGATCGAATCACAAGTATTTGTACTTTTACCTGTACCTATAGTAGGGTGACTCGAAACAACAAAATTGTCAAAAAGTTTCGGGCTGCGAAAAACACTGGATGACGGTTTTTTGCTTCCATGACCTCAAACAATGGAGAAATAGTAGATTACATTCGATGTTGTGAAAATAATTCATTACATGAGGGATCAATTTTGTGATATGAGCGGAACTTACGAATGTGTTCTGAAGCAACAAGCTTTGGAAACAATTTTTGACGAGGGTAGAGTTTGTATATCCGAGACGAAGGCGAGTCAAAAATAGTTTCCAAAGCGAGTTGCTTCAAAACACATTCGTAAGTTACCGAGTTCACAAAATTGATCCCTCATGTAATGAATTATTTTCACAGCATCCAATGTGAGTTATTTTTTTACCTCCCCATCTGAAAATTCATCGTTACTATCGAACCCCTGTAAGAAAATTTGATTTCACGAAGAAAAGCTCTGTTAAAAAATTATGATTGCACGAGTTTTGAAGGTTTTACTCCGACGTCTTATAAACGACATGACTTGGGTGAGTCACGCGATTATAATGACGGTTGCATAAACCTGGCAGGTGTGAAACAGACATTCGGATTCAGAAGTCCGAGTGAGGAATCGCTCGATGATGATGAGTACTTTAGTATGGCCGGACTTACTCAGACATTCGATAAGCCACGTGACGAGTCGCGCGATGATGATTACTTTAGTATGGCTGGACTTACTCAGACGTACGATAGCCCACTTGACGAGTCGCGCGATGATGATTACTTTAGTATGGCTGGAATTACTCAGACATTAGTTAGAGTGGGCGATCGCGGTAAAATGGGCGATCGCATTAAAGTGGGCGATCGCGTTAAAGTGGGCCACTGCGTTAAAGTGAGCGATCGCGACGACGTGAGTTTATCGGTAATTGGCAAAAAGCAGGACACGTCAAATATCGGTCATCCCAAATATCTCGAGCTTTTGCAGAAAACATTTACGTTTTATAAGTGCGAGAATTTGACGATTAAATTCTCTCCGTAGAAGTATTCCTGTTACCCTTTCAATGTCACAAAATGTTATTCAAAAATGTTAACTTTTCTGTTTGATTGATTATTCTTGAAGAATTTGTAAAATAACTTTGCTTGATATGTCTGAATTTACCAAAGAATTTTTGCATGAGAAATCAGAAGGACTAAATAGCCTGGAATACAAACACGATGGAGTCCCGTACGAAGCTGCATATCTAATCCAATTAAGTCAATGACCATCAACTAACAATAATTTCAATTCAATAAATGCCTTCTGAAATGTTTGAATTCGATGTTTACTTGATTCTATTCAGCCTAGGCAAACCATTCAAAATGAAAAAAGCTAATTCATGTTTCAATTGATTGAAGATTCCATGTAGTTACAACTCGCGCTCTTAACCAGAGCGTTTTGTGTTATCCATTATTAAGGAAACAATAAGACTAACTGATGACAGAGCATCTTTCGCAAAATTGCGATCAAAACTTATGCTTCAGCTTCCTGTCATACAGTCGTCCGTCTACGTCTTGTCTCCAGTTAGACCTAAATCAGTAAATACCACAACAGGAGGAACATTCGGGTGTGCACTTTCAGAACTAAGAACAGGTTTTGCGACATCGTCCGGGCAAAACTAGTGCAACAGAATAAATTCAAAAGGCGGCAATCATTGATAACAAAAACATTTTAATCTAAAGTTTACATAAAGTAGATGTGACGACAAACATACGAACATATATTTCTAATTTCTCGTTGCAAATATCATCTCAAAAGAAGCCAACATTTGACAAAAAAATTAAAGAAAAAAACTGCCAAAAAATATCACACAGATATGATGTCAAACTGATCGTGAAACGGTCAACCTGAGTTTAGTGGTGAAATTGTGTCGGCTCACGTTTCTTCAAAAAATATCCTAAACATCATCCCCTCTCTCTGACTTTATTGACACTTGTACACTGTGTACATGTACAGTACATGTACAGTCAATGTGGATTTGGCTTGATTTTGGTTGAAATGATAAATTCTGATTTTAAAGTTTTGTTATATTAAAATTTAAGCAGAAAATGTTGCTTGAAGTGAAATGGAATTAAATTATTAATTATACAAGTGATCGTTGTGAACAAACGAAGTTGAAATTGTAATTTATTTTGAAAAAAGTGGCAACCAAAAATATCGCTACAATGGCCGGCAAAAATTTTCATTCAACATCGTGTCAACTTTTTTTTAGTTTCCTAATGTTTTCAAGCAATATTTAAGCCAACATTTTTAGCAACAACCAAAGCAACAACAAAAAATCAAATAATTTTTGTGTCGATAAAAACCATTCATGCATTATTAGAAGTGGTTAGCAAGTAATGGGTCCTCAAGTAATGGCCATTACTTCTGGGAAGTAATAACTATTACTTGAGGATCAATTAGATGAGAAAAATCTTCTGAGGGAAATCAAATTTTCTTACAGGGCATTTCGATAGTAACGATGAATTTTCAGATGGGGGAGGTAAAAAATTATTTTTTAAACATAACCAATCGTATCAGATCGTATCAGAATAGATGTGCCAAACAGAATAGATATGGCAAAGGGACTCGAACGTACCTAAATATACAAATAAGCAAACAATCCAACGTTTTCTGTTCTTTTATAACTGTAAGAATTTCGAAGGTCCATAGAAATTACCCAAGGGTTTTATGTCAAAGGCCCCCTACCGAAAGTACGTCTCAGACCATTCAAATCTAGAAAAGCTTATAGCCAAGGACTAGAGCCTTTCCCCTAAAACCTGAAAAATGTGTTATCTCAAAGGGTTATGCGCTACAACTTTGCGTTTTTGGAAGCGCAACTTTCTACCTATCATAGTTCTGGAGATTGGGTCATCCCTGCCAATCTGGATGGCCATAGACCAGGTATTGTGTCATATTCCCCCAAAACCCTGAAACACGCGTTCGCTTAAATTTAATTCTCTACAACTTTGCCTTTGACAGTAAATCTCCATATTGCATAGTTAAGGAAATATAGACGAAAAACTGTTTTGGTATATGGCCAAGAATCTCAATTTCGTTCATTCCATTGGTCCCAGTGCCCAGACCCCTGTACCGATTCCTGCAAAAAGTTTTTCCGAGTTTTGTGACACCAAATGCTTTCATTTGACAGCAAAATGAGGAATTTCCGTTTTATACTTGCTGAGATATTTGCGAAAAAGCTTCACCGACCTTCGAAAAACCATGTTTTTTGCCACTTCCTCAGCCATATCTCCGGAACCACTAGATCGATTTTGCTCATCTTCGAATTTGAATCATGGGAGGCATGTACCTTTCAGTGAAAAAAAAGTTTAGGCTGATCGGTTGAGCCGTTTGGGAGACGGACAGACAGACGGACATTTTTTTTATTGCTGATTCGTCATCTCTAGACGATAATAGATGCATCCACCCCTCCCACCTCGATCTACCCCATGTTACAATAAAATTGTTTGTAGTAAACGTATAGGACCTTTGCACTTCGTACGGGTCCAAAAATGTGGTCACTGAACGCTTTTGGAGCGGGTCGGTTGGGCGTTTGACGAAAAATTCTTTTGTTTTGTTTCCTTCGCCTCCTGTGAAGCAAATTGGCAACAATCCAATGAAACTTTCAAGGTACGAAAATCATTTTCAGGGCTGCGCGTCACTACTCATAAAACTAATAAAAAACCTAAAATTTTAAGAGCGAAATTTAAGTAATTGAATAAAATTTCGCCTGCAACGTTAAAACGATTCATACGACATCTCATTGATGAATGTCTAAAGTTCATAAAGTTTGCTCACTCAGTGTTTCTTAAGTGTTCGGTGTTAATGGAGATAAAATTGAGGATAATGTATCTTTTGTTAAGGGATGGGGAAAATACGGAATGAAAAATGTCTGAACTTACCTTTTATGTTTGGCTTGGGCTTGCTCTCTGCAAACATCGAATGGATAAATTCTTATCTGCTATTGTCCTTTCTAAGGGGTAATAATTAAACAAGCCGGTATGGACTGACTTATAATATAGCAAAAATAAATGTCAGTTATCAGAAAATGATCAGGGCTGGCTTCAAAATACACGTTAGTTGCGTTAAAGGGGGTAAAATTAGAGGTGGGGGTCAAAAAACCGCACGACATGTTCAGGAGGGTTCATGAAATCGGACGCATTTGGACCTGGGGATAGGGAAGGTATCAAAATGGTCAAAAAGTGTTCGACGTCTTTTATGAATGGCCACTAACTACAATGAAATGACCCACGCAAATTCTCTTTCGGCCCTCGTTGTTCACCTCTACCACCGCTCATTGGTCTACCTTCGTTCGACTAGCTTCTATATATTATATTACAATAATATTATAACGGTGTTCTGCAGTAACTGAGGGTGTTCATTGAGATCTGACAAAGATGCTGCATAACTTCGTCCAATGGCAAAAGGTCCTCAATTTCCAAATTTCGCTACCAAACATAGATCTCAAAGTATTTTTAGATCCGTACGAAGAACAAAGTTCTTCGAAAAGAGGTCTGATGCGTTTACCACGACGTTTGTAACCAGTCGAAATTCGACCCGGGAGTAGGGGGGAGCACCGATCATGGTCCTTAGATGACGAATCAGCAATAAAAAAAAATGTCCGTCCGTCCGTCTGTCAACAGGATAACTCAAGTAAAACTCAACCGATTTTCAAAAACATTTTTTTCCCTAAAATGTAATCGAAAAATCTTTTATAGTATTGAATCTGGGCACTGTGGGCCCAAGGGCCACCGAGCTAGGGCCGTTTAAGTGATTTTGGGTCTTTTGTACATAACTCGTGTAAATCTTCTCTAATTTTCAAAAAAAAATTTTTGTTTGAAAGACCTGGGTATAGACGACAATTTGTGGAAGAAATTTTTTTGAATTTGAGTCCTTGGACTTAGCTAGGGCACTAAAATCGAGTCTCTGCTAGGGCTCTATGTGTTTTTTGTCCATAACTCGAGTAAATTTTTTCCGATTTTCAAAATTTCTTTTTTGTTTGAAAGATCTAGGCATGACCGACAGTTTATAAAAGAAACTTTTGCCTGTGCTTAGGGCCCAAGTGGGCCACGTCGGTCCTAAGGTCGGCCCTAGTCAAAAAAAATTTTTTTGCTATGTTGCAGAGGAAATTGAGGGAAACATTTTTGGCTATGGAATTGTGTGTCCGAGGACTCTCCTTAGAGCCCTACGTCGGTACTAAGGTCTACCCTAGCCCAAAAAATACTTTTTTCTATGTTGTAGAGAAAATTGAGTAAAACATTTTTCTATATTTGGGGTCCATTTTGTGCTTTCGGAAAGGTTTTTTTACACCGTTTCTTCGGACGGGTTTTTCAATATTGCCCTATCGGCAATTTCCAATACAACTTAATGTGGACG
>CM055406.1:64193904-64211644 GCA_029228625.1 Pseudolycoriella hygida
TTTTCAATATTGCCCTATCGGCAATTTCCAATACAACTTAATGTGGACGTAATTTCATACACTTAAGAGTTAAGGCAATATTTACTTAAATACGTTCGAGTCTCTTCGTAACATCAACTCTGTTTACCACATCTATTCTGATACGTACGGGTTGAATATGTTGAATATGTTTCGATTCTCATAAACAAATAAGTAATTTACATTTCATGAAAAAAACATAGAAGGGACCCGTACGTATCAGAATAGATGCGGCAAACAGAGTTGATGTTACTAAAAGACTGGAACGTATTTAAGTAAATATTGCGTTCACGTTAGACTGTATTGGAAATTGCCCGTAGCGCAATTTTGAAAAACCCGTACGAAGTAACGGTGTAAAAAAATTCTCCGAACGCACAAAATTGACCTCCAAGTAGAGAAAAATGTTCTCCTCAATTTTGTCTACAACATAGCAAAAAACTATTTTTTGGGCTAGGGCCGACCTTAGTACTGACCTAGGGCGTTAAATAGAGGCCTCGGATACATACTTCCATAGACAAAAGTGTTTCCCTCAATTTGCTCTGCAACATAGCAAAAAACATTTTTTTATGTTAGGGCCGACATGAGGCCCACGTGAGCCCTAAGCACAGGCAAAAACTCTTCTATAAATTGTCGACCGTGCCGAGATCTTTTAAACAAAAAAACGTTTTTGAAAATCGGAAGAGATTTACTCGAGTTATGTACAAAAAACACGTAGGGCCCTAACAAAGACTCTTTTTTAGTGCCCTAGCTAAGTCCAAAGACTCAAATCGAAAAATGTTTCTTCCACAAATTGTCGGTCATTCCCAGATCTTTCGAACAAAAAAAAAATTTGAAAATCGGAAAAGATTTATTCGAGTTATGTACAAAATGTACAAAATGACCAAACTTAAACAGTGCCGACAGTGCCCAGATTCAATCCCATAAAATATTTTTCGACTACCTTTCAGGAAAAAAAAAGTTTTTGAAAATCGGTCAAGATTTACTCAAGTTATCGTATTGACGGACAGACAGACCGACAGGCAGACATACAGACCGACAGACGGACATTGTTTTTTTCGCTGATTTGTCATCTGGAGGCAACAAAAAAAGTTTCCCCCTTACTCCCGGGTTTGAATTCACAATGTAACAAACGTGGTAGTAAACGCATCAGACCTACGTACTTCGTAAGGGTCTAAAAACTACGATGCCACTGCAAAAAAAAACCTATGGGTTAGTCACTCCCCGTCCGTTAAGGGCAAATTGGCTTCAACCGAAGAATCGCCCTACTATTCAGACTGAGCGTTTGTATATTGACAAATTACAGCTCGCACAGAGTCCCAATCGTCTCTAAGACTATTTGCTTTGGGACAGGGCACAATAGATACATCGCTTTTAGACCCGTACGAAGTACGAAGGTCTGATGCGTTTACTACCACGTTTGTTACATTGCGAATTCGAACCCGGGTGTAGGGCGGAAACTTTTTTTGTTGCCTCCAGATGACGAATCAGCGAAAAAAAATGTCCTTCTGTCTGTCGGTCTGTCTGTCCGTCAACACGATAACTTGAGTAAATCTTGACCGATTTTTAAAAACTTTTTTTTTTCCTGAAAGGTAGTCGAAAAACTGAGGTCAAGCTCGAAGATGAGCAAAATCGGTCGAATAGCTCCGGAGATATGGTCGAAAAGGTGTCCAAAAACGTGGTTTTTCGAAGGTCGGTGAAACTTTTTCACGCATATCTCAGCTAGTACAGCACGTAAATTGTTCAAATTAGCGTCAAATGAAAGAATTAGATGTCACAAAACTGGAAAAAAATATTTGTGGAAATCGGTTGAGTGGTTTGGGCACTGGAACCCACGGAATGGAGAAAATTTTATTTCTCAGCCGTATACAATACGAGATGGGTTTTCATCAACCTATGGTTTATTATGATTATGAAACATAGAGACTTACTCCCGAAGACGAAGTTGTAGAGAATTAAATTTTAGCGAACACGTGTTTGAGGGTTTTCTCGAAAAATGTCCCAGTCCTGGGACTTAGCCACATGTAGAATTCAGAGGGCTGACTCTAGAACTATGGCAGTTAGAAAGTTGCTTCCAAAGAAAAAGTTGTAGAGAATTAAATTTTAGCGGACACTAGTTTCAGGGTTTCCCTCAGAAACGTCCCAATCCCGAGATTCAGCCACTTCTAGAATTTGGAAGGATGAGTCATATCTCAAGAACTATGACAGATAGAAAGTTGCTTATGTTTTGGAAGTTTAGAAAAATTGAAGGGATGAGTCTTGTCTCAAGAACTATGACAGATAGATGCAATGGCAAAGTTGCAGAGAATTAAGTTTTAAACGTACTTCGGGAGGGCTTTCAACATTACCTTGGGTAATTTTTATGAGTCATTCAAACTTTTATAGTTCTAAAGGAATTTGAATCTGACAAACATTATATCAAGAGCACTTGACTATGCATTCTGATGCGCATTACATTTATGATACATAGTAAGACTTTAGTACGTCGAGGCTTTTCGCACGTGAAGGCTTTACGTACGGGTCGGCTTTACTTATGTTTTTTTCTAAGCTACAGTTCTTTGCAAGGAAAACAATATGAGTTTTGCGACAGGGTTAGTTCATAATGATCGATTTCTTGAATTAAACTTCTTTTCAACAAAAAAATATGCGCATGAAATTCGAAAATTTTGTTTCAATTGCGAAACCTAAAGAAAAAACATTTAAAATTATTCTTCTTTCACTAGAAAAATATTGCAACCGAAAACATTTACACTACAATGAGTCCCGTTGTAAATTAATACTTTCAGTAAAAATTGCTCATTGCAATTCCCCAAAGATTTATATTTGTATATTCATTTATGAAAATAATTGGAAGTCTCGAGCGCGCAGATATTACACACGAAAATGGTTTTTTGTTTTGTCGTGTGGAACAATCCAAATGTTCCACTCGACTTTAGGGGTGTCCACAATCGTAATGAGAGGGAATTTGCGAAATCTTCGACCAACTTAGAGGAAGTCATACCCAACATTATTTGCTATTTCCGAAATCCAGCTCACATTAATTGCTCTTCTTCACTGATCACTTTGTAGAAAAAACCTTTTCTTTAATATTAGTCGGATCTTATTTTGGCTCGGGAAAAAATTACACATTTACTCAAATAGTGAGTAGATAATAGATAGTAGGATGCGTCATCTGTGTCCTGGGGCGAAATCTATCATTTGTCTGATGTGGGCGAAATGGTCGATAGTTTTAACTCGTTAGTCCTGGGCTTTCTCGACGTGCATGCACCGCTATTGCCAGTCCGGGATAGGGTAGATATTGTTTCCACGGAGCCTTGGTTTACCGACGAGATGCGCCGAGCTATTCTGGAAAGGGAAATTGCCAAGCAGGCGTTCAAGCGGGGAGAGGTCACGAAAGGGCACTACCATGGCTTACGTAACGCGGCTACGAATTTGATGAAGAAGGGTAAATTTGATTATCTGCATCCAAAGTTTAGTGCGAGGCTGGGTGCGAAAGCTTTATGGCGAAACCTACGTGATGTTGGTGCTGTGTCGTCTAGTAACGTCAAGCCTAGTTTCACTGCAGAAGAATACAATGTCTACTTGACCTCCCGAAGTCAAATTACCCGCTCGTTTCCGCCCTTATTCGCTCAAACGCATCCGTCTAGTACGTCTAGTGGTTTTAGCTTTGCTAATGTTTCGCAGCTCGATGTTGAGCAGTCTACTCAATTAAGTCCAATGCTATAGGTCTAGATGGACTGCCGCTGACCTTTGTTAAAATGATTCTTCCGTTTGTAGTTCCGGTGCTCACTCACATTATTAACTTCGCGTTTACTTCATCCACTTTCCCTTGCGTGTGGAAGCAGTCGAAGGTGCTCCCCGTGCATAAGAAGTCGAGGTTCCGGGCGCCTGAAGATTTTCGTCCGATTAGCATTCTTCCATGCATGTCCAAAGTGTTCGAGATACTGGCTAAAGAACAAATGCTCTCTTTCTTGAATGTGAATTGTTTTATTGACCGATACCAATCCGGCCTCAGGAAGGGACACAGTACTGGCACCGCTCTGCTCCACATTTCAGACGTTATACGTCAGGCCTTTCAGAAGAAGCATCTGACTCTCTTGATCCTTCTAGACTTCTCGAAAGCTTTTGATAGCCTCGAGCATGAAACTTTGCTGCTGAAGCTTGCTTCTAGGTTCTGTTTCTCGTCAACCGCTATCTCTATGATTCGCAACTACTTGTCGGAGCGCTTCAAGTGTGTATCGATCGGAGACTATCTTTCTGAGCCACTGCCTCTGGGATTAGGAATCCCCCAAGGGTCAGTTCTCGGTCCCTTATTGTTCTCCCTCTACATTAATGATCTCCCGAGTAGTCTGAATAGCGCCGCTCATCACATGTTTGCTGACGATGTTCAGTTGTTTGAGTCATTTCCGGTTGGAGATGCGGTGGAGGCGGTGCGAAGGATGAACTTGGATTTGATTGCGGTGTCTCGCTGGGCTCAGGAAAATTATCTGGTACTGAATGCTGGCAAGTCACAAGCTATTATATTCGTTGAGAACGCTGCGAACGTTATTGCCCCGCCTGTTTTGTTGAATGGTGTCGAAATCCCATTTTCTTCTGTTGTGTTGAATCTCGGGCTGAATATGGACAGGAGGATGTTGTTTAAAGAACACGTGAAGGAGTTGTGCTCAAAAGTATTCTCTAGGCTGCGTAGCCTCTGGCCGAATAGTCATTTGTTTCCGCTTAAGGTTAGGCTGGCGCTGGTTAAGTCGCTGATCGTTCCGTTGTTCACCTACGCCGAATCGGTTTATTCGACGAAGTTGCAGGCAGGAGATGTTCGAACCATTGAGCGGGCTTTTTCTGCATGTGTTCGGTTTGTTTATCGCCTGAGGCGCTATGATAGTACTCAAGAATTCGATCATAGATTGCTGGGCTGTTCGATATTTGATTATCTGAGGTATCGCCAGTGTGTGTTTCTACACGGTCTTACGATAAACAAGACCCCCGATTACCTTTATTCTAAATTGCAGCGAGGACAGTCCTCGCGAAATCGATTGCTTATTTTGCCGCGACATACGTCAATTCAATATAATCGTTCCTTCTTTGTACGGACAGTCTCAAGTTACAATTCTCTGCCGGAAAGCTTAAAGAAGCAGAGTTCGATCGTGAACTTCAAGAGGGCGTATTTTGAGTTGCGATAATGGGAGCCTGCCGTATTACCTGGAATTTCTGTTTACGTTTTGTTTTTGTTCTTTGGGATTAAAGCCCGTTATTGAACGCATTGCCAGTAGACCCGTAGGCCCAAAACATCCCGTCCCGGATGCTGTTCTAGTTTTAATTTCGATTTTGTTTGAAGAAAGTGTGAATTTTGTTTTATTTTTTTTCTTTTTTATTTTGCTTTAATTTTAATTTTAGTTTTAATTTTAATTTTAGTTATAAGTGTGGCGTGTTAGTGAATTGTTGTCCATCGCTCGTCCGAACATTTGTATAAGGATTTATTTCCTTTTTGTTCGATGAAAAATAAATGATTGATTGATTGATTGAATAATATTAGTCGGATCTTATTTTGGCTCGGGAAAAAATTACACATTTACTCAAATAGTTAGTAGATAATAGATCTAAAAAACTCTTCCACAATATCGTCTGACTATACAGGATCGAAAAAGTGGCCATCCCCTAATAGTAGATTATGCACCGCTGTCCAGGATGCTCTATTTTGACGATTTGGAGGTTATTTCCCGAGCCGAAGGCGTGGGAAATAATCCAAATCGTCAAAATAAACCGTCCTGGACAGCGGTGCATATGCTATTTTATCTGCCGAGAAAAGATATATCGAGAAAAACAATTTTGCCCTAGGGAGGAAAATGCGAGATTATCGTTCTAGGCAGATAAAAAAAGTTTTAAACATTTTTTGACCCCAGATGACAACTCCCTTGAAAAATTTTCTAGGTCGTTTCAGTGCCGTATTCGCTCCGTTTAAAAAGCTCCGTGTCCTTTTAAGAATAAAGTTGAATAAAAGTCTACGTATCTGTTAAACACAAGGCGATGCAAGTCCGAACGAACGGGGATTTATTTTACCGAAAGTTCCAAAAAGTTTCAACAATCAATAAAAGCAAATTAAAACAATTCGAACAAAATGAATCCATTATTTCGCTTTTGAGCGCCTAGTTCAGGGGCACCTAGTGCTTTTTCAGACTTAAAGAGACCGGTGACACTTTGCTTTTTGGGCACCTCTATTGAATGTAGCATTTTTTTTATTTGCTCTCATACGATGAGAGTTAGCGTGAGTTGCGTAAATGTGGTAAATTTATAGATTACAGTAAAATATAATTTTCGTTAGGCTTTTAGGACAAAAAAATGGCAACGAAATTGAGAAGTCGCACTGCATCTGATTATACATGCACCAATTATTTCACATCAACGTATTAACATTAAATACATAGTCGCTATGCTACAATACTGATTTAATTTACCAAAAGCATAAAGTGCACTGCACAATTCGAATAATTTTTGAAATGTTAAAAATTGACTAAATTTTATTTGTTTCATTTAAAATAATTACACGAAATGAATGTAATTTAATTTTAGCTTTTATTATTGGACGCTAGATTGGATTTGGGGAAAACCCTTCTTTTTTAAATCCCGTATAAATTACTTCAAGAGCCTTTTGTGTCTGATGCATACTTAACTTAACCCCTTTAAGGATACTGACCTTCTCCACAGCTAACGTCTCCCACCTGGATACTCCCACATCTCTTAAGTTGGTAAGAGGTGGGATCTTTTATTCATTGCACACGACACGTGGTCGATATATTTTACAATTTCTGGCTATATCCACGAAGCTGATTGAACTCGTGATTGAATCACCTGCCCCATCGGTTTTGTTTTTGGTCAAATACTTGTCCCATTATTGTCCGCAGTACTTTTTGTTTTAAACGTGTGCAGCGATTGTTCGTCTTTCTGTTCACAAACTTGAATTATGCAAATTTTGAATTTCGGCTTAATGATTTTCACTGAAACTTTTATTGGACCCGTACGAAGTACAAAGTTCCTGTACGTTTACTACAAACAATTTTATTGTAACATGGAGTAGATCGAGATGGGAGTTGGGGGGATGCATTGATTATCATCTAAATATGACGAATCAACAATAAAAAAAATGTCCATCCGTCTCCACTTTTTTTTCCAAACCGCTCAACCGATCACCCAAAATTTTCTTTCCATGAAAGGTACATGCTTCCCAGAAGAAGTGGAGGTCGTACATGAATCTTTCGAAGGTCGACGAAACTTTTTCGCAAATATCTCAGCAAGTATAGCACGGAAATTCCTCATTTTGGTGTCCAATGAAAGCATTTGATATCACTAAACATATGAAGGGACCCGTACGTATCAGAATTGATGCGGCAAATAGAGTTGATGTTACGAAAAGACTGGAACGTATTTAAGTAAATATTGCGTTTGAATAGTATGAATGACTCATAAAAATTACCCAAGGTAATGTTGAAAGCCCTCCCGAAGTACGTTTAAAACTTAATTCTCTACAACTTTGTCTTTGGAAGCAACTTTCTAACTGCCATAGTTCTAGAGATAGGAGCACCGATACCCAACTCGCACTCAGAAATTGTCTGCACTGCAGCGCTTCGAGTTATAGTGGTATTAGCGATGAAACATATTTTGTTTGCGATGAGCGGCCGTCATATAAAATGTCAAAAGTCGTTATAACCTCAACAGTATTACACATTGTCTACAACGTTTTTTTATTAATTTGCAAAACCGAAACATACTTATTCGAATTACACAATTTTAATACTTAAAAATCAGGCAGGAAACCAAGGGAACATCGTTTTACGTTCGTGGAAAAATGCATGGCGTTTGCAATATACAAACAGAGCGCCAGTATTACCGATTTCTATCGGTATCGTTACATTTAACAACATATTTTTCGGTCAAAAATATGATATTCAATGTAACCACAAAAAATATTAATCAAAAAATTTATTAACAAATGTTCTCTTCTTCTGAAACGGCACCTCGATCCTAAATAACATTAACGTCAATGTTTTAATAAGAAAAAAGAGACAACAACAATTTAAAGAAGAGAACGAGTATATAAAGAATGACAATAAATTTAGGAGATAGGAGTCATCCCTCTGAATTCTACATGTGGCTAAATCCCAGGATTGGGACATTTTTCGAGAAAACCTTGAAACACGTGTTCGCTAAAATGTAATTATCTACAACTTTGTCTTCGGGAGTAAGTCTCTATGTTTCATAATCATAACCATAGGTTGATGAAAACCCATCTCGTATTGTATATGGCTGACAAATAAAATTTTCTCTATTCCGTTCCAGCGCCCAAACCACTCAACCGATTTCCACAAATATTTTTTCCCAGTTTTGTGACGTCTAATTCTTTCATTTGACGCTAATTTGAACAATTTACGTGCTGTACTTGCTGAGATATGCGTGAAAAAGTTTCACCGACCTTCGAAAAACCACCTTTTTGGACACCTTTTCGACTATATCTCCGGAACTATTCGACCGATTTTGCCCATCTTCGAACTTGACCTCAGCTTCTCGACTACCTTTCAGGAAAAAAAAAGATTTTGAAAATCGGTCAAGATTTACTCAAGTTATCGTGTTGACGGACTGAACGACCGACAGACGTACATTTTTAGACCCGTACGAAGAACGAAGTTCTTCGAAAAGGGTTCTTATGCGTTTACCACGACGTTTGTAACCAGTCGAATTTCCACCCGGGAGTAGGGGGAGCATCGATCATGGTCGTTAGAAGACGAATCAGCAATAAAAAAAATGTCTGTCCGTCCGTACGTCCGTCTGTCAACACGATAACTCAAGTGTAAATCTCTTCCGATTTTCAAAAAAAAAAAATTTTAATCGAAAGGTCGAGCAATGTCTCACATTTTATTGAAGAAAGTTTTTTGATAAGATGCCCTTGGACTCACCCAGGACCTTGAAACTAGGCCCAACGTGTTTTTGTTTACATAAATCGGGCAATTCCTAACTGATTTTGTTGATTCTTTTTATATTTGAGAGGTAACCGTGTACCGAATTATATTCATAAACATATTTGGGCCTGTGCTTGGGGCTCAAGTGGGCCTCTGGTCGGTCTTAAGGTCGGCCCTAACCAAAAAACATTTTTTTGTCATATTGCAGAGCAGATTGAGGGAAACATTTTTGTCTATGGAAGCATGTGTCAGAGGCATTTCCTTATGGCCCTTGGTCGGTCCTAAAGTCGGCCCTTAACAAAAAAATTGTTTTTTGCTATGTTGTAGAGAAAATTGAGGCGAACATTTTTGTCTATTTGGAGATCAATTTTGTGCTTTCGGAAGGGTTCTATTACACTGTTTCTTCGGACGGGTTTTTCAATATGGCCCTATCGACAATTTCCAAAACAATTTAATGTGAACGCAATATTTACTTAAATACGTTCCAGTCTTTTCGTAACATTAACTCTGTTTGCCGCATCTATTCTGATACGTAACGGGTCCCTTTTTTTTCGCTGATTTGTCATCTGGACCTTACTTCGTACGGGTCTAAACAGGGAAAAATTTTTTGTGGGAATCGGGTCAGGGGTCTGGGCACTGGAACCAATGGAATGGACGAAATTTAGTTTCTTGGCCATATGCGAAAACACTTTTTCGTCTATATTTTCTTAACTATGCAATATGGAGATTTACTGTCAAAGGCAAAGTTGTAGAGAAATAATCTTAAGCGAACGCGTGTTCCAGGATTTTGGGGAAATATGGATCAATCCAGGTATATGGCCACTTCCAGAATTGGACAGGATGACCCATTATCTCTAGAACTATGAGAGTTAGAAAGCTGCTTCCAAAGACGAAGTTGTAGAGAATTAAATTTAAGCGAACACGTGTTTCAGGGCTTTAGTAGAAATAGCCCAATCCTTGGATATAGTCTTTTCTAAATTTGAATGGTCTTAGACGTACTTTGGTAGGGCCTTTGACATTACTTTGGGTAATTTCTATGGATCTTTGAAATTCTTACAGTTATAAAAGAACATAAAACGTTGGATTGTTTGCTTATTTGTATCTTTAGATACTTTCGAGTTTTTTTGCCATATCTATTCTGTTTGACTCATCTATTATGATACGTACGAGTCTTTGGTTATGTTTTATTTTCAGGCCCCCTGACTACTTACAATTATACATGAGATAGACAGGAAAATAGACTTAAACTTAAATTCTCTTCAATTTTGTCTGCAACATAGCAAAAAACTAGTTTTTGGGCTAGGGGTGACCTTAGTACTGACCTGGGGCCTTAAGTAGAGGCCTCGGATACATACTTCCATAGACAAAAATGTTTCCCTCAATTTGCTCTGCAACATAGCAAAAAACATATTTTTATATCAGGGCTGACCTTAGGACCGACATGAGGCCCACTTGAGCCCTAAGCAGAGGCAAAAATTCTTCTATAAATTGTCGGCCGTGCCGAGATCTTTCAAACAAAAAACGTTTTTGGAAATCGGAAGAGATTTACTCGAGTTATGTACAAAAAAAAACACGTAGGGCCCTAACAAAGACTCTTTTTTAGTGCCCTAGCTAAGTCCAATGACTCAAATCGAAAAATGTTTCTTCCACAAATTGTCGGCCATGCCCAGATCTTCCAAACAAAAAAAAAATTATGAAAATCAGAAAAGATTTACTCGAGTTATGTGCAAAAGACCAAAAACCCCTTAAACGGCCCTAGCTCGGCGGCCCTTGAGCCGACAGTGCCCAGATTCAATCCCATAAAATATTTTTCGACTACCTTTCAGGAGAAAAAAGTTTTTGAAAATCGGTCAAGATTTACTCAAGTTATCGTGTTGACGGACAGACCGACAGACCGCGGGACATTGTTTTTTTCGCTGATTTGTCATATGGATGCAACAAAAAAAGTTTCCCCCTTACTCCCCGGTTCAGATTCGCAATGTAACAAACGTGGTAGTAAACGCATCAGACCTTCGTACTTCGTACGGGTCTAAAAAGAATAATAATAAATTGTGAAATAGTGACATCATGGCAGTTCCAGAGAACTTCAAGCAGACTGTTCAGAGCCGATCGAAGGTTTACGTGCTTGATGACTGTTTTGAATGTGCGTGTCGATCGTTACGCTTTGCTTCTGGTGCCACACCGAAGGCGGGATGATCGCGTAGAGGTTCTGACTGGTCGAGAAAGGGCGGTCGGACCTAAAGGTCATTTGCCTTGAAAACTTTGCCTGCGACGTTTCCCATCCCATTTTCTATTGAACGTCTTGCCTGCGAAAGGCCACTTGCCTAAAAAATTTCGGCTGCGAAAGGCCACTTGGCTTTGAAATTTCACCTGCGGCGCTATACTCATCCTATTTTCTATTGAACATCTTGTCTCTCTAAAAAAAGTTTCCTGCGGCGCTCAAAGCATTATTTATTTAGTATCCAACAAATTCTATATAGGACGTCGTTACAGTACTTAAGATTTTATACCCCCACTGTTTAAGTCTTATCAGACAGAAACATGGGCAAAAAACCTCCTAGCTTATGCCACAGAAATCAGTGGTTCAGGCCGCTCCAAAGCATCGTCCGATGGGCCATT
The DNA here is from genome assembly GCA_029228625.1 of Pseudolycoriella hygida. NCBI lineage: Eukaryota > Metazoa > Arthropoda > Insecta > Diptera > Sciaridae > Pseudolycoriella > Pseudolycoriella hygida. Next base: position 64,205,484 of record CM055406.1, read on the forward strand.
GGGTAGCCAGTACGGCTCTGATCGTCTATTTCGAGTTTGCATAATTAACTTTTGGACGTAGTCCTTCCTCAGTAGCAGTTAGTTTCAGATGTTCACTTCAAAGCTAGTGGTTCGTGTCAGAGGGTGGGAAAAGTGGTTTTTCGACTCTAATTCGTATGAGGCGCAAAGGAAACAAATAATTGCAAGATAATGCAATAATTCAGCAAGATTATAGACATCCATAATACGAATATTTTTTGCTTCTCACCTGTTTGGAGTTATGAGTCATTTTAGGTCAATTCTCTCGACCACCTTTTTCGCTTGCAGCAGCGATGTGAAACCGTTGCACCTTAACTAAGGAATTCTTTGCAGATTTTTATACTAGGCTAGGTGAACTAACTACTCAGTTTCACACCTCTCCAGCAAGCGAAAAAGTGGTCGAAAGAATTTACCTAAAATGACTCATAACTTCAAACAGGTGGGGAAGAGGTGAGAAGCAAAAAATATCCGTGTCATTTTGTTATTTCCGCACCATTCGACAACTTTTGAAAGGTCATCTTCCAACAGATTACATTCATATATGCTACCAATTGACCTGTATAATTTAAGATCGTCTGCGAAACCGGAGCAAGATGAGAGGGAAGCTAACAAATCATTTATGAAAATAATAAATAACAGAGGTCCCAGAATCGATCCCTGGGGAACCCCGGATGAAGGCATAACTCTATTTGACTTCGAGCCACCCATTACCGCAAATTGAGAGCGATTACGCAAGAAAGTAGAGAGCCAACGTATCATGTTGTCAGGCAATCGAAATGATTTAATTTTACGAAGGAGAATATCATGATCCACTTTGTCAAACGCTTTCGCGAAATCCGTGTAGCTTGTATCGACTTGACCACCTGAGACCATAGCATCCGCTACCATTGAGACATATTCCATAAGGTTTGATTGCGTTGATCGATTTCTAAAAAATCCATGCTGTGAGTGGTGAATCTGAGATTTTATGTCTTCAAAAATCTGGTTGAAGACCAACCTTTCGAAGACTTTCGATATCGCACATAGAATGCTGACTGGTCTATAATTTGTCATTTTGTCCTTTTCTCCATCCTTGAATATGGGAGAAACAAAACTGGTTTTCCAATCAGACGGATATTTGCATTGAGCTAGTGATAAGTTAAAAAGGATACTTAGCGGAAGATTAAGTGACGCTGACAACTGCATGAACAACATGATTGGAAGACTGTCTGGACTGGCTATTTTGTGCTTATCAAAATTTCTCTCCGCTTGAGCCGGGGTGAATGTCAAATTTGCATTTTCATGGTATGTTTCAATCGGTGTGGCAAAAGGGTCGTAAATCACTTCATCGACACGAGTGCTGCTAACAGGGTAATAGACTGAAATAAAATACTTCGCAAATAAATGTGGGAACCGATAAACTATTAACTTTAATAAAATCTCAGATTTTCGTTTAAAATCAAATAATTTATTAGTTCAATTAATTTGTGTAAGAAGTTTACTTGTCGACGTATCAACCAAGAATGGTTGCATTTGTCAATTCTCATTCTGCTCTCTCCAATTCTATAAACTCTTTAACTTTACCGATTACGCCGGTACCCTGTACCTACACTCGCTCGCTTAGATATTTAATTTTCATTATCTCCTTCCACTAATCTAAATTGTCCCAATCCGACTGGTTTTAGTTTCAAAAGGGGTGCACTTGTGCCATCGCTGGTTTTGTTAATGCAATTGATCGATTTCGCTTTCGTACAGACTTGCCAGCCAGATTCATGCTTCGCACAGTCTCGAGCTAAATGACCAAAATCGTTACATTTAAAACATCGTTTACCTTTTTGTTTTGATCCGGGCATGCGTCCTGGAAATGATTCTTGGATCCACAATTTTTGCATCGACTTGGCTTTGCACATACTTTCATAAACTTTCAGTTTTGACTTTAATTCATCCAATTTCTTTGAATCGTAGAAAACTGCCTTTTCACTCGAATCCTCGTGAAGACCGTCCACGATGTAACGCACCATCGATATTTCATCGACCTTTGGTCCAATTTTCTTCATGTCGTAGAAAAATTCTAAATACGTTTCTGTTGACTATTTTTTCTTCAGCCTCAGTTTCCGATGAATCTCATAACTGGGTAATTCTTCGGGAAACTCTCCTTTCAACTTTGCCACCAATGACTTGTAATCGATAACTGTCGTATCCGCTTCAATTGCTTTTCTTGCAGCTCCTTGCAAAAGTTTTCTTGCATAAAATTACATCTGCATTTCGTTCCATCCACATGGTTTCGCTACGTCTTCATAATGCTTTATCCATTCACTCACCGGTCTAACTGTTTCTCCAGTGATCTTTTCGAGAGCGTCTTCAACGTCCTTGAAAACAAAGCATGTTGCCATTTCTGCTGAGTCCTCAGAAAAAACGTCTTCCTCGTCGTAACCCAATTCAGCTCTGAGAGATTGCTCGGTATCTTGATGTTTCAATGAATCCTTCAACCTTTTTACTAAATCGGTCTTAACTTTGTACGACTGAGATAATTCACGGCTTTTTAATAATTTCCGGAGTTCTCGAGTTGTTAAACCGTTCACAAATTTATCCATAAATTCGAAGTTTATTCATTTTCCAACTGGCTTCGATTTAAAACAACTTCCCGTACAACCGTTTCCCCCGTAGTACTGTTTCCACCGTACTACCATTTTCTTCTCACTACTGTTTTCCCCGTACTACCATTTCCCCATACAACTGATTACGCCCGTACTGCTTTTTCCCCCGAGCTGCCCATCATTTTCACCAATACTGGTGACTTCTACTCACAAAACATTGAAACTTTGCAAAAGAAACCTATCGTCTGTTTCTCATACCTTCCCAAATACTTTTAAAACCATAAAAATTGACCCAATGTCCAACTGCCCGGCATTTTCACCAATACTGGTGACTTTTACGAACAAAACTCTAAGACTTTGCCGAATAAACATATGGTCTAACTCCCACACATTCGAAAATAATTTTAAAACCATAAAAATTGGTCCCGTGTCCAGCTGCCCGACATTTTCACCAATACTGGTGACTTCTTCTAACAAAACTCTGCGACTTTGCCGAAGAAACCCATGATCTGTCTCCCATACCTTCCCAAATACTTTTAAAAGCAAAAAATCCAAGATGACGTCACTTTGACAGCTGGCAGCCATTTTCTTAGGATTCATAAAGATTCTACTCATCAATCAACAACTTTCCCGAAGAAACCAACTGTCCAAAAAACAAAAAAAAATAATTTTAAATTACATCAAGAAAAAATTTCAATCGAAATCTAGGTAGCATAATGGTTTTTTTGCTATAAAAGGCAATGCAAAACCGCATTTTAATTCAGTCCCTTTGGACTCGTCAAGCAGGTCGGACGTATGTTGGTTCACGCTGGAAATTTGTGACCGACAATTTACAGACACAAACAGTTTTGACTTTTATATGTAATTAGTAATGGCTGCAGAATTCTTGCTGAATATCATTTGTTTGCATTGCGTCTTACACAAGTTATTGTCAAAAAATCACTTATACCACTCTGTGACACTAACCTACTTCGTAGCAACTTGCTTCGAAGTGAAGATGGATTTCACGAAACTGATGTAGGGTTCTTCTCTCCACAGTTCAACGAATCGAATCCATAAATCGTCTCAAACTCTTACAGCATTTTGGTCGACGTTTTAGCGATATCGCTCTTAATGGGAACTTTTTATCAAACATTTGCACGTTGCTGTATCCTACGAACTCTTCCCTGCTGCAAAAGGCACTACAAACAAAACCATTAATTAATTATACGAAAATATGTATAATTAATGCGAATTTTACCAAAATAAACAACGGATTGATTATATGAAGTGAAATACAACGCAATGCCATAAAATTAATTTCATTAAACCTTTTTATAATAACATTAAAATCTATTAATTCATATTCCCCTTGAAATGTATATGAAAATTTATTTAATATGCAAAGCAAAATAAGCTTCAGCTTTTTGCGCTCAGTCAAAACAAAATAAAACACACCGAAAATATAATTTACAATAACACACAGGAAAGGAGATATAAATTTCCAAAAAGTTGCTGGCAAATTTTCAAAACTATAATCCAAATGGTTATTCTCTCATTCACCAACACTTACACCATATAAATCAACTAAATATTTTACGATAATTATTTATGACGTCGCATATTACTTTCCATTTCCCACACGTATTTATATTTATCTTCCACTAAAATGAAATCCCTTAAATTATATCATAAATTTAGATATTTTTTTTTATTTCATACACCTCAGGTATTTTCCGTTTCGGAACGTCTCAACCACTTAGCCCATTCAGCCAAATTAATTAAACTATCATCAAGCACACGTTACCGAATATGTGTTTTGGGACTGGGTAATTGGATATCATCATCATCTAAACTCTACGATGGAAATATATTTGTAAATGAGTTCAATCAAGTGGATGGTAATACTGCATTAACAGACGGATTAATGAAATTACTCATGGACACCTCAGTATCGAGGTGTACCGAGGTCAATACGTTAGACACAACCCCTAGTTTAATTACGGATGAAAATGGACTTTCCAGTCATGGCATTATACACTCATTGCTGACAAGACGGTTGGGATTAATTGTTGGATGTTGCATGGGTATCATTGTATTCATAGTGCTAATATCCGTCTTGGGTTATTTAAAACTGAAAAAGCGACGAATGGAAAATGCCAAAAGGCAACAGATACCAATGCCACCCGAGTATATATCGTATCGTCACTTCTCCATACCACAAGAAGAGTTGAATCGAGATGCATGCAATCATCCATCGTTCATTTCCGGTACAGTAATGGGAACCACAACAGTATCTTGTTGAAATAAAAACAATTGCTGCAATAAATCAAACATTCATTTCAAATGTTGTGCCACCACCACCACACATATAACATATACATCGACGCACAGCAATATCTTTACCCATTATTTTACATTCGAAACAGAAGAATTTCAACTAAAATTCGTTGTGTTTCGTTTTAACTGTAAGTGCAAGTCTGGTAAGTCGTCAATCAAAATCAATTCCAGTAGAATGTAAGTACTGAAAGAAACAAAATTAATATTTTTAATCAAAATGCTTTGTAGAATTGTAACATGATAGCCATCTATAATATACAATAAAACTGTAAAGTGGTATCCCCGATCTACGTCGAGGGCTTAGTTTACGACACCAAGATCGTGGGGTCAGAATTAGTTAAAGGCGGGAATATTTTTTTATACTTTCATAGGAAAATATTATTTCCGATGTGCGGCGTGAATGGCGTTTTTTTAAGTTTTGTCTGAATATTTAGGTGACATTTTTTTACTCAGCTCTTTTTCTCCTATGGAGGTACAATAGAAGTTTTCTCGTCTAAGTTTCATTTCATTTTTGTTTACGAAAACGGTATCACCCATTGCGGTTTTTATTTAGAAGGTAAAAATGGTTATTCCCCACGCAGACACAAAGGTATATTTTACCTGAGGTGATCCTGAAACAAGAATAGTTATTTGTGTGTCTGTTTTCGACGACTGATTTTAGGCAACTTCGCGTGTTGCAGACCGGACGAAGTGAGGTCTACAAGCGAAAATGCCTAAAAACAATCGTCCAGAACAGGTGCACATACAACTTTACATGCAAAGGGGCGAAATCCCAAAAAAACTTACAGAAATGCCCTCATTTTCGACCCTGTCGCATGTAAAGGTTATAAGATATGGAGAATATATCGACAAGAGGAAAAGTTTTCGCTTGAGTTGGAATTTCCTATTTTCCTCGGGGATAACACAACGTTTTTTCATTACTCGAGCAACGAAATTTGCAATCATGCTCGGAGCGGTAGCGGAGAGCGTGACGCAGTCCCCACACCCAAAAAAAACGTCTACAAACCCAAAAACCTCCATACAAAAACCTTTGGGACAAGACACCATGTATAGGCGAAGTTTTGAGTTTTTTCCCCTCGCCCCCTTCCCCTCCAAACTATTAAAAAAAAACTACGTCGCAGCAGCTTTCCAACAAGCCCTCACTCATCAAAATCGGTTGAAAATTGGCTGAGATATCGCCAATCAAAGATGACCAATTTCTATGGAAAAGTGGTCAAATTACCTTTGTAATTAATAACAATTTTATTC
>CM055406.1:64212144-64262938 GCA_029228625.1 Pseudolycoriella hygida
CCCCCAAAGGCATTGTTGGCAGGTGCCGGTACTTCTACGGTTTCGCTCCTAGTACATCGCATAAATGGCACTAGGTTTGTCGCACAGTGGCGCAGTAAAATTACTTTCCGGTAATGAAAGGATCTCGAAAAAAGTAGAACCACAAGCAGCGAAACTAGTAAATAATGATTTAGCCTCTAACCCTCCATGGGTTGCTAAGGTGGATTATTATTATTATTTGACCTTCGAGAACCGAAAATACAAATAAGCGAAAGTAATGCACAAAGTCAGCACACATGATGCGAAAAGTGGACATGCATAATGCGAAATCGTAGTTCTCGTATTGAAAAAGTGTGTGACTAGTGCGATTGCAGCCCTTGCGTTTGGTTGAATTGTTTTCTTTCTGTTCCTTGCAATCTGAATAAGGCCTGTCGCACAGTCACTCCGTTTATGACTGAACAATGACAAACAATTTTCATTGTTTGATCGTAAACGGAGAGCTAAACGGAGTGACTGTGCAACATTCATAACTATTTTTCAAATATCATTTTCATGCTTCATAGCAGGGCAGAAAGTAGAAAATTTCAATTACTTTCGCAATTCAAAATGACATTTTTAACTGCTATTAAGCATGAAAAACTTGATACGTCACTCGGCACAGCACTTTCGGTCTATTGCCCTTGTGACGTAAATAACTATTTCCAATATTTCGGCATTTGATGGCCGATTTCGAAAATGCGATGGGACAACTTTGGTGTGCTCGAAAGTGAGCTTACATCATGAAAACGATGGAAGTTTCAAATTGAGCGACATCACAAAATATGGCGTCTGTTTTCGTCAGACACCCCCTACAGGTTTACTTTGTGCAGCTAATTTCGCTAGCGAGTCTGCTTTATCGTTCCCCTCAATGTTTGAGTGCGATGGCACCCATATTAGGTCAACCCGATTAACCGTAGCCAAGTCGTTTAGAGTTTTGTGACAACTCAGGGTTAATGCTGAAGAAAATGTTACGGAGGAAAGCGCTTTTAGAACATCTTCACTGTCCGAGCAAATGAATATAATTTCGTTTGTAATGTTCCTACTTGTTACTTCGTGACAACATGCTATTATAGCTGTCAACTTACGTACATAGGGAGTGTTCATAAATGACGTCTGCGTTTGAGGGGGGGAGGGGGGTCATTGAAAACAGACGAAAACAGACAGGGGGAGGGGGGAGGGACCAGAACCAATAATAGCCATCCCTATGTCGAAGTTAAAGGAATTAATAATCACCATTAAAGAGACCAAGTTTAAACAATACTGTCAAAAGTTACCGGGTTGCAGACAGTCTAAACATTGTATAGGCATAAATAAAAATCGTTCAAAATTTCTGTTAAGATCAGTAGAACTAGGCTAAAAATCTTTATAGGCGTAATGACTAGACACTTTGGCTTTAATAAACACCTTACGACTATCGGCAAACGATAATGACAATGCTTGGAAACAGGCTATTGACAGTAAATATGCTTGGCGTCAGTAGAACTGGTTTAGTAGATAGAGGCTGTCCCCAAGGGGGAGTACTAGCTCCGCTTCTTTGGAACATGACGGTTGATGATCTGCTAACTAAGTTGAACGTAGCAATCGGTTACGCCGACGACATAGCGATACTCGTGTCAGGGCCTTTCGAAGAAGTATTTGACCAATTAATGCAAAGGGCCTTCAGCCTTGTTGAAGAATGGTGCAACGAGTCAGGACTATAGGTAAACCCCGATAAAACCGGACTGGTGCTATTCACCAACAGGAGAAAGGTCCAAGCATTTAATAAACCGAAACTTTTCGGAAAGCAACTAGTGCTGACAAACAAAGTCAAATACATTGGAGTCATACTAGATGAAAAGCTGACATTGAGGGAACACATAGCAGAAAGAATCAGCAAATCAATTAGAATTTTCTGGCAGTGCCGCAGCGCGATCGGTAAAAACTGGGGATTAAGACCCTTAGCTTTATACTGGTTGCACACGGCGATAGTGAGACCGATACTAAGCTACGGCTGTATGGTATGGTCCTGCAAGGCAGGGACAGCTAGTGTGAAGAAAGAGCTGACGCACGTGCAAAGACTAGCATGTGTGGGAATAACTGGAGTGATGACGTCGACCCCAACGGCAGCCCTTGAAGTCTTGCTGTCACTCAGTCCCATTGATTTATTCATAAATCAAGAGGCAGGCAGAGCGGACAATAGCGAGATTATTCACGAGCGGCCAATGGTTGGCGTTGAATAGGAATATGGGAAATGCGGCCATTTTGAATTCACTGAAGAAAGACTTTAGAGAAATACCCAACGACCGCATTCCGCGGCGGGACTTGTCCTGTGATTGGAGACTTTATAGTCTACACAGATGGATCCAAGACGGAGGACGGAACGGGGGCAGGTATTCATTGCGAGGAATTAGAACTTAACACATCAATTCCCCTCGGAAAACTTGCCACAGTGTTTCAGTCTGAGACCTTTGTCATCAAACAGGATTGCAAGAGACTGACAGAGAAACGACTTATCAATAAGAGAATAGCAATATGCTCTGACAGAAAGTCGGCCATCGGAGCGCTTTCAAGTTGCAAGCTGTCAGCGAGATCGGTACTCGGGGCTAGAGTAGCTCTGGAATCCCTAGCAGAGAACAATGAAGTATCGCTTGTTTGGGTCCCAGGCCACTCAGATGTCCCGCGTAACGAAATTGCAGACGAACTAGCGAGAAGAGGCAGTGAGAAAGAGCTCATAGCCCCGGAACCGGTAATCGGAATACACGAGGGACTAATATCGACGCTGATAAGGCGTAGAACAAAAGAAAGGCACCAGCGTTTTTGGGAAAACCTAAATACGTGCAGACAGGTTGCAACGAGCACACTACCAAATATCTTTTGAGCCTGCACAAGAGATCCTTAAGAAGGATAGTAGAAGTGCTGACGAGTCACAATAATCTGAAATACCATCGAAACAAGATGGGACTCAGTGATGACCCGAACTGCAGGAGGTGCGGAGACGTGCCGGAAACAGCAATGCACTACCTATGTCACTGTCCCGCTTTAGCGGGACTCAGGGCGCAATGTCTGGGGGACTTCTACCTAACAATAGAAGAATCCCGTAAAGTACCACTCCCAAAAGTCCTCTCTTTTATCACAGGAAACAATTGGTTGGAGGTCAGCGCCACATATCCACCACAATCATCATACACGAACAATAGCCAGGAACCATACAACTCACCCCATCACACTACACCACACACACACACACACACACACACACACACACACAATTCGGGAGAAGCACAATGGGCCCAAGAAAGATGGCCTCAGTGCTAATAATTGTGATCAATTGTATCAATTGTAGCTTTTATACCTGAGAAATAAATCAATCAATCGGCAAACGATCAGACTCAAACTGCGAACAATGCGGCGACCAATTAGATACAGCTGAACACTTTTTATGTAACTGCCCGGCTTACATCTACATCAGACGTAAGCATTTAGGGAGTTATATAATCAGGTACATCCTGATCCGGCATTTGAATCCAAAAGATATTCTGAACTACATTATGGAGTCAGGTAAATTTATGAACATATAAATATGCCTAAACCCAACCAAACTTAGAGTAAACATAGTAGCACAATAGGCCCAAAAGAGGCCTCCGTGCGCGTTTAGTCACCTGCACAGGATAATAAAAAACAAAAAAGTTGTCAGCACAAGTCGAATTTTTTTATTTTCGGTTCTCAAATGAGGCCCAAAAATTACAATTTTCGTTGCTCGAGTAATGAAAAAACGTTCGTAATACCCGAGCGAAATAGGAAATTCTTACTCAAGCGAGAACTGTTCCTCTTCTAACATTTTCTTGTTTCAAGATCACTTCAGGTAAGATGGATATGGTTTAAGGACATACTTTTGATGGATATGCTTTAAATTCATTATGTTTTCGTCGAGTCTTTGCGATCGGTTGTGGAAGTGGTTTGCGGAACTTGTCCTTTTTGCAACTAAACAGTTGGAGTTGTTCATTCACACAAGCTGCTGTTTCAGTAGTGCCCGTTTCATGTATATCCCTAAGCACAAAGCTAAATTAAACAGCTAAAAAATTATGTATATAGCTAAGAAGGACGCAGATTTCAAATGCTTTTCAAACGACGGGATAGCTCAGCGTTACGTACTGGCCTTCCATCAAAACGATCCGGGTTCGATCCCCATTACAATTTTTCATTGAATGTTTCTAGCGAGTAACGATGTACCACACATTGGATGATTCGTATACGATGAATTTATATACATATATGTAGCCAACATTTAGGCGAGATGTTGGCTACGCACATAAGTCTCTCAGAGAGTATTTGCATACTTGGAAGTTTGGAAGTCACGTTCAGCAGGTGATCCGGACTGAACTTGTCGTTGGCCGTAAGAGATCGTTAGTGAGGTCTCAAAATAAACAAACAAACAATTAATTGCCCAAAGAGGGAGTAAATCGAGGGGGAAACAACTATGTCAAATGGTGGGACAGGGTCCATTTGCCATTTGAGCAAATATGAAGAAAATGATATGGAAATGATGAGCGAATGTCAAATAATGGGTTATTAGCAAATTCAGGGCAAATTCTAATGCCAATTAGCAAATACGGGCAAATGCCAATGCTAATTGCCAAATACAGACAAATTACAAGCAAATACGTTTGAATTAGAAGCAAATGCCAATGCCAAATGGCAAATATGGACAAATTAGAAGCAAGTCGGGACATTTACAAAATTTACTTGGGTTTTTAATGTTATGACTTTAAAGCACAACAGTCCAAACCCCAAACACCCACCCTCCGCACGGTACGCGGTAGTGAGAATGAGCGACCTAAGTAGTGGATGGAGGGTTGGACATGCGACAGTAATTTAAATTTTAAAATGCAGAAAATTCCTACTGATGGCATGTGACGACAAGTTTTAGCATGTGAGTGTTCCTTATTCTGTTCACGACGTATAAGTGAAGCAGATTGACGGGAGCAATAACATGCGAAACATGACAGAAAGAGCAAGGGAAAGAATATTCCCTAGAAGACTGCTGACCTTATCTAATGTCGATACAACCGACTAATATGGATAAAAATACATTAAAATTCCCCTAGTTTATGGGTAATGCTCTTACAGCAGATTATTTATAAGTAATTTTGGCGCAACGTGCAGCAATATATTGAATCTGCCCAAATATGGGCCTTCTCATTTGAATTTCATTTCACTTTTACAACCCCTTTGGCCTTCTTGTTCACTGAATTTTCCTTTCGTTTTCTTTGTACCAACCATAGGACGCCACCCAATGGATTTGTGTCTCAACTCTTTCATCTTAGTTGGTATAATTTTCAGCTAATTGCTGCAGCTAGCTTCCGCTAAGCTTGACCATATCAAACCGTTCCCTGTTTTAAATTCCTTCATCTCGTAGATACGTGAATCCATAACTTTGTGCATGAGAATTGTGGGACCTTACTTCACTTGTAAAAATTGACTCGAACTATTACAAGGACAATAACACACGCGGGTTTCAGGTAAGCTAACCTTTTATATAGATATTCCCGTTTGGGTCAGAAAACAGGCTTGATTTGACAAGCAACTGTAAAATTTAAAAAAATGGTAAACAATATTTTTAAATTTTTTGCGCAAAATAAATAACCGAAAAATCGGTTAATGATGGTCGGTTAATCGAGCTTTTTCTTCGGTAAAAATTGACCGGTTAACCGATTAACCGGTTCGGTATAAACCGGTTTGCAATCCCTAGGTATATTACTTATGGTGTAGGAGGTGTATTTTGTGTTGAGTAAATGACCACTGTACTGTCAAATGTCTGAGATTTGGTGGTGTTCCACATTAGGCACCCGTTCCATATTAGGCACCCTTACTCTAAATTATATTTGCAAATGCGAAAATAATGGAGCAAATGATCAAATGAAAGGGCAAATGATCAAATGAAGGGCAAATGATCAAATGAAATGACAAATATTTGTAAATTAGGAAGTTAGGGAAAGTAATTGTCGAATAATCAAGCTTCAGGGCAAATAGAAGCAAATAGAGAGCAAATGCAAATAAGCGGGACACGATCTGGCAGAGTTGTTTCCCCCTCGAAGTAAATAATTCTTGACGAGTGTTAGTGTTAGGGACGAGAAACACCTAAAATAATAATACTGTGAGACTATCCGTTCCAGACCCTGTACCTTAAGAGCGTGTTAGATATTTTGACAGTTCTATGTTTTGCGATGTTTTTTCATTGCATATTTTTAAGACAATGATCATTAATTTTAAATTCCAAAACATCTACTGTTTGTATAACACATCGCTTTATAGAATCTATGAATCAGAATATATAATAATTGAGTCTTAGTGTCAAAATTTGATCTGAAAAAACATCGCAAAAAACATATATAATCTGATTCATAGAATCTATAAAGGGATGTGTTATGCAAACAGTAGATGTTTTAGAATTTAAAATTAATGGTCATTGTCTTAGAAATATGCAATGAAAAAACATCGCAAAACATAGAACTGTCAAAATATCTGACACGCTCTTAAGAAACGCTATTCTAATGACGAAAGTTCACCCCTTGTAATATAAATATCTACTTCAAACATTAAACATGTTTTAAATGTGCAAAGAGTGGTTTGTTTTGCTAATTTAACTTTTTTTTTTAGCATTTATGCGGGAGAAATGCTGCCACGTACAGTTTAAGCATTTGCGCCACAAATGTTTTCAGTGGTCATAATAAAATAACCAAAATTTCATTCAACCGATTAATAACATTATTATATCAATGTATTTGGCAATAACATAATAATTAGTTTGTTAATTAGTAATGATAGGTTTAGCAGTGCATACTTCATTATTTAAATTTTTGCATAAATTGTTTTTAATACTTTAACTTAATGGTAATGGACTTTCACTTGAAAAACCTTTTTCACTTCATGGTGTGAATGTATGCATCTACGTAAAAAAAAACTGGACGTGGTGGCTCAGTGGTGACGCGCTGGCATTCCACCAAGAATATCCGGGTTCGATCCCCGGTAACGAATGGGTTTTTTCCATCAAAAAATTTTAATTCAGGAACGTCCACAAGTTCACCCAAGCTTCGATGCTTCGTTTAAATTGGGTAGTTACAGGATTCGATTGCCTGTAACGAAACGCGTGCATTCAGTGACGTCACTCACACTAGCAATGCACAATGAATGGGTCATCAAGGCACATTCAACGAAAATAGACACGAAAGATGGCGCCCAGATCACACAATGGGTTCGTGAGGTCCCAGCAGACAAAAGAGTCATCACTCGGTCGTCGGAACTGTTGGCTAGCCAATCTCCCCGGCAATAGCATCGAAAAACAAATCAACTACGAATGAATAAGTGTGAAAAAATAGAAATGTATTAAAATCTAATGTGCAATTGAGATATAATAACCGAACCTGTCGTAATGACCTCTCGGTCACTCACAATTGTAATAGAATAGAATAAAAAAATATATAATTGTAATAGATGTAAGAAACCATACGCTAAATAAATACGTAAAATAACAGCTTACAAACTTCTTCCACTATGCAAACATTGCCTGCTTCTGACTATTTGCATAGTGGAAGAGGTACAGTTTGAATATAGACCGATAAAGTGTGTTAAACTGAGAGCGACACCGTCTCTCGAATAATTTTAGAACAATGCCGTACAGTATAAACAATTGAAATAACAATGCAAAGTAGCGCTCTCTTTTTGTGAAAGTTTTTGTATTCTCGTAAATTGATATTTACAAAGCCTTGGTTATAGTTTGTTGTCTTGACGTGTGTGAGGTTTCCGAAACAAGCCAAAGACAAAACATTCAATTTCAAGCAGCTATGGCAGATATGTACTAACAAGTGGTAAACTCTTTCTTGGACTGTCTTATGAAGCGTAGTAAAAGTGATTGCTGGTTTTTGGCTAAACAACACAAATCTACCCGCTATGGCCAATGCGTATGCTTAGAGTACACAGAACACATAAAATGCACAAAAAGTATGTAAGTATGTAACAATTTGTGCACAACTGCGTATACAGACCCAGCCACTTGATTACGACCACCCACATAATGCTCTATAACTCACCTATTTATTCTACATCTAAAAAATTGTTGTTCTACGATTTGTTCTTCTTACAATAGAAATGGGAGTAATTCAAACGAAGCGACTGTTTGAATATAATTCACAAAATATGTATTTTTTTGGTGTGTCACTTGATTACGACCACTTCAATTTCTCTGAGAATTTCATTACGTTTCAAATGTATAAATAATAATTATTGCATGATTGTGACAAATAATGTAAAGAATTAGTATTTTGTTGATTTGCCACCAACTTTGATAACTTCAATCAGTCGTTTTGGCATCGAGTTGAACAAATTTTGACGATATTCATTGGCATTGCGTTCCATATGCGATGAATGGAAATAATCAGCTCATCGGCGTTACTGTACTGCTTCCCGCCACCATACACTTCCCGTACTAGCCAACCCCAAGCATTTTCAATGATATTCAAGTCGGGAGAGAGCGCTGGCCATTCGAGAACATCCATATTTTCCTCTTCAAACCATGCTTTTATTATTTTGGCGGTGTGAATCGAAGCATTATCTTGTTGAAAAATAAGTGGAAGTGGTGATACATTCGCGGTTATCTCTTTTCTTATTTTTTAACAGCTGAAGGTAGTGTCGAGATGTTTGGCGACCTTTCAACACTACCAAACCGAGTGGCCCATTTGATGTAATGGCACCCCAAACCATAACACTACCGCCGCCATGTTGCCGACTCATTAAATGCAATTCTTTTTTCCTTATGTCATGAAAATAATAGTTTAAACCATAAGGCCCGTCGAGATTGAACTTCTTTTCATCAGAAAATAAGACATTGTTCCATTGGGATGTCCAACTTACATGATTTTCGGCAAATACAATTCGAGCGGTTTTGTGACGTTCCTTTAACGCCGGTTTTCTCATAAGTTTCTTGCGTTTCAAATGTGGCGCTTGTTGAATTACGCGCCTAACTGTTCGCAACGATAAACCAATATCCAATTTGTCCATAATTCGTCTCGCAGTCAATGTAGAATTCGATGCTTCTCTTAAAATTTGTCGCCGATCTCGTCGGGTTAGCACAGAATGTGTTCTTCCAGCACGATTTTTGCCATAATTATCACGATTATTCACATAATTACTGATGACTTGGTGTGAACGATGAATTTTTTTCCCAATTTGGCGAAATGACCAATTCATTTCTACCAAAAGATCGATTTGTGCGATTTCGGTTTTCGAGAGCGTTTTAGCGCGACCCATTGTCACATGTTAACGATCTAATGTCAACTGATGCATAAAAAATTGATTGTGAAGAGCGATACTCTCTCTGAATAATCTAAATAATCAGAATAACGGTTAATCTGAGCTACGGAGCACATTCGTAATTCGTTGGTCGTAATCAAGATACACACCGAAAAATACATATCTTGTGAATTATATTCAAACAGTCGCTCCGTTTGAATTACTCCCATTTCCAAAAATTTTCTATTGTAAGAAGAACAAATCGTAGAACAACAATTTTTTAGATGTAGAATAATTAGGTGAGTTATAGAGCATTATGTGGGTGGTCGTAATCAAGTGGCTGGGTCTGTATGTGTGTACAATTTGTGCACAATTTGAAAATTTGCACAAATTGAACAGATGTTGTGAAGTCTAAGCGTCACATTGGCCATAGGACTGTGTGTTATCGACTGTGCCAATGATAATTTTACACAAGTCGCTTCGTGAAATTACGCCTTTTCCATTTAAAGTATGTTGGGTATGTTCCCGTTTTATTTTTCGCTTCAAAACTTTTGAAGAAAATTTTCAGTGTGAAGTACGCACGTATGCAAAAGTTTTATTTGTTGTAAAGAAAGATAGATTTCTTCCCATCATTTGAAAACATTTCCTTTTTGTGGAATTCTTTGTTCAATGAAAATGTACGTCGTGCACTATCGTGTTTTTAATGCAGAAAAAGTTTGTAGGAAGAGACGACCTTCAAGAGCGTAAGCTTGCGATGGTCCGAAAAAATGATTACTTGTTGGATTTGCTTTTGCTTAGATCGATCAATGTGAGTAGGTTCCGATTCTTTAAGAATAAAAAATTCCTTTTCGCAGCTCTTTGACGAAAAAGGAAATGTTGGCACTCCTAACAATAACAATCCGTTGCGGGACATAGCCCAGACAATGCGAGTTACAGAAAATAACTAAATTAATTGAAACGCTCAATTTTAAGGTGATATCATGCTGCCAAGTATATAGAAATCTGATCAGCACTATTGAACACATCTAAACTTTCGGAAGGCAAGAAAGAGTGATCATTCTTTCAATGTAATAGATGGTCCAATTTAGGGAATTTTCTCGGTGCGGCGACCATGAGAGTCCGTTAGGTGCTGTCAGTATCTATAGGAAGGAACAACTTCCCATGACATTCATAAGGACCAGTAACGACGAAGGAATGTAAGGAATACCTGAATGAGATTGGACCGATTGTACTGAGCGATCAGATCGCTTTAGTTTGTGTATCTGTGCTGGGTTCGAATAGAATGAAAGTGTTGATGGGTTAGCGAAGTCATGTTCTACTGCCCTTACATATCCAAAATCATCATCAGCTTACTGAAAGACTGGCCGCGATGCAACGGTCGTTGAGTATTAGAAAGGCTTGTGGAAGAGAAACATACCGAAATGAAAAGTAGACCAAGAGAGTACCAGTTGTACATCTAGCTTTCTATAGTCCGACTGTGACGTTCTAGTCGTGGCCAACAAAAGAGGGCGAATGGGTACGAATGGTGTGAGTGGAGTGACTGAATGACGCAATTCATGGGTTCTAAGCAAGGGTTTTCTGAAAAACTGTGGATGTGTGTTTACTGGATTGAGTGAAAAGTGCCATGTATATTTTAAGGAGTGAATGATTTGAGTGTATTGGCGATCTTGCAGCATCGGTGTCGAATGACTTGATCTGTGCAGTAACAGAACTGGTGTGTGTTGCCACGATGAACTCATCAATGATGAGTTACATAGTGGAAAATTCGCCATAGAGATGGGTAGCCAACAGGCACTGCTTCTCTTTTCTTGTTGGTTCATTGGCGCATAACGACGCCATAGCTTCCTGAGCTGCTCCAGCGGTACCATAGGAATTATCGGTTTCCTTACCGAAGTAGTCGGGTTGAGAGCCTTACTGCAAAAGCCTCCTACTTACTTACTTAACCGGCACTACAACCCATTAAGGGTCTTGGCCTTCTGCTACATGCTTCTCCAACCGGACCTATCCGCAGCTAACGTCTCCCAGCTGGATACTCCCAAAGTTTTTAAGTCGGCAAGAGCTGCGTCATACCATCTGGATTTTGGACCCCCTGCACCTCTCTTGCCCTCCGGTCTGGCTTTAAGGATTTTTTTCGGAATACGATGATCTTCCATTCGTTGTAAATGACCGAGCCAACGCAGTCGGTTTATTTTGGTAGTTCTGACTATGTCCGGCTCTCCATAAAGCTGACTAAGCTCATGATTGAATCGTCTGCGCCATCGGTTCTGCATTTGATCGAATACTGGTCCAAATATGGTCCGCAGTACTTTTCTTTCGAACGTGTGCAGCGATTGTTCGTCTCTTTGTGTCAAGCACCACGACTCCGAACCATACGTAACCACCGGTCTGATCAAAGATTTGTATATTGCGCATTTTGAATTTCGGCTTACTGACTTGGACTTTAAGATTTTCAGAAGGCCGTCTCTTAATTTCGTCCGTGATGTCGTTATTAGTGTTCAGCTCCGACCCAAGGTATACAAATTTGTTGACCATTTTGAATGTGTGTGTGTCGATGGTTACGGTTTCCTCCTGGTGTTGATTCGAATGCTGGATGCTTAACTTTCATTAACATTCAACCCAAAGCCGGTACCTTTCCTCTCCAAGGCCATAAACTTGTCTTGAACAACATCCATTTTTCGTCCAAGTATGTCCAGGTCGTCTGCGAAAACCTAGCAACTGACTGGACTTGGTGAAAATGGTGCCGTTGGAATCTATGTCCATGGTGCGCACAACTGCTTCAAGGGTCAGGTTAAGAAGCAGCGTCGCGAGAGGATCTCCCTGACGTAGGCCTTCCTCTATGTCGAAAATCTCTGACAGTTGATTACGGATCCTTACTCGGCTATTAGCTCCGTTCAGTGTTAACTTGGTTAGCGAGTTCAGTTTGTTGGGGATTCCAAATTCCTCCATTACTCTCCATAGCTTACTTCTTCTAACACTGTCATAGGCTGCCTTTAACGAACAAATGGTGTGTTTCAATGTTATACTCTTTGCACTTCTCCAAGATCTGTCTGATATTGAACAGCTGGTCCGATGTTGAACGACCTACACGGAAACCACATTGGTATTCACCTACAGAGTTTTCCATGTATGGATGAAGGCGCTGGTAAAGAATATTTGCAAATATCTTGTAAGCAATATTCAGCAGAGCAATTCCTCGAAAATTGCCACACTCCATTTTATCACCTTTTTTGTATATGGGACAAAGTATGCTGGTCTTCCACTCTTCCGGTAACTCCTCGACATTCCATATACGCGTGATGAGCTCGTGCATCTCCATATATACCGCGTTGCCGCCGTTCTTGAAAAGTTCGCCGGGTAGATTGTCTGTCCCCGGGGCTTTGAAATTTCTGAGCCTCGAAATTTCAGCTTCAACTCCTTGCATCGTTGTTTCTTCTATATATGGTTGCGCAGTATGAAATGGCAATTCGTTGTTTTCTTCGTTTCGCTTGAGCAGTGTGTTCGGCTTAAGCAGTTCTTTGAAGTACTCAGCCCATCTCGCAATGCACTTTTCCTCATCTGCTAAGACCAATCCATTCTTGTCCTTACACAGCAAAGGTAGTTGACTGTAACCATTTTTGGATTCGTTTACTTTCCGATAGAAGTTCCGAGTTTCCTTCCTATTGCCAAACTTTTCAATTTCGATCAAAACGTTCCTATCCCGCAGCCGTTTTTTTTCGGAACAGTTTTCGAGCGAAATTTCTCTTCGAACGGTACTCTGCCTGGCCTGCTCGAGTGTATCGACTCAGAGTTTTTAGTCGAGCTGCATTTTTGTTCTCCGGAGCTCGCTGACATTCATCGTCGAACCAGTTATTTCTTTTATTTCCTGTTTTCGTTCCCAAAGTCTCTGCCGCGGCGCTCTCTACATTCCGCCTGATTTGATTCCACGTATCGTCTATACTGTGTTGCTCGCTGACCATTTCTTCGATAATTTTTCTCTCCAAACTATTCACGTATTTGTGTTTGATGTCTTCATTCTGCAGTTTTTCAACGTCCCACTTTTTCAATGCCTGTTGTCGGTTGTGTTGGACCGATATGCGAGACCTAACAACCACTTTAACCAAGTAGTGGTCAGAATCAACATTTGGTCCTCTACAGCTCCTGACATCCAATACATTTGAACAGTGCCGTCCATCTGTCAAAACGTAATCAATCTGGTTTTGGGTTTGTCCATCAGGTGATACCCATGTCGCTTTGTGGATGTTTTTATGTTCGAAATACGTAGTGCTCACAACCATGTTTCTTGATGCTGCGAAATGAACTACCCGCGTACCGTTGTCGTTAGAGTTTTCATGGAGGTTGTATTTACCAATTGTGGGACGATAGAAGACTTCGCGACCTATCTTGGCATTCAGATCTCCAAGCAGAATCTTAATGTCTCGTTTCGGCGATCCATCATATATCTCCACCAGTTTTTCGTAAAATAGCTCTTTCGCTTCGTTGTCTTTTTCCTCCGTGGGTGCATAGGCGTTAATAATAGTATAGTTCCTCTTACCCGTAGAGAGCACAATCGCTCGTCAACAGGATTGAAGCCAATCACCGCGTTTCTAGCTGTGCCGAAAACCATGAAACCTGTTCCATACTCTCTTGGACTGTCATTACTTTTCCCACTGTACTAGAACGTATAGTCTCCACTGATCATGGTGTCTTTTCCAGGCCATCTCGTTTCTTGCACTGCCGTGATGTCAATTTTTGCCGCTCTTAGCGCACTTGTGAGAGATCTCAATCCTCCTCGCCGCAACAAAGATCTTACATTCCATGTTCCCAGTTTCAAATCGTTGTCCTTTTTCCGTTGCTTGAGTCGTTGCCGTTTATCCTGTTCGATCCGAGGCTATGTTGTTGAGTTCATAACCGATCCATTTTTTCCGGTGTTTGGAGGTTAACCAAACATCCAACCCAACCTACTTCCGTTTCCCCGATGACCCGTAGGCAAGTCATCAGGTATACTGCAGAAGCCCCCACCGAGGGTAAATACGATACGGCAAGGCTGGGGGCCCCCATGGGTTCTTCGTCACCTGCTCCCAGCACTGGTTGATGTGCCTGTATGGTGCTGCAACGCCAGGGCAGTGGGACGTAGTGAATGAGGAAAGCGCAATTCACGGTTGAATATGGGCGACTGCACGTGCACGCCCTTATCCCAGGCCACTAGGTTGGATGAGAAGCCAGTAGATAGATGATAGTATCTCGATCCCGACCTGGCATATCGCCAGTGCCGATACACTGTCGTAAATAAGTACAGCTAAAGGCTTTATGCTTTGTAACCTCGCGATCAGGGGGGCCGTGTGGTATAGTGTTTACTAGGTACGAATGTAAATCTATCATCGGGGAAATGTACACCTGGCTTCGGAGAGGAAATAGGCGCCCTGTTGAGACATAGGATTTTGCAAAGATTCATACAAATTTACATGATTTATGTGGTGACTGGGAGGAATCAAAAGATCACAGAATTTATGTTTCATAATTGTTTACACAATTATCCCAAACTGATAAATCTAAATTGTACGTATGAATATTCCGTAATGTGATTCAGAATTCTATGAAATGTCAATTGATGTAATCCTTAACTTTGACCTATTATTAACTCCAAAACTTTTAACAGCCAATTATGCGTGCTATATGTCTCTGAGATAACTACGTATCGTCGAATGTTCAAAATGTTACATAACATATTTGAAACAGAAACCCAGTACTTAATTATAATCGTAAATTATATTTCAAATAAAGGCATTACGGAAATAAGGTGGAATTTATATGGAAAATGCTATAAAAACACCTCAATTTCAATAGAGAATATTGAAAAAAAGTTACCAATACGAAGGAGCCATAAGAATGCACACAGACACAAAACGAAGTAAAATTGTTATTTATGGCAGAGCACATTTAAAACATTGTGTCGTTTCATTTTCTAATATGTACTCGCGTTGGGTTGTTGTTACATAATTTGTATTTGATTTCAATATTATCAGTACAAATGTGCTATAAAATTGAACTTTATTTCTCATATTCTACATAAATCCTTATAATGTCTTCTCTATACCGTATTGATTATGGTATGCCCGTACCTTAAACGATATTGTATGTCTATAAACGAGGAGTGTTCTCAGCTGCTCGTGTATAGATTATGTGGGATAAACGAACACCAGGTTTATGGTGTATTTTGGATATTAAAACATATTTCATTATTTATGAAAATATGTTTTCAAGAAACATAACCATAAGCATAACCTTTGTGGATTCTTTTTTCAATACTTTTGCTAAGGTATACGTAAAAGGTAAAGGGTTTTCCCCTTTGAGATGGTAATGTTATGCCAAAATTTTCCTCATTAATGGAACTCAACTAAAAAGAATTGGAACAAAAGGGTTACAAGAAAGAAAAATCTCGTTTGTTTAAGATAGTTTCTGACAAAAAACCTCTATACTTTTTTCCTCATTTTCTTCGCACGTCTGACTTGTGGTATCGTCGCACCACAAACGCACCACAGACACATTATCCAAAACAAAAGACAATTTACTTATGCATAATGTGCCTTCTATATACACATTGACTATGTCGGAGTAAACACTCATCACATATTCAAGACGTGTCGTACATCCAGCCTCCCAACTAATTTAGTGTAGTGCTACTGTGGCATTTATATTGTTGTAACGAACGAGTGAGTCAACTATACAACCTAATTACCACTAACCGAAGATACCACAGAATTTCGTTTTTGGCATGACTTCACAATATATGGAACGATAGGTTTCTAACAAGCATCGCAATACACATATCTGACTTCGGAGTATGTATATCAAACCATAAATATACCTCAGTCTCCTAAAAGAAACGATATTTCTTTTACCCTTTTTTGATAATTACAGTCACATTGTAATTAATTTCGTCTTTTATGGACATTCGTAAGACATTAGGATAGCATCTCTTTTAGATTGATTTGATTTTTTGCTCGTTTAATGAAATGACTGTCGTGTCGGCTTATGAGAAATTAAGTGCACAATTAAAAATGCGCCCAACCCGCTTGTGCTATGAATAAGGGCTTAGGGGAACAGCTATTAGTTTGAATTATGACAGGACGTTATGATGGCGTTTTTGTGATAATAGTTCACAATATTCATGTAAGGAAGGGACGTTTACTCGTAAATTAATGTAGTTTCTATATTCTCGGAACGAAAAAGTAATGCGTGCACATGCTTGAGGTGAACGAAAGCAATAAAAATTTATCATTCACGCCATGGTTCATTCGCACGTTTATTGGTGGACAAACTTCAGCATTACGAAAAGATCCCCAGAACATGTTGTGTCCATGAAATAAACAGAGAATCTAAACCCTTATCTTATTAGAGGCTATGAAAATTTTGGGTAGCTGCGGGAAATATCGCCGAGAATTAAAAACATCAGGAAAAGTTTTTCCGTCGCAGAAGCTTTTCTGTTAGGTATTGTAAGAAGGAAGTGTTCTTTCTATGTATTTTGTTACAAAGTCGAGGGGTGACGCACTTCTGCGGTTTATGGAATAAATGGAATAAATATTGGAATAAATGGAATAAATGATAATTTTTTCAAATTCGTCAAAACCTCAAATAGACTTGATTTCGATATGATGTTTTCCTAAGGGCTGTGGAAAAATATGTGCCAACTGTGTCCACTGGTCAGCACCGCATTCTTTTATCGTCCACCACCATTGCCTTGCGTCGGCATTTTCGTAAGGCCACCAGGGCCGTTGCGGCCAACCGATTCACAGACCAATTTCCCTTTCTCAGAAAAAATCAATCCATGCTACGTAACATGTACAACATGTACATGTACATGTACATGTGCAAATACTGGTCACAATAGAAAAATTTTTGAAATTGTTAAAGCTGCCAGACCCAAGACATCCTCCATTGAATCCATAGAAACTATTATCGGCACTGACGATATCACTGAGATCAATGACCCCGATAAAATTCCGGATGCATTTGTTGACCGCTTCCAGTCCCAGCACGACTTAACGACTAATCAAATTCCGAAGAGCTATCCGAAATCAATGATGCTCTGATGCCCCAATGCAGGAACATACTCACGTCTGCTGAAGAGATTCAGATGCTAATTAACTCCAGAATTAACAAAAAGAGTGCTGGCATGGACGGAATGCCTATTTTCCTGTTCAAGTTCTTCTCTTCTCCGATTATTCTATTCTTCTCCATTTTTTTCAACCAGCTCCTATCGGCCGGCTATTTCCCTAAATGTTGGAGAGAAGCGAGATCAACTCCGATCCCTAAAGCAGGTCGTGATCCCAGGTTCGTTAACAACTGGTGATCCATTCACCAGCTTAACGTCATTGCCAAATTGTATGAAAAAGTTGTCGAAGCTAGGCTCTCTGCTCAAATGAAAAAATTCATTCCAAATTTTCAATTTGGGTTCTCAAGCAAAAAATCTACAGTTCACCCTCTGATTAGAGTTGCAACTGACATTACGAGCGGATTTAACCGTGGCCTTGCTACCACTGCCTTGACACTTGATATTGAGAGTGCGTTCGACACTGTCTGGCATGACGGCCTCCTGTTTAAAATGATAAAATTTGGTGTTCAACCTGTAATCATCGAAATTGTCAGAAACTTTTTGAGTGATCGTTCTTTCATTGTAGGTCGTAAGCGTTTTTCTTCCAAATTCATGTTTCGTGTATTTTACGTGAGGCCGTTTAGGATGCGTGTAGGCTCAAAAAGAATTTCGTCGACGTATTAAGTGATCCGTATTTTTTTGTGTTTTTTTTTCAAATTTACGTAAGGTTTTTATATATTTTTTTAAGTACTGAGCTGTATTTCTTGCACATTTGCCACATTTGTTGTGCCAGTCTGATTTTTTTTATCGAAAAAGTCGTTCTGAGTCGAGAAATGTGGACATGTGTTTTCACATTTCCACATTTGTTTCCACATATGTGAGTCACATTTGCCTCGCAAATGTGAGTCACATTTGCCTCGCAAATGTGAAATTTTATTTTTTTCAAGTGGCACATTTGTCGTTCCCGTCGCACATTTCCTCACATCTCTTGCACATCTGAAAACTTTGTGTCGAAATGTGCCGACATGTGAATAACACCATAATATACAGGTTAGGGAGGTGGTCACATTTGCCAATCACGTGTTTCAAATATAGACGATATTAATGAACTGACAAAGTTCAGTAGTATTTTTCATTGAAAAGTAGCATTTCCCGCAGCTCCCCCTTTGAAAATTATGTTTCACATTTTACTCACATATTTTTACATAAATGTGACCACATCTGTGAAAAAAAATGTGAAATGTGAAATTCACATTTTTGATTTTTTGTGTTTGAAATGTTTTTACACATACAAAAAGTAATTAGGTCACATCTCAGCAACTGAAAGCATCCACGGCTCGAAAACTGACACAAAAATGGATAAAAATGAAAATTGTATTCTTCTCTTAAAACGATGCAGATCTATGATTTTCTTTATTCTGACTGTTATACGTAACATATGAAAATTTATTTTTTGAAAAATATAACAATTTTTAAGTCACTTCGCATCGCACGTATGTCAGCTCCAGACAGTGCACCAGAAAAAGAAATTACTTAATAAATATTGCGGTGAGTTTTTTTACTGTAAAAATTACAAGGAAGAAACTTAAGAAGTTAAAAAGAAACAAGTTCAAACCTCGGTATTTTACTTCAAAACGCTTTCAAGATGACAAATGTGTTGTAGCTACTTCATATTTCTGTAATAAACGAATGTGTCAAACAATTTTACAGATGTCAGTGCTGACTATTCGAATCGACTGATGACCATCAATTGTTCGCGTTTCCCGCAACTTCCTACTCGGCTTCGTCTCGTTAGGATAAAATTAAATAAAATGTATGAGAAATATTTTTTACCCATTCATGAACACCGTCCGTATATATTATTAGTACTTTATTGGTGAGCGAGAGAAAATCGAGGATTTTTTCTTATGTAAATATTGTACATAACGAGTGAGCGTAGCGAACAAGTGAGAGTACAATATTTACATAAGAAGATATCCGAGATTTCTCACGCGCACCAATACAATATTTTATTTCATTAGACGAGAGAATATTCGAGCGCATGAATGTGATAGCTGCGAGAATTTATCACTGCTTCGAAGTGTCAGGGTCCTGGGTTCGAGTCACGGTGGCTGCAGGTCTTTTTTTCAATTTTTTTCCAATATTTTTTTTTTAATTTTATTTATTTGGTCGTCACGTCGTCACGTGAAATAACTATTTTCATATAGACATTTGAATTTTGCTCTGTGAGAAAATCACATTCATGACATAAATAAACATAACCAAAGACCCGTACGTATCAGAATAGATGTGACAAACAGAATAGATGTTGCGAAGTGACTCGAACGTACCTAAATATACAAATAAGCAAACAATCCAGCGTTTTGTGTTCTTTTATAACTGTAAGAAAGATCCAAAGAAATTACCAAAGGTAATGTCAAACGCCCTACCGAAGTACGTCTCAGACCATTCAAATCTAGAAAAGCTTATATCCAAGGACTAAGTCGTTTTTCCCTAAAACCCAGAAACACGTGTTATCTAAAATTTTATTGTCCACAACTTTGTCCTTGGAAGCAACTTTCTACCTCTCATAGTTCTAGAGATCTGGGTCATCCTGCCGAATTATGGAAGTAGCCATATACCAGGATTGGGCCATATTTCCCCAAAACCCTGAAACACGTGTTCGCTTAAATTTAATTCTCTACAACTTTGCGTTTGACAGTAAATCTCCATATTGCATAGTTAAGGAAATAAACACGAAAAACTGTTTTCGTATATGGCCAAGAATCTCAATTTCGTCCATTCCTTTGATCCCAGTGCCCAGGCATCTAACCCGATTCCCATAAAAATATGTTCCCAGTTTTGTGACATCAAATGCTTTTATTTGACACCAAAATGAGGAATTTCCGTGCTATACTTGCTGAGATATTTGCATAAAGGCTTCACCGACCCTCAAAAAACCATGTTTTTGGTCACTTCCTCGACCATATCTCCGGAACCCCTTGGTCGATTTTGCTCATCTTCGAACTTGAATCATGGGAGGCATGTACCTTTCAGGAAAAAAAATTTAGGCTGATCGGTTGAGCCGTTTGGAAAAAAAAGTGGAGAGGGACAGACAGACGTTCAGACCGACATTTTTTTTATTGTTGATTCGTCATCTCTAGACGATAATAGATGCATCCCCCCACCTCCCACCTCGATCTACCCCATGTTACAATAAAATTGTTTGTAGTAAACGTTTAGGACCTTTGTACTTCGTACATTTGTACATTCTACGTTACTATATGCTTCTATTTGTCAACAACTAGTATCAACAAAATTTGTACATACCAAATGAGCGAATTTGTGCAGTGGTTAGCGTCGATTCTTGCGGATCGGTGGTTCGTGAGTTCAAATCACGACGGTCCGACTGTTTTTTTCAGTGAATTGGCAAAGAGAAAAGGAATTTTCCCTAGTGATTTATTGTATGGTTTTTCCTTTATATGCAAGAGTGAATAGCGTACGATATTCTCTCGCCGATGAAACAATAGTACATTACTATGTGAGGGATGTAGTTTGATATCTCGTATCCAGATGAGTAAAAGTATCGGGGCGGCAGCCCGAGGTACTTTTACTCATCGTGATACGAGATATCAAATTATTTCCCGAATGTAGTATAGCGTTTTACCATGCGAGTGATGTAGAGGGTGTTGCCTATACATGTAATAGCCTCATTACATGCACGAGTATAGTAAAAATTATATTCAGTTGGGATACAAACCAGATTCCGAATAAGATATTGACAAATTCGTTAAGAGGGAAATTATAAATGAGAAGAACGGACGGTGGGAATAGTGACTTTCCAGTGTATGTCCGGCGTGTCAATTCACTCCAATAGGAGTTTTTCATCACACTTGAACAAAACGAAAGGAGATGAAAGCGTCACATCGAGTGCCGGCGAATCTACTTCCAATCAGTGGAGACCAATTGAAGACTGTCAATTCACACTATCCAATTTATTTCTCTAAATAAATTTTTTTATTTGTTGAAAAAGTTTTGCTTAAACAAATACAAATTTCGTATCAATTGTGTTCTATGAGTCACTGCACGCACTACACCCAGCGGAAGTGAAAAAATGAGTATCATTGCGACTATCATTAGAAAAATAATTTTTTGAACCTACCGCTGATATTTTGGAGTGGATTCTGTTTTAAAGAATTTTATAGAAACTAACTATATTAGTGTTTTTCTGCAAAATATCGGAGAACGTTTATTAGACGTCACGAAATTTGTGCACACTTTCTAACATTATTTATAAGATTTTATCAAATCAAAACCCATGTTGATAAATGTAATTAACTTTTAGTAAAATTCGAAGCGAAAAGATATAAAGCGAAGTAGATAAAAGACGGTTTTGTCGAAAAATGTTTTTGACGCAATGTGAAGATATCCTTGAATTTATAGTTTGTTTTGTACTACAGAGATATGTAAATAGGTTGTGAATGATCAATGTCCATTATAATAATAATTCAACAGTAAAATTAATAAATGTACTATAATGTAATGTATTAAACGTAGAATAATAAAATGTATACTTTATATTCTGAAGGAGACTTGCGTTTGCCTGTGTGATTTCTTAAGAACGAAATATCAATAAGCAAAATGGCTTTTATACAAGTGGTGAAGTTGAGAGAATAACACAAACTACACCACTTTCGCCTCTTTTATGCAAACGAAGTCTCCTAAACGAAAAAGAAAAAATGAACGAATTATACTAACGAGATAAACTATTCAAAATAAAAAGTTCTGCATGATAAAGAAAAAATGACAAAATAAAATAAAAGTAAAGTGATGGCGAGTTTCAAATAACTTTTTTTTTTCATAAGAGCAGCCATTGTTGAAATGAATTTTCATATATGTTTTCCTGCACTAGTGCTGAAATGAAATTGATTGCAAGTCTTATTCCTAACACATGCCTGATGGTTATTTTGAGAACACAATGTATTTTGCCAGCACACGTTTAGTGCGCAAAAGAACCAATCACGTATTCTAGGAAAACTAATATTTGAAGAAAGTACGCAAAATTGAATAAGTTTTATATTCTTGTTGCGGACAAAATCGGCTCGATTTGATCTAAAAGGAGAGTTAAAGGGGAATCCACGATTTTTAGTAAGGAATACAGTAAATCTCTTAAGAGTAATATCGCGAAAACTTCGAACAATATTCAGACTTTGCGGAACAAGAGTCGTCAGAATTGGTCGAGTCATATCTCATTTTTTTTCGTTGCACTTTTGTGACGAAAGTAATTTTTCACTTTTGCAAAAAAAAAAAAATGTCTCGTCTTGGAGATAGAGTTCATAGAGTAAGGAAGTGCAAGGAAGTGCTGAAAATCGTTTTTTAGCTATAACTCGAACGAAGTTGATTCGAATCAAATAGTTACTTGTGTGTCTGTTTTTGACGACTGATTTTAGGCAATTTCGCGTGTTGTAGACCGAGCAGAGCGCGGTCTACATGCGAAAGTGCCTAAAATGAGTCGTCCAAAACAGATACACAAAAAAATTTTCAAGCAGAGGTCCAAAATCGAGAGAAATTTATAAAATTTCCTTCGATTTTGGCCCCGAGGCATGAAAAAATTTTTTGGCACGATTTTAGGTCTTGAACGACAAAAATTTTGACTATATACTTGACTAGATAGGAGTTGATGGTCGGCCGTTATTAGCCGATATAGGAGAAAAAATAGACAATTTTCGGAATTCTCTGGCCAGTTGCAATAGAAAGATTCAGAAATGGATTGGATGAGAATGATTTACGTGGATGAGAATGATTTACGTCAGTGAAGTGGATGACCTGGTTAATATGTTTAACAAAGACATTCTGCAGCTCCTTGATACGCACGCTCCTCTGGTAAATCTGGTTCAGCTCAGAAGTGAGTAGGGCGCTAATCGATCGTGACCTAGCATATGCTGAGTGGAAGAGAGATCGGACGAATGTGAAGCTTTGTCTATTTAAAGTGCTGAGGAATCGTGCGACACAAGTAACCCTAATGGCTAAAAAGAGGTATTTTGGGAAGAGATTTGCTTCTGTTGTACCAACACGGAACCTGTGGGGTGGTTTACGTCGGCTGGGTTTTCTTTCTGAATTGAATGAGACGGTGCCACCATTCACGGCAGACGAATTCAACGCACATTTCGTACGTACAGCTGAATACTTCGAGTTTCCGGGGATATTGATCGGGTCAGGAAATCCCACTCTAATTGGTATAGTGAGGGAAGCCCCCGAATTCTCATTTCGTGGAGTGAATGACTCAGATGTGCTCTCGTCGATTCGTAGCGTAAAGTCAAATTCCGTTGGTCTTGACCAAATCCCAATTTCATTTATCAAGCTACTCTTACCATTTATATTGCCAGTGATTACTCATCTATTTAACCTGGTGATCACGAAATCCGTGTTCCCAAAGTGCTGGAAAGTAGCGAAGGTCATTCCTCGTCATAAGAACACGAGCAGTAACTCGCTGAACGACTTTAGACCCATAAATATGTTACCATCGCTATCCAAAGCGCTTGAGAGGATCTTGAAGTGGCAGATGATTGACTATATGAATGAATATGACATGATGTACAAATTCCAATCGGGTTTTCGGACTGGTTACAGTACGACGTCCGCACTTTTGCAAGTTACAAATGACATAAGAATTAACATGAGTAAGAACGTTGCCACACCGTTCTCCTGCTTCTTGATTTCTCAAAAGTATTTGACTCGGTGTCGCATAGTCTCCTCCTCGTGAAACTGGCTGATAAATTCGGCTTCACTTCGAGTGCCGCGGATCTCATGAAGAGTTATCTTACACATCGCTCGCAGTCTGTGTTCATCAATGGGT
Organism: Pseudolycoriella hygida; assembly: GCA_029228625.1. Taxonomy (NCBI): domain Eukaryota; kingdom Metazoa; phylum Arthropoda; class Insecta; order Diptera; family Sciaridae; genus Pseudolycoriella; species Pseudolycoriella hygida. Next base: position 64,236,333 of record CM055406.1, read on the forward strand.
TTAAGTCAGCTGAGTTGAGCGTTACGCGCGGGCTGCCGCAAGGTTCAGTGCTTGGCCCTGTTCTGTTTGCCTCGTTCATTAATGATCTCCCTCAAGAACTGAAGCATTCCAAAAGTCATCTCTTTGCGGATGACTTTCAGGTGTACCGATCCGTCAATCAGGATAACGTTTTTCTTCATATTAGTCTCCTGAAATCGGATATGTCAGTTATTTCTTCATGGGCGAAGACGAATGGGCTGAAGCTCAACGCGGACAAGACAATGGCGATGGTCTTTTCCACTAGTAGTTGGACTATAGACATCCCCGAGCTGGTTCTTGAAGGTGTGACGATTCGATATGTTGATTGTGTAAAGAATCTGGGACTGATAATGAATAACCGTATGGATTGGATCAGCACGCAAATCGGGTTTCTGCTAAAATTTTCGCTGGCCTCCGCAATATGTGGCCTAGCGCTCGTTTTATTCCACTTAAAACGAGAGAACTTCTCATTAAGTCGTTGCTGTTACCACATTTTACTTATTGCTGTCCAGTTTGGGGTGAGCTCTCTGCGGCAACTAGAAAAATATATGAAAAGGCTTTTAACACTTGTGTTCGCTTTGCCTACATGATTGATCGACGCGGCTCGGTATCCGACCATGTAAACAAGCTCCTCGGAAACAGTATTTTCGCATTCATTGACTACCTCACTGCATTCTTCTTGCACAAAGTTATTATCTCTAAGGAGCCTACGTCTACGAGAACTTGAACTTCGGTTCGTCCCCCAGGACCCTAAACCTAATCTTACCACGCAACGACAGAGACATCGTAAACGATTCTTTCTATGTCAGGAGTGTGTCTAAGTACAATATGCTTTAAAAATGCGTGTAAGGACTATTTGGGTTTGATCTGACACTAGGTTCCTTTAATTTTCTTTCGTCATCTTCCTATTTATTCGACTACATTATTCATAATTCAGTGCTTGACTTTGATCGAGGTTGGCGTGAACATCTGGTAAGCAAGGCCAATTATTGTGACTTATCCACCGGCTCGGCCCAGTCTCAGCTTAAATTGTACTTGCTAAATAAACATTCCTTTTCTCTTATATTAAACAATCCAATCCTTTTTATTTTAACGTTTAATTTGTTAGCGCGTAGTTTGATCGCGTCTAATATGTGAATCAAAAGGTCCAAGACCTTATACATATTTTGTCAATAAACCTACTACTACTACATGTCATATACCGTTGGAAAGCCTACCATATGTACTACTTAAATACCCTACCCTACAGCCCAAACCACTTAACGAATTTTCACCATTTTTTTGCTAGTTTCTGGCGGTGCATATCTTTCATTTAAAGCCTTAGAAAGCAATTTCTATGTTTCTTTCGCAGAGGTATATGCGAAAAAGTTTCACCGACCCCCAAAAAACCATGTTTTCGGTCAATTTTTTGACCACATCTTCGGAACTTTTCGACCGATTTTGCTCATCTTCAAACCTGAACTCATTTTTTCGGTTTAATTTCGGAGGAAAAAGATATTTTGAAAATCAGACAAGTTTTACTAGGTCAAAGCCATATAGAAGTGATAAAAATTCGTCATTTTTTTGTCAGACTTTTATTAAAATGGCTGCCGCCCACTGCAATAGAACTTTTCCAAGGAAGCTTTTGCATATTTAAGTAGTACATATGGTAGGCTTTCCAACGGTATATGACATGTCTCTGAATCTTTCTATTGCAACTGGCCAGAGACTTCCGAAAATTCCCTATTTTTTCGCCTATATCGGCTAATAACGGCCGACCATCAACTCCTATCTAGTCAAGTTTATAGTCAAAATTTTTGTCGTTTCAAGACCTAAAATCGTGCCAAAAAATTTTTTGATTCGAATCAACTTCGTTCGAGTTATAGCTAAAAACCGATTTTCAGCACTTCCTTGCAAGACCTTACTCTATGAGCTCTATCTCCAAGACGAGACATTTTTTTTGCAAAAATGAAAAATTACTTTCGTCACAAAAGTGCAACGAAAAAAATGAGATATGACTCGACCTATTCTGACCGGCCCTTGTTCCGAGACTGTTCGAAGATTTCGCGATATTATTCTTAAAGCAAGTGACGATTTGGTGCAGAGGGTACATCGTCTTTTATAAGTTTTCCTTCCGTTGCAGATAAGCCTAAAAGGAACGATCATCTAAATTTCAAATAGATCGGGAAGTGACATGTTCTCTCAACGACCGACGCGACGCAGGACTGATTGAAGTGTGGATCGATTGACACGCAAATAGTAAATACCTGACACTTTCGACCATTAATAGCTTTGGTTACATTGTACAAGTATCCCAATAAAGGGATTATATTGAGCGCGATGCGAATCGCATCGCGTAAGGTCTTTTTGAAAGCTCAACTTGACAGAACAAAAATTTGTTTAGTCAGGTTGAGCTTTCACACAAACCTTACGCGATGCAATTCGCATCGCGCTTAATATAATGACCCCTTAAAGGAGTCATTATGTTAAGCGCGATGCGAATCACATTGCGTAAGGTTTGTGTGAAAACTAAACTTGACAGAACAAACATTTTTTTTGTCAAGTTGAGCTTTCACACAAACCTTACGCGCACAATATAATGATCCCTTAACTACCATTTTCTTGTTTCACTGATCGATCAGCTGAACCTCTCATCAAACGAATTTGTCGACTTTCATGATAATTGCAAAATCACTCTCTAATGTCGAATTTTGAAAATGCAGTGAAGAAAACGAATATAAAAAAAAAATAAAATTGTTTGTCGTTTTTTATTTAGTTCAACGAGATTTTCCAAATAAAAGTATCTAATAATTAAATTGTCGTCACTTCTATTGAATTCTTATTTGAGAATGTATTATGTAAATTAACAAACGACTAGCTGAATTTATTGATTGTTAGATAGCTATATATTACATGTGCAACATTACATTATTATGCAAAACAAATAAAAATAATAAAAAACTAGTTGTAATATTTCTAGTGGGAGCTTTCTGTTGGAATCAATGTTTATTTTATATCAAAAATTAATTATTTGACAAAAATAGTATTTTACAAAATAGGTCAACTAAATGAGCCATCATTCATGAGTAATTTGATTGGGTGGGGAGTAAGAACCCGGGAGTAAGGGGGAAACTTTTTTTGTTGCCTCCAGATGACAAATTAGCGAAAAAAAATGTCCGTCTGTCTGTCGGTCGGTCTGTCCGTCAACACGATAACTTGAGCAAATCTTGACCGATTTTCAAAAACTTTTTTTTTCCTGAAACGTAATCGAAAAATCTTCTATGGGATTGAATCTGGGCACTGCCAACCCAAGGGCCGCCTAGCTAGGGCCGCCTAGCTAGGGCCGCCTAGCTAGGGCCGTTTAGGTGGTTTTTGGTCTTTAGTACATAACTCGAGTAAATCTTTTCCGATTTTCATAATTTTTTTTGTTTGAAAGATCTGGGCATGGCCAACAATTTATGAAAGAAACGGGTACTATGAAAAATCGGCCCGTCCAAAATTGTTCAGTCCAATAACGTCCTGTCCAATATCGTTCAGTCCAATATCGTCCAGTCCAATATCGTGCAGTCCAATTTCATATACAGTCCAATATCCAATATCGTACAGTCCAAAACAGCAAATTGGACGGTTCAATATTGGACAAAATAATATTGGACTGGATTATATTGGACTGGATGATATTGGACTGTATGATGATATTGGACCAATATCATACCTAATAAGGGATGTCCCAAACTAAATCCGGACGATTTCAATAATGAATAACTTTCTTAATTTTGCTTGAAATTAGCTGAAATTTTCAACTTTTCAAGTCTGATATGTTACAATTAAGTGCTGTAAATATGAAGACATAAAACTTTTCGCTCGCTGAAATATTTGCGATGGAGTGAAACTAGTGCAAAAAAATTCTGCACAAAAATACAAAATTTTCAGCAACCTCACATTTGACTCCTGTGAAATTGACGAAATTTCCGAATTTTATCGTCGGAAGGGGAATCATTTCTGATATTGCTTCTATTAGTATGAAATAAAATAAAAGAGAGCAAAAATTTGCTTTTACAGTTTGTGAAACTGTCAGCATAAGTAACATGATCAGTAGAGAAAACCACCGCGCAGGGTCTAAAGTTGCCTTAAAAACTGAAAATCTTAACGAGGAACAACATACCTCTTCTAAAAATTGAAACAAGAATATCTGTAATTTCAGCTGACCAAATTCGTAGCGCCTGGAGCATTGGGTAAAAAGGATGCTGCAAAAGTAAATTCATAGCGGGGTTTCTCTGGAAAATTCTTTATCAGTATGAGAGTAGGGGTGTGCGATGGTCTGCCAATCGAAATGGAGGGGGTCCACAAAAAATTTTTATCTCCTCAAGGTACCGAAAATCAGTATAAAAAATTTTTTTGGTGCGATACCAATCTGCGCAAAATCGATGATGTCGGATTGGACCACTTTCACTAGTTTTGCTCCTACTGAGAGTTGTCGAAAATTAGTGGGCGAAAGTTTCAACGCTATTTTATTTTTCCCACAACCTTTACAATTGATCTGAGTAGGGAAAAATAAAATCTGGATGAAAACTTTCGAAAATGAATTTTTTTGGAAGGGTCAGCGTTCGACGGCGGAGCAAATTTAGGTCTGTGGAAAACATTGAAAATTCTAAAACGAAACCTTAGGGCCATATTTTTAAATAAAATTTATCACACACCTAGGGTATGAGTTAGAGATTCCAGAACAGCAAATATCTCAGAAATCGGTTGAGTAGAGCAGACAATATTGATGTTATATAGTGCCGAACCGAAAAATGGCAAAAAATTCAATTGAATAAATGACCCCAAATTTACACTGTTATTCCATTTTTAAGCTTTTTATTGTTTAATTTTGTATTTTAAATTGAAAAATCACATTTTCGAATAAATTTTGGCATTTCGGAGCGTGATTTCAGAATTGCACGAATGTACCCGTCGCGACGAAGTCCGTCGGCTACTCGACTAGAAACTTCTGTGACTAGCTTGACCATACGTTCCACTGATTGTGTATGGCAGGGAAGCTTAAATGTGGGCGACTGTGATAGTTCGGAATGGGATCCACGTTCAACTTATGTTGAAAGTTCTTGTATGTCCCCCATTCCCCCCCCCCCCCTTGGGTGACCACCATCAATTGACAACTCGTTATTGATTGGGGACTGGTTCTAAGTCATTTCCACCCACTAAACTGTCATTTTTCCAAAAGGATGTCATATTTCAATCATACGAAAATTGAAATTTGCACAACTTCAAACAGATGCCACGCCCAAACCCGACAGGTGCGCCAGGTACTTCAGATAAATGATCAGGGGGTCAAACTCTACCACCCACATCACCTCCCCCCTCCCTCCTACACTACCCCCTTAAACTTAACCAGTCAAAAACTAGCTGTATATATGGGTTTCGTAGTCTACGAATTTTTTTTTTCGATTTTTTGTTCGTATGTGGACTTGCGTCACTGACGCATCGCTACCGCGCGTCCCTGATAAATACTGTATAACTAAATATTTGACAAATATCCACTTCCTATCGGATATGGTCGAGCTGATTGATTTCGTCCATTCCACTCTACTGACCCTCAAAAAACCACGTTTTTGGACATCTTTTCGATTATGTCTCCAGAACTACTTGACCGATTTCGACAATTATGAACTTAAAACATAGAAATAATGTGTGTTACGGGGAAAAAAAGTTCATCAAGATCGGCGTAGCTGTTTAGAAAAAAAGTGGTCAAACGGACATTTTTTATTGCTGGTTATTGGTATAGGTCACAGATGCATTCAGCTTTGATACACGGTAAAAAGAAAGATCGGAACCAACCTGATGGAAGTTACAAAGTGCAGTAGAAATCCATGTTCATTGCAAAATCCTAAAATGCCCACGATTACGGAAATGCTAGATTTTCATTTTTGTTACTTTTCCTGGAAATCTGTTAGGTGCGCTCTAAATTTTCGTACTTTCGCTAACATCAAAAACATCACAAACAACGACTTGCGTCACATCTCTTTTTTAAAAGGGTTTTTGTTGTGATGCAATGATACAATATCATTCTGTCCAATATCATTCTGTTCAATATCATTCTGTCCATATCATTCTGTTCAATATCATTCTGTCCAACATCATACAGTCCAATATTATTTTGTCCAATACTGCTGGACTGTCTTGGACAGAATGATATTGGACTGTATATGAAATTGGACTGCACAATATTGGACTGAACGATATTGGACAAACGCAGTGGACGATATTGTACTGTTCGAAAATGTAAAGAAACGCCACCGAAGAAACGTTTTTGGATTTGAGTCCTTGGACTTAGCTAGGACACTAAAAGGGATTCTATGCTAGGGCCATACGTGTTTTTTGTGGGTACATAACTCGAGTAAATCTTTTCTGATTTTCACAATTTTTGTTTTTGTTTTGAAGATCTGGGCATGGCCGACAATTTATGGAAGAAACTTTTTTAAATTTGAGTCCTTGGACTTAGCTAGGGCACTAAAACCGAGTCTATGCTAGGGACATACGTGTTTTTTGTACGTAACTCGAGTAAATCTTTTCCGATTGTCATAATTGTTTTTTAATCGACAGGTCTATGAAAGCCCACTAATTTGTAGAAGAAGCTTTTTTGAGATTGGTCCCTATAGCTAGGGCACTAAAAACGAGTTTCTGTTAGCGCTCTACATGTTTAGACCCGTGCGAAGTACGAAGGTCTGATGCGTTTACTACCACGTTTGTTACATTGCGAATTCGAACCCGGGAGTAGGGGGGAAACTTTTGTTGCCTCCAGATGACAAATCAGCGAAAAAAATATCCGTCTGTCTGTCGGTCTGTCTGTCCGTCAACACGATAACTTGAGTAAATCTTGATCGATTTTCAAAATAGTCTCGGAGATATGGTCGAAAAGGTGTCCAAAAACGTGGTTTTTCGAAGGTCGATGAAACTTTTTCTATACCTTGGGTAATTTTTATGAGTCATTCAAAGATTCAAACTATTCAAACGCAATATTTACTTAAATACGTTCCAGTCTTTTCGTAACATCAACTCTGTTTGCCGCATCTATTCTGATACGTACGGGTGCCTTCATTTGTTTATGAGATAGCGTTTATATAGCAATAATAGTTTTCTTGAGAGATTCATTCAAAATTACATGAGAAGAAAAGAGAGAGATATATTCAAGTAGAGTGATTTTCGTGTGTGAAATCAGCAAAAAAGTAATTAAAAATACAAAGCGTTATAATTTTGCCACAGTGTAGAACAACTTTTTGTTCCAAATAATGTTTTCTACAAAAAATAAATAAACAGCACCGACTCATTGAAATGAAAATTGAAATCTTACATTTGATTAGATTTACATCGTTTTTATGTTTCATCTTCGAGGGTAACGGCCCTTTCGCACATTTCAGAGTAAACAATAGTCACCAATTTATGCTAGAAAACAAATTATACTCCATCATAAAAATACCAGCAATTCTAATGTAATTTGTCGTCTTATTCGTTTTCCACAAGTGCTAATGGATGACTATACCTTAATACATCGTCACTATAACATTATGCAAATTCGTTTAACTCTACATCTAACTTTGGTGCGATTGCATTAACCAGCCACTATTTTATTTTACACTTAGAGATATTTAAAATTATGCGAATTTAAATCAGCTGGTTTTCTTCAGCTGTCGTCATTTTGAAACATACATTAATATAACATTACGTGGATACCAGTTCACGCATATTAACACATCACGCTGTATGTATCGAAATAAAGGCCAGCTGTGGAAGGAATTCCATCTGGTTCAAATTCTGCATAATTTTACATCTCTTTAACATAAGTGAGTTTCAGAGAACATTAAAAACAAAATTAAGAAAGTCCGATATTTTTTCAAAGAAACAATTTCCTTACAGACGAACGTTTTTATTTTGTTACATTTTCACTTTTTTCTATTCAAATAACAATGGCATAAGGTAAAAGTGTAACAAAATAAAAACGTTTGAATATATTTTTGTGTGGAATTCGGAATGTTTTATCAGAGTATCTTGATAACTAACTAGTAAATACCCCCGCCTCTAAGGGCTACGCGGACATTAAGCATTCTTGTCCGCTGTGTCGGAGACTTGCGACTGTAATACTAAAATGTATGCAAGGGTGTGCAAAGTTAGATGTAGATGAATAAGAAATGGATTTAGTAGTATTTTAGTAGTTGCCATAAGCTTACGCAAATCTGGTTTTCCCCCGTACTACCATTTTCCCGTAAAACCGTTTTGCCGAACTACCGTTTGCTATATACTATCATTACGTCTGTACTACCGTTTTCCCCGTACTACCGTTTCCACCATACAACAATTTTTCCCGTATTAAAATTTTCTCCGTACTACCGACCCCTGTACAAACGTTATCACCGTGCTACTATTTACCCTTACAACCGTTTCTCCCGTCCTACAATTTCCTCCTCACTACTGTTTTCCGCGTACTACCATTTCACCGTTCTACCATTTCCCCCGTACTATCATTTCTCCCGTGCAACCATTTCCCCGTACAAACGTTATCAACGTACTACTATTTCCCCGTACAACCGTTTCTCTCGTCCTCCTCACTACTGTTTTCCCCGTACTACCATTTCTCCCGCACAACCGTTTCCACAGCACTACTGTTTTTCCCGTACAACCGTTTTCCCCGTACTACTGTTTCCCGTACAACCGTTTCCACCATACTAAAATTTTCTTCTCACTGCTGTTTTCCCCGTACTACCATTTCCCCATACAACCGATTACCCCCGTACTGCTTTTCCCCCGAGCTGCCCATCATTTTCACCAATACTGGCGACTTCTACTCACAAAACTCTTAGGCTTTGCAAAAGAAACCTATCGTCTGTTTCTCACACCTTCCCAAATACTTTTAAAACCATAAAAATTGACGATGGCGTCAAGATGGCGTCACTTTGAGAGCTGGCAGCCATTTTCTTAGGATTCATAAATGTTCTACTCATCAATATCAACAACTTTCCCGAAGAAACCAAACGTGTAACTATTCTATGAATGAATGAATTTATTAACACCGCCAATGCTGGCTGAATAGTAATTACAAAAAAAGACAGAAACTACATAGTTAAGAACAAGAAGTACAATTACACGTCCAAAATTTTAAAAATACTACGGAAAATTTTTCATTGAGCTCAATTCTTCGACTATCATTTGCTTAAAGGCCAATTCGTTATTACATCTCGCTATAATGTTTTTATACTCGTTAATTGCCCTGATCATTCGAACTATAGGTTGATTTGACAAGTATGCACTAACATGATTCGGCTCAACTAACAATCGTAAAGACGAACTGCGCAACCCATATTCGCTGATGTTCCTAACAAATTACGACGAAATTGCCTCATCATTCAGGTTCCGTATGTAGACATCATTAGCTAACATTATGTCAGCAATAGTTCTACGCAATTCCAAACTTTGTAACCCCAATTGCTTACACCGATCTTCATAAGGCGCCAGCCTGTATGACGTGGCGTTCTTTCGACTTTACAGCAGATAAATCACAAACTGCTTTTGTAGAGATTCCATATCGTCCTTGTATACATTTGAGTCTTGACCTGACGTAAGCTATAAACAAAATGAGTTGTGTCTCCTTCGTAAAGTTGCCATTTGAATAGTGCTTAATGCATCCAACAATTTGGCGACTTTTGATGGTTAGTTGTCCCAAGTGATGACCAAAGTGAAATTGCCTGTCAAACAGAATCCTAAGATCACTGATTTCTTCTACTCTCTCAACAATATGATCACCCATTGTGTACTCAGCTTCGATCAATGCGGTATTGTTACGATATGCACTAAAGATGAAGCACTTTTCTTTGTTGAATATAGTCGATTATCATCGCACCACCTTAAAACGTTGTTGATGTCAAGTTGCATGCGAAATGTGTCACTGTGCTCAAATACAATGGCTGCCAATTTAATGTCGTCTGCAAACAACAACAGCTTTGCGATGTTGACAACATCAACGATGTCATCGATGAATACATCAAACATTAAGGGGCCGAACGAGCTACCCGGTGGCACTCCTGAGGGCGACTTGAATACTCTGGACTTAACTAATCCAATCTGTACAAAGTTGGCTCTACGCACAAGATATTCACTTATCTATTTCGCAGTTTTCTTTCCGAAACCGAACCTCGCCAGTTTTAAAATGAGTAGGCGAATACAGACGGCGTCAAATGCAGTTTTGAAGTCGCCATAAAATATATCGAGTTGACTAGAAAATTGAAAAGCTTTGTGCGTCATTATCGACACGTTTAGCAAGTTGGTGACGACTGATCTTTTATTCCTGAACCCGTGCTGCGCATCAGACAATTGAGATTGAGTCCTTTCACTGCTTTTACGTTTCACAGCCATTTCGTGTATTTTCATAACAATTGGTTCAATAGCAATGACTCTGTAGCTCTTGACGTCGGTCTTGTCTCCTTTCCTTTTGTAGACGGGTACAATACGTGATATTTTCATTGCATCAGCTATTTTACCAGAGTCGTATGACAGCCATTTTCTCAGGATTCATAAAGATTCTACTCATCAATATCAACAACTTTCCCGAAGAAACCAACTGTCTAGCTATTCTAATTCAGAAGATAGCAAAAAAATCAAGATAGCGTCACTTTGACAGCTGGCAGCCATTTTCACCAATACTGGTGACTTCTACTCACAAAACTCTGAGACTTTGCCAAAGAAACCTATCGCCCAACTCCCATACATTCGAAAATAATTTTAAAAGCATAAAAATTGACCCAATGCCCAACTGCCCGACATTTTCACCAATACTGTTGACTTCTACTATCAAAACTCTAAGGCTTTGCCGAAGAAACCAAAGATTTAACATAAACCAAAAAAATGTACAAAGAAAATCAATGCAACATTTTGTTCCATTCAAATAATTCCTTACAAAGAAAATATTTGAATACGCCACATGACTTCATTTCATACAAATAAAAAAAAATATTTGAATACGCCACTTAATAAACAAACATAAAATTTGCGTGTGTAAACATGCCCCTCCTAAATACATTGAGAATATTACTGAATGAAGCCACGTGCATAAAATAGTTTTTTCGTTTATTCCATTCCACATTTACACACACACACATAAACACATATATTCTCCCTGAAATTACTTGAACAAATTTCTCATATGAAAATTACTAATTATTTTCGTTGTATAAATGTTATACTTCACAGAAAATACTCAGTTTTAAATGTATAAATACCTCTGTTCAATTCGCTTGAAAGCGTCGCCGGTTGGTGATGTCCAGCGCTAAGCGTCGTTGAAAAGTGATGCTAGGTGCGGATGGCGATACTGTTCTTATAAGGTAGAGTGCTCCCATAATAAGAACGCTTTATTTTTGAAGGGGACTGCTTCATTGCGGTCCCAACCCTCTAACAACGGAAGGTCTCTCGTTCTCTATCTCTAGGTTCCCCTTGTTGATTTCTCTTGCCATTCGAAGTTAGGTTTGCATTGCTTTTTTGGGTTAAAAAAGGCAATGTAAAACAGTTTAGTTTCTCGGAACTCTTCAAGCAGGTCGAACATAGATAGATTCACATGGGAATCTTCTTTTGCATTGCCTTTTTTTGAATCATAAAGTATGATTACGAAAAAATCCGGACGACTCAAGTTGGATGTTTCTATTAACCGGATTCATTTCAATGAAAACTTTTGTCATCCTTCGAAAGCATATATATTTACTTTGTACTTCCACATAAAGTCATACAGCAAGCTCGCCAGTACGGATGAAATCCCGCACATTTCCTTTGATACCACTCATCATACGGCGCACAGTCGTTCCTTTGAATAGACTGACCGACTTATCCCAATAAAATTTCATTGAATTGGTGTCCTTGATGGCTGCTCGTGTCTTCTTCATATTTCTTTTGCCAATTGCCCAAAATTGCTCAATGGGACGAAATTCGGGACAGTTCGCTGGATTCATCTCCTTCGGGATAATTTGTACATGGTTGGTCTTGTACCAATTTAACGTAGCGTTGGAGTAATGACAAGAAGCCAGATCGGGCAAAAACATTACCTTGCCTTTATGCCCTTTGATAAAGGGGAGCAATCGTTTTTGGAGACATTCCGTGATGTAAGAATCTGACTTCAAAGTAGACGATGTAACGAAAGACTTGCTCTTACGACCACATCCACAAATCGCCTGCCAAACCAGTAGCTTCTTGCCGTACTTGTCAACATTGACGACATTGGCCACACCTAAACGCTTCTCTGCTACATAACATTTCTGGCCTGGGATTTGTTTGGCATCAACTTTCACATAAGTTTCATCATCCATGATGAGACAACCTTTGAATTTTGTCAATATCGTCTCATACAACTTTCGGGCTCGCGTTTTTGATCTCAAATTCTGCTGATCGTTCCGGTTCGGTCGTTTTATAGCATGGTATGACCGTGTGCCAGTCCGCAATCGTGTGTTATGTATCATTTTCGCTGAAGTTCCATATCTCTTTGCCCGATCTCTGTCAGAGAGCACTGGATTTTGTTTGAAAGAACGAACAATGTTTGCATGGAGCTTTTTGTCATGTGGTCCTTTCTTTCTGCCGGATCCCTTGGCTCGTTCGACGGATAAGGTTTCCTTATAACGTTTAAGGAGATCTCCAACCGTTGATTTTGGCACATTGAGTGACTTTGAAATCTTTTTTAGAGACCACGATGGATTTTGCAAATATTTGTGCAAAATATTTTTTCTTCTTTCCAACTCCATTACTATTTACTATTGGCAGACAGTCTTGAATTAAATTTGTCTGGCATACTAAGGATGACACGTTCTTGACGACTACGAGGTATTAATATGGCTCAGCAGAGGAACAAAGTCGTCCGGATTTTTTCGTAATCATACTTTAGAAGGCAATGCAAAACGACACTTTGCTTCAGTTCCTCGGAACTCTTCAAGCAGGTCGGACGTATGTTGGTTCACGCTGGAAACTTGTGACCGACAATTTACAGACAGACAGACAAACAGACAAAGTTTTAACTTTTAGAATTAGTAATTTGTGGTAACGTTACCTCCGTCCTTTGCATTTTTTTTCAAGTGCGTCCCATAATCAATGCTCTATCGATGCTCGGTCTCTTTGTCCGTCTTTTCAAGGACATTTCCCATTTTCTCAAGATTAAAGACATCAAAAAAGTTCGCTAAGTTAGAATATATCAGAAGTAACCGATGCATAAGTTTTACCTAAATCAGTGTGTTTCATTCGCCCAACTCAACAAGATCATGTCAAGTTTAATTCTTTAGAGACGTAAATGACGGAGATGGTAACCGGTATGCCAGAAATATTTGATATACCACGGATAATAGAATATTTTGTTCCATCAGAAAGCTTGCATAAAGACTCAGTATAAATAAAACGCAACTAGTTCACCAAATAAACTTTGCTTTTTCTAGTTCTCATATGTACATTTCGTCACTATACAAAAAGAAAGAATCATGAAAAAGAAAACTATTTTAATTAAATTCATTGAAGCTTTAAACATATTTCAAAAATGTTATATTTATTGCTAGGATAAATTGTTTCGTTAAAAATTATGTTGTTACACTCCAATGATTAATTTTTAAATGAATAAACTTATGATCTGAACCGATGTTGTAATTTGTAAATACTTCTAAGAAAACATACAATTTAGAATATAAATAAATTTTAAAATACAGAATACAAAATGTTTGACTAAAAATCAAAAATAATAAAGAATGTTATTATGAATTTTGTAGTATTTCATTTTAGTAGTAAATTAAAACGAATCCTAAGAGCGCAAAAGTGCTCCATCTACCACCACTTTTATTTTGAATGATAAGTTGCAAAGTTTCCTTTATTTACATCTACGCTAAAGGTAAATCCACTTCGAAGATAAACATTTGGATAAATTTTGTGAACGTATAGCAGAAGGTTGCTGGTTGTTGAAAGTTTATCGTCCATTTTCAAATTGATATGAACTAATTGCTGCAGGGAAAACAGATATTTGGAAGTAGCTAACCATTTCATACCATATTTTCCTAAGCTGCAATGTAACATTGAGTAAACGTCCAACTAATTAAAAATAATGAAATGCCGTGTTTTTTAACGTCAAATCTCTTTTTCGATTATTTTATGTCAGTTATAGCATTCTAAATTTAATTTTTAAACGCTTGCCACTTCAAGAACATCAGAATAGTATTTTTGTTTTTAGATTTATCAGTTTGAGACGATCACATACGTGATCTTGAAACACAGATCTGTCGATCCTTTGTTTCCTTCCCGGTCATCATTTAAATCATGACAGCCGTTAGGAATCTGTCCAGGGTGACAGGTCCCAATGCAGCAACCTCTAAAGGTTGTACCATATAGTCTCCCAGAACTCTGCGCCTCAGTTGAAGGAACCTAGGGCAATCACATATCAAGTGCATGCCAGTCTCCTCATCCAATTCACAGTGACATCTGGGAGTCGCTGGGAGCCTCAACTTGTGTAGGTGTCGATTCAGCCCACAATAATGTCCGGTAATGGCTCTTACGACCCTCCTAATGCGATTCCGGTCTATCCCGAGCAAATCTTTGGCTCACTTCTCGTTGGGTCTCGGGAAAAAGCGCTTCGTGTGAGCTCCCCCTTCATACGCCTTCCAGCGTTCCGCGTGTTTCCGTTCCACCCAGTCCTGTAGCGCTTTAATGCACAGTGATTGGGGTACCGGCAAGCGTGGTTCAAGTCCACTTGTCGGAGTTGTAGAGCCAGCTTTTGCTAGCTCATCTGCTCTCTCATTCCCTTCCACGCCCGAGTGTCCAGGCACCCAGACCAGACTGATCTGGTTGTTTAGACCCATTAGGTTCAGGTAATCTTTACACTCTTTCACAAGCCTGGAAGTCGTGATTGGTGACACAAGTGTCCTAATCACTTCCTTACTGTCGAAACATATAAGGAATTCTTTCCCGCGCGTTCCAGTAGGTAGTACTTCATGAGCTCCCATTAGCGCTCCAAAGATTTTTGCCTGTGAAACGTTAGCAAATCCACCCAAATGGAAAGATTTGCCCTCTCCGGTCTCTGGAGCGTACAATCCGGCTCCAGCTCCTTCTAAAGTCTTAGATCCATCAGTAAATCTGACTATACCACTTCTGGGCAGATAAGTAGGCCAGCCCTCCAGCCAGTCTTCTCTGGCCGGATACTTGGCGTTAAATCGCCTCGTGAAGTCGATTACCGGTTTCATCCTATCCCTGGGCATGGTAAAAATCGGGTTTAAGACCACGTTACGTATTTTGCCATATCCGGTTTGGAAATTCGGTGTCCACAAGCCGTTTTGCGCCAACCTGTCAGCCGTGGCAAAAGCCCTAGCTTGGACTATCAGGTCTACAGGTGGCAAATTCAGCAATGTCTCCATTGCTGCAATGGCTGTGGTTTTCATAGATCCGGTGATGCAAATGCATACTAGCCTTTGAATTTCACTCAAGTCTTTCCTCGCCCTCTCGACGTTGAGTCTTGGCCACCACACAACCGAGCCGTGTCACATCATGGGCCTTACAGCAGCCTCATACAACCACAGAATGGGTTTTGACGGCAGACCCCAATTTCTCCCAAAGGAGTTTTTGCAGGTCCAAAAAGCCGTTAGAGCCTTCTGTGTTTTGTCTGCGACATGAGCAATCCAATTGAGTTTGCTGTCCAGTATAACCCCAAGGTATTTGACTTGGGTTGAGAGTACCAAGTCCACGTTGAAAAGTCTTATTTTACCCACAAGACTTGATCCTGTTGGTCTTCTACTAAATAAAACTAGACCTGTCTTATTTGGATTCACCTTCAGACCTTTCTCATGGCACCAGTTTTCTACTATTTTCACTGCAACCCTAAGACGATCTCCTAACGTGCTTTCAAACATTCCCCTAACTAGGATCGTCAGATCGTCTGAACAGCCCTGCGCGTAGACCCCTCTTCATTCAGCCTCCCTATAAGGGAATCTACCACCATACACCAGAGTATGGGTGAGAGAATTCCACCCTCTGGACATCCCTTCTACCCAGAGATTAGATTTGTAACCGCACACGTTCGTCGGCTTCGACCGTCCTATCTCTGAGCATGCTACTTATCCATCTCACAACCACTCTTCCCACTCCTCTTTCAACCAAAGCTTGGCGGATGACATCAAAATTCGTGTTGTCGAAGGCTCCTTCGATGTCCATGAAACATCCGTGAGCCACCTCTCCAAAAACAAATGTTTTCTCTACCCTCGCCACCAGCTTGTGCAGAGCTGAGTCTGAGGACTTGCCTGCCTGGTAGGCGTGCTGGTTGATTTGTAGTGGGAACTTCGCTAAAATTTCATCCCTGATGTAGAAATCTATCATCCTTTCAAGCACCTTCAGAATGAAAGATGTTAGGCTGATCGGTCTGAAATCTTTAGCTGTGGAGTGCGATGGTTTTCCCACTTTCGGAATAAATGTTACCTTCACCTTTTCCCATTTGGTCGGAATGTGACCAAGAGCCAAGGAGCTACGTAACACTTCGCACAGCGGCTTCAACAGAATTTCTCCACTTTCCTTAAGCAGAGCAGGAAAAATTCCGTCATCTCCAGCTGATTTATACGGCTTAAACTTACCTATGGCCCATCTTAGCCTTTCCATAGTGACGATTCGCCTTGCCAATGTCCAGTCCTCCTCCGACGGGAGGAAGATATCTGGTGATCTGGGTTTAGCTTTTTCATCTCCACAGCCAGGAAAGTGGGTTTCCAGCAGATGTTTAGCCGGGCCTTCTCCACTCTCCGTAAAGCTTCCGTCAGGCCTCAGCAAAGAGCTCGGCAGCAGCCTAGAATTTTTTGCGAGAATTCTGTGGATTCTGGCGTAGTCAGGAACATGCTCCATTTCCGCACAGAATCTTTTCCACGCCTCTTTAGCCTTCCACCGAACTGCTTTCCTGAAAGCCTTTTGAGCCGCTTTATAAGTGTCCCAGTCAGTACTTAACTCTGTTCTCATGGCCTTATTCCACGCTCGTCGGGCGCAAAGCCTGAGTTTCTCGATTTCCGCGCTCCAGAGTTTACCACCTTTCTTGCGAAGAGCCTTTTGCTCTGGGCACGAGTTCTCATAGGCAGTCGTCAACAACCACGTGATACTATTCACTGCCTCGTTCAGTTCCTCCGCTGATTACGGCATCACTTCCCTCAGCTTATGTTCCACGTGCAGCTTCAGAAATCCCCTGTATTGCTCCCAGTTTGTTCTTCTGGGATTTCTAAATTTCACTACCTCATTCGTCCAGCCTTTCAGACTGAAGTCTATAATTCGATGGTCCGAGAAGCTGGGCGTCGAAGATACTCTCCATGAAACGATTTGATCCGCTAAGTTCTCCGAGGCAAGAGTGGTATCAGAATAGTATATTATAATACAAGGGGAATAATTGCGTAATTATAGTCGAGGTGGGGTGAAATTTCAAGGGGCGTAAGCCCCGAGAATTTTCACCCAACTCCCGACTCTCTATCATTCCAAGGGAGCATCACTTCTAGACCTTGCTTTTGTGCGGGTACCTAAAAAAGTCCACAGGTATACGCAAATCGGTTCTGGCTTGTCAAGTCACGACTCTCTTTTTCTTTCATATGATATGCCTACCAACTTCCTTCGTAAAAAGGAGAGATATACCCGAAGGATAAATTTGATCAAGAGTGACGCTTTGTTAGAGGACTGTGTTCAACTTGACTGGGGTTCTATTACGACATTAACTGACTCAGATGAAATGCTGCAGAAAATGAATCGAAATTTCATGGATCTTCTTGACCGGCATGCACCTCTGGTAAGGTCAAAGGAAGTTAGGGCCGATAATGCACCTTGGATGACGGAAGAAGTAGTCCGAGCAATTGTTGAAAGAGATATTGCTTTCAGGTTCTGGAAGGCTTCAAGAACTTCAACATCACGCGAGGGTTACTGTAGACTAAGGAATACGGCTACCAACATTATTAGAGCTTCAAGAAGGGAATATTACTGTGGTATCTTCGACAGACTCGAAGTCATTTTGGAATGTGATCAAGAAAATCGGCCTAGGTAAAGACAAGCAAAATCTAAATCACAGCAAATGACTTCAATGCCTATCTGCATGACATTGGCAATAGTGCTAATGACAAGTTTGGAAGTTCCTCTACGCCTCTGCATATCCCATCCAAGCCTACAAGGGATCATGGATTAGTCTTTGCGTTCCGTACAGTGACCCATGACAGCTATTATGCTATTAAGCTATAGGGCTGGAGGGTATACCAATGGCATTTATAAAGCTAACCTTACCAGTTACCCTCCCCTTCATAAGCCATCTATTCAACTACGTATTTACTTCATCGAAGTACCCTGCAGCATTCAAGAAATCTAAAAATTTTCATAAGCACAAGGATTCGCCCACTTATGAAATAAAGGATCACAGAGACGTTCATATTCCGGCCCTGTGTAAGGCGCTTGAGCGATTAATGAAGTGGCAGATATCCGATTATATTTCAAAGCATAAATTGATGCAAGACTGAGGGCTGTTCATGACCTATGTAGCGCCCATAACAACAAGCGAGGTGAACAAAAGTTTATGTCGTTCCTACTATTGCTGGACTTTACAAAAGCGTTCGATACTGTTACCATACATTGATGATTAGGAAACTTCGGGAAAACTTCTTCTTTGATGTCAAAGCTCTAAAATTAATTGAATCATACCTTACTGTGGGTTACCCCAAGGAGCAGTAATTTCTCCCTTACTGTTCTCGATGTACGTAAATGACCTCCCCGAAATACTGAAAAGTTCTAGCTCTCACATGTTTGCTTTGCAGATGACTTTCAGTTATACCTGAGTAGCCCGGTAGATGAAGTTCACTAAGCAATTAGTTTAATAAATTCAGACCTTGAGAGAATTGCAAATTGGACCTCGGGAAATTGTCTGTCTATAAATGCTGGTAAGTCAAAAGCTCTAGTCATTTCTAAACCTGCAGATCTGGTAAATCCGGTGTTTAAGATCAATGGTGAAGAGATACCGGTGGTTGACAAAGCCAAGGTGTTGGGTGTGTGGGTGAATGAGTTCCTGACGTGGGATGACCATTGTGGGGAGGTGCGAAACAAGATATACAAAGGGCTGTGGGCTCTCTGGAGAGCCAAAACATCGCTTCCGCTTCCGCTTATTTACTAGTTTCGCTGTTTTTTTTGGTTCTATTTTTTGAGATCCTTTTTGTCTTGAACGATTCAATCAGTTTTGTTTTGTTTACAAATCTAACAGTCAGTACAAATCCGTCTGCGGTTGAGTTTCGAACCAACGCACTGGCAACTCAATCTCGCAGTAGCAAGCAGACGTGTTAATCACTACGCTATCGAGTTACTTAAACAAGAACAATTTTTTGCTTAGAATAATATTATGTATTGATAACAAATATCAAATCGCTTGTAGGCGACAATTTTATTTCATCACTTTCAGAAAAAAATTGAAAATGTATGGAGAAAATCGTTTTTTAACAGTCGACTATGGGGAAGGATCTAACTAGATCCCATAATGCGGTTTTTTGAGCTCCCCTGGGGTCCCTGAACCACGAGCAAAGCTAAGTTTTTGGGTTCATTTTCATAAAACTTTATCTTGGTTGAGGGACACCGCGCCTAGTGTTATAATATACTATTACTATATGTGCGGAGTGTGTTGGTGTCAAGTAATGAACAATATTATGAGACAAATGTTACTTTAGTCAAACGTCAGGTCTGCACAAAAACACTCTCGCGTACTAGCACTCGGGAAAGTTCGATAAACTCACGCGAGATAAAAACAGTGAGATGCTTACATGATTTGAAACAATTACGTAAACGCTTCTTGCCGGTGAGTATTCTATTGTTAGTTGGTAGTTACTAACCGAAATTCGAAAATAGAGTTTTTCATGAAATTTTAGAAAACCGACATTCAGTAAAACGCCTATGTAGACATGTAGAATTTATTGACAAAAATGTATCATGCCCATAGAGGGAGCGGAGGGTGTGACGCAGTCCCCACACCAAAAAAAAAACGTATATAAACCCAAAAAACTCCATACAAAAACCTTTGGGACAAGGAGCCATATAGGCGAATTTTTGAGTTTTTTCCCTCGTCCTCCTCCCTCACTAAATTATTTCAAAAAAAATCTTCGTCGCAGCAGCTTTCAAATGAGCCCTCACTCATCAAAATCGGTTGAAAACTGGCTGAGATATCGAGGTGTGAAAATGACATTTTTGTATGCAATTGGATTTTTCTATTATTTTCATCATTATGAAAACTTTTCCTCTGATCTGTCGGTTTCTATGTTCTATCTATTAATAATTTTCGATCTCGAGAACTAGACAGCCGATCTTCCTAAAATTTTTAGGGCCCCAAATGAAAAATTTCATATGCCGCTTTTCCGAGAAAATTCTGGTAAAGCGGTGGCATGTGCAAAAGTGGTCAAATTTGAGGGTTTTTTAGGTAATGCTCGAAGTTTTCGAATTTTAGCTCCGGAGTGACAATATAGAGAGTTGGCTTCTTTGGGAAAGTTATAGAGTTTGGTCAGGAGAATTTTTTGGGATCTTAAGAAATTGGCTGCCAGCAGTCAAACCGGCGCCATTTTGAATTTTCCCAAGCAATAAATTTTAGGTTCGGAATGACAATACTTAGGGAGTTGGTTTCTTCGGGAAAGTTATAGAGTTTGATCAGGATAATTTTTTGGGATGTTGAGAAATCTACCAAAGTGACGCCATCTTGGATTTTTGTAAGGTATAAATTATGCTACTTTGGGTCGTGTTAGCTCCGGAATGATAACACTTAGAGAGATGGTTTCTTCTAGAAAGTTATAGAGTTTTACCAGGAGAATTTTTTAGCATTTTAAGCAAATGGCTGCCAGCTGACATAGCGGCGCCATCTTGGATTTTCGTTTATGCTTTTTAAGTTTTCGAATTTTAGCTCCGCAATGACACTACTAAGAGAGATGGTTTCTTCTAAAAAGTTATAGAGTTTCATCAGAAGAATTTGTTGGTATCATTAAAATGGATGCCACCTGTCATAGCGGCGCCATCTTGGATTTTCGTTTATGCTTTTTTGGTTTTCGAATTTCAGCTCCGGAATGACGCTACTTAAAGGTGGCAGGACATTTCTCCGCTGCAAATAACGCCCGGGCGCTAATAACGCCCGGGGTGTTATTAACGCCCGCACTCCGGACGCTAATAACGCCCGGGGTGTTATTAACGCCCGCACTCCGGGCGCTAATAACGCCTGGGGTGTTATTAACGCCCGCACTCCGGGCGCTAATAACGCCTGGGGTGTTATTAACGCCCGCACGCCGGGCGTCAATAACGCCCAGCTGAATAATTGGATAAACGCTACAAAATGGCACTTTAATAAATAAATTTATTTATAGAGCATGTAACTAGAAGAAGTTGACTAAGGGGAAAATTTTCCTTATACAGAACGTCAATAGAAGTAGTTGAATAAAAGAAAATTTTAAAATGCGGTGAAGGTTTATTTTCCCACTTTTTGTGTAATAAGTTTTTTAAAAATGTTGATAGTTACAGCCTTATCCTTTTAGAGGTGTACAACGTGAAATATATAGATGACATTTGTACAGTGATTTCTAACAGCTTCAAAAAAAAACATGATACAGTTTCAAAGGTCGAAAATTTTTTTAACTAGAAAATGGTGACTGTAGGCGACTTTCCAAAAAGTGGAAAATAAACCTTGGCCGCACTTTACTTATACAGAATGTCACTAGAAGGAGTTGAGTAAGAGGAACATTTTCCTTATACAGAATGTCACTAGAAAGAGTTGACTAAGGGGAAAATACAGAACGTCACGGGAAGGGATTGATTAAGAGAATCATACAGAATGCCGCTAGATGGAAGAATTTTTTTCTCTGCTATAAATAAAAGTTTAAAAAAGTTGTCAATAAGAAATCAAAAAATTACATGAAAACTTTATGAATTGAGCACTACGATTTTGAAATTTAAAAAATTGAGTAAAAGGGGTGAATAAAAACAATACAAAACGAGATGTGTGCATTGAAATGTCCTAAATTGCTGAATTTAAATAACTTCCAATTTATTCTTCAAGCAATTATATAGTTGGGCGTTATTAACACCCGACGTGCGGGCGTTATTAGCGCCCGTAGTGCGGGCGTTAATAACACCCCGGGCGTTATTAGCGTGTTGTTGAAAAATTATTCCGCTGGTGGGTCCGGCATTTGTGACGCAATTTTTTTTTAACAAAACGTAATTTTGTTTTAAAAAAAGATTTTTTTCAGGAAATCAAAACTTCGAACACAAGGTTCCATTTAAACAAACTTCTGCGTATTATCAGTGATAGCGTCACCTCACGCGATATCATTAATTTTGGAAGCGGACTTACGGACTGCGTCACACTCTTCCTTTAAAAAGGTTTTTGTTGTGAGAAGGTCATAGACGACAAACTTTGCGATGGCAAAGACATTCAAGAATTTGAAAAGTATCAAAAATTTCGATAAAAAGTAATTTTATAATATTTTGATATCCACTATTAAGATTGAGCCTAAATTAGCTTTGTTTCGAAGATACTTGAGCTATTTTCACGCTGAGAAATAATATAAAATATATATATATATATAAATATAAATATAAATATAAATATATATATAAAATAATCCATAAACACGATAAGTATTCTTCCATTACATCTAAGAGTACGGCAAACACCATTTCATTTGTAGTTTTGAAAAGATTGCAATTTTTGTACGAATGATTCTCGTCTGACATCTTTTGGTTATGATCCCAATCTAGGGAATGCATTTTCCATCAGTTTGACATTTACTGGTAAATGATATTGATGGTAATATCATTTACCAGTAAATGTCAAACTGATGGAAAATGCATTCCCTAGATTGGGATCATAACCAAAAGATGTCAGACGAGAATCATTCGAACAAAAATTCATAGGCAATGTGGCAGACTACCACGTGAAGTCCTTTTATGAATGACATTTATTCGCCTCCTGCGGTGTTGTTTAAAAAAAAAGCTATTCGCTCCGTTTTGTAAAAGCTACACCCGCGGCTACACTTTTCTTTCCTCAAGCAAGTTGATGCAGACATTGTTATCTGAAGAAAAAAAACGAAAAGCCTTATAAACGTTCAAAACATGGTGCATGAAAAAATTGGCATCGTTGATAAAAAAGTCTTGTTGACAACCTTCTCAATGTTGAAATCTTTGTCGAACATTAAAAACGGTGTCGATATATGGTTTTCACATATCCACATTTAAGAGTTTGAAAGCGTGGCTCAAATAAGATGTTAAAATCCATATGGAAAGAATGAAATAAAAATCGTGAAAATATTCTGAACGCAAAAATTTAATGTTCCCTGTTTTGGGCATCCATTGCATGTATGTAAAAGAAACATGATATCATTGATCGATACAAAATAGGACTGTCACAATAATATTGAGTCCAAAAAGAAGCATCTGAAACACAATATGATAGTGGAAAATGTGTTCTCAAACGGGAGGTATGATATGATTGCAACAAACGTTTTACGTCAATAATATGTTAGATATGGGCATTTCCCTCGGTGTAAACTAAGTAGGTTCAATTGGTTGAGTACACAGTTTTCGCACTAACGTACAATTAATTTAGTAAGATTATAGTTATTTTCATGACAAGGGGAGAAAATAGAAAATTGCTTAACAAGGTTGACGTCTGTGGCCAAAGCAGAAAAAATTGCAACGAGAGTGAAGTTTGTGGCCAGAGCGTAGCGAGGGCTGCAATTCACTCGAGTTGGCATTTTCTCTGCAAGGGCCACAAACTTTACTCAAGTGGCAATTTTCTCTGCGAGGGCCACAGATTTCAACCGAGTTAAGAATTTTCTATTTTTACCCGAGTTATGAATTAAACTTTTCACATTTGTTAGGCGGAAATTCATATTTTCTCCCGAAAAAGATGCACTATTACAATTATTGCACATAACTTAACACATTTAAGCATACAAAAGACGAATTTCACAGAAAACATAGAGAGTAACTCAAAAACACATTCGACTGTGTTGTTTTTCCGAACTCTTATATCTCGAAAAATATTTGCCAAATTAGCAAATGAACTACTTTAGAGTAATCCTGTGATCCTAAACATTTTTTTTAGCTCGTATCCGTCGAGTCGAAAATTAATTATTTTTTGTTTACTTTCTTCATCGCGAAAAAAAAATTCATATGAACAGATCGGCCATGATACTTTATGTTAAATGTCAAATGAGGTGCGAAAATCTACTTTTCAACCCGCTACAAACTACCCATGCAAAATTCAATTTTCGCACCTCATTTGAGGTGAGAAAATATCAATTTTCGCCTAACAAATGTGAAAAATAATTTTTGCGTATTTGATATTTTAACTTATGCACATACTAGACTTTGGGAAAAATTCGTCCTAATTCAAAAAGCTACAGAATTTTGGATATTAGCTGTACGCGTAAGCGAGAAGCAGCCTAATTAATTTGTCAGCTGATATCGTTTTTGTAAGAGAAACTTTTGTTTATATGTGGCTTCAATTTCGGACGTCTTTTATGAAAATTTGTGGGGTCACTACCTTCAAAAAGTAGATTTTAGCATTCAAACATTACTAATTCGTTCAAATATATCTTTCTTTGAAACTTCTTTTTAGAAAGAAAACTCGTGCGGGTATGCATAATGACAATCTTCTGTGCTTCGCGCAATAAGCCTCATTGAAAAACTTGTTGCATATAGGGAATACAACCGGTAAAAAATTTACCTGTAAAAGCTGAAAAAGTCATTTACAGTTTACCGGTAAATTAAATGTTTATTTACCGGTGAAAAGCTTCATGCATTTTGATGTAATAGTAGATTATGGATAGGCGACACAAAATTATATGTTAATCGAGTATATATTACACGTACGAGCTTTAACGAGTGTGTGTAATATATAACGAGATTACATATAATTTTCTGTACCCTATACATATACTGCTTTATCTTCCTCGAGCCAGTATGTCATATATTGAACCGAGTCACAACATGATGTTGGCGTAACGGATTCGTTCATAAATCGTAAATGTGTAAGTGCGTTAAACTAACAGAAAATTTTTCACGATTAATTTTTTTAATAACACAACCAATCACAGCAGGGCACTATATTTAAAATCAGTTTCAGCCATTTTAAATTGGCAAAATCAAAAATAGACCATCATCATCACGATTTTTTTTTTCGCCGCGAAAAACGGTTTTTATTTACTTCAACAACTTATGAAAGTATGGTTAAACTGATTTTTGTTGGTGAGGAAAGCCAAATAAATTATGTTCCTATGCTTCCTTGTTATTAAAAATAATTCAAGATACACAAATTAGACCACTAAAAAATCAAAAAAGTCGAATGTATTTGTTTACATTTCTACCTCACTTCATTACAAACACTATTATCAATTTCTGAATGACATTCAATTTGATGCAAATTGCACCAATTTTTAATGAAAGATACGTAAACAATTCAACTAAAACAAACGTCAAAATGACGAAACCCCCTCTTTACATAAGCCAAGTAAATATTTTACTTACTTACTTACTTACTTAACCGGCCCTACAACCCATTAAGGGTCTTGGCCTTCTCCAACATGCTTCTCCAACCGGACCTATCCTCAGCTAACGTCTTCCAGCTGGTTACTCCCACAGTTCTCAGGTTGGCAAAAGCTGCATCGCACCATCTGGATTTTGGTCTGCCTGCACTTATTTTGCCTTCCGGTTTGGTGATAAAAAGTTTCTTCGGGATACGATTGTCGTCCATACGCTGCACATGACCAAGCCATCCAAGCCAAGCCATCCATAAAGCTGCATAAGCTCATGATTAAATCGTCTGCGCCATCTGTTCATATTTTCGTCATATACTGGTCCGAAAATTGTCCGCAGTACCTTTCTTTCGAACGTGAGCAGCGATTGTTCGTCTTTCTGAGTCATGCACCACGACTCCGACCCATACGTAACTATTGGTCTTATCACAGATTTGTACAGTGCGCATTTAGAGTTTCTGCTTACTGATTTCGACTTTAAAATTTTTATCAGGCTGTAATAACTCCGATTGCCAAGAGTTCTCCGTCTTTTGATTTCGTCCAT
This sequence comes from Pseudolycoriella hygida, assembly GCA_029228625.1. NCBI lineage: Eukaryota > Metazoa > Arthropoda > Insecta > Diptera > Sciaridae > Pseudolycoriella > Pseudolycoriella hygida. Next base: position 64,262,415 of record CM055406.1, read on the forward strand.
GATTACGTTGTCAGAATTAAGCAGAGATCCAAGATATACGAACTTGTCTACCACCTTAAATGTGTGTGTGTCAATTGTTACGCTTTGGTCGTGTTGTCGATTCGATGTCGGGAGACAATCATGTATTCGTCTTTGTGTCATTAACCTTTAACCCGAGGTCGGTACCTTTTCTGTCAAAAGCCGTGAACTTTGACATGCCTCCCATGATTCAAGTTCGAAGATGAGCAAAATCGATGAAGTGGTTCCGGAGATATGGTCGATGAAGTGACCAAAAACATGGATTTTCGAAGGTCGGTGAAGCTTTTTCGCAAATATCTCAGCAAGTATAGCACGGACATTCCTCATTTTGGTGTCAAATGAAAGCATTTGATGTCACAAAAATGGGAAAAAAAATTTGTGGGAATCGGTACAGGGGTCTGGGCACTGGGACCAATGGAATGGACGAAATTGAGATTCTTGGCCATATACGAAAACAGTTTTACGTCTATATTTCCTTAACTATGCAATATGGAGATTTACTGTCA
>CM055406.1:64278117-64301746 GCA_029228625.1 Pseudolycoriella hygida
AATTATGGAAGTGGCCATATACCAGGATTGGGCCATATTTCCCCAAAACCCTGAAACACGTTTTCGCTTAAATTTAATTCTCTACAACTTTGCCTTTGACAGTATATCTCCATATTGCATACTTAAGGAAATATAGACGAAAAACTGTTTTCGTATATGGCCAAGAATCTCCATTTCGTCCATTCCATTGGTCCCAGTGCCCAGACGCCTGTACCGATTCCCACAAAAAATTTTTCCCAGTTTTGTTTCCGTGGTGCGAAAATAACTGACACAGCAAAAAAACTTCGACACTTCATTGAGTTTACTTCGATCAAAGTGTAACAAATCTGTGCGCCAGTGCTACCGAGATTTTTTATGCGGAATTAAACATGATATTGTTGACGAAGGAAATATTATTTTTTTTAAATTAGTTTTGTCTTTCTAGTTTTGTAAGGAAAAACTGCAATATTCTCGTAGTTCTTGTTATGTGAATCACTTAGTTTTGGATGTGTACTACATGGGGTGAAAAGTCCGCGGCCTCACATAGAGATGGCGTCATTACTTCAGAATTTTTGTTAACATTCAGTAGTACCACCCTTTACTTGTCTACAGCCAAAATTTCCTGACATTTGGTGTCATAGTTTTCGAATTACTGTCAATAGAGTGACGCAGGTTTTTGTTGTTCGTAAAAAATGGAAAATAATGAATTCCATGTGTTGATTAAACATTGTTTCTTAATGGGAAAAAATACGGTGCAAAGCCAAGAATGGCTGGATAAGTGTTATGGCACATCTTCTCCGTCGTATACAACGGTCAAGAAGTGGCATGCTGAATTTAAACGAGGTAATACAAGCACCGATGATGCCCCACGTTCAGGACGTCCAAGTGAAGCAGTTACTGAAGAAAACATCAAAGGAATCCATCGTATTGTTTTGGCTGATCGGAAAGTTAAAGTTAGTGAAATAGCTGACATCCTCAAAATATCAACAGAACGGGTGCGACACATTTTACACGAGTATTTGGACATGAAAAAGCTTTCTGCGCGATGGGTGCCGCGTTTTCTAACAATTGATCAGAGCGTAATTTAGCTTTGTTCGAGCGTAATCCAACGGAGTTTTTGCGTAGATTTGTCACGATTGATGAAACGTGGATTCATTACTATACACCAGAGTCCAATAGACAGTCTGCAGAGTGGTTAGAATTTGGTCAAAGCCGACCGAAGCGCCCAAAGGCACAGCGTTCTGCAGGCAAGGTTATGGCCACGATTTTTTGGGATGCGCATGGCATAATATTTATCGACTATTTGGAGAAAGGAAAACAATAACTGGCGAGTACTATGTCACATTATTGGAACAGCTCGACAACGAGATCAAGAGAAAACGACCGCATATGCAGAAGAAAAAGGTCCTGTTTCATCATGACAATGCACCAGCGCATTCATCCATAAAAGCAACTGTGAAACTGGACTCTTTGGGCTATGAATTACTCCACCACCCACCTTACTCTCCAGATCTGGCCCCCAGCGACTACTATTTGTTCCCAAAATTAAAAAGATGGCTACAGGGAAAAAGATTTTACTCTAATGATGAGGTGATATCCGAAACAGAGGCCTATTTTGCAGGGTTGGAGAAATCCTATTATACCAAAGGTATCCAAATGTTGCAGGACCGTTGGACTAAGTGCATTTCCCTTCAGGGAGACTACGTTGAAGAATAAAATTAATTTCATATGTAAAAGTTAGTTCTTTCATTGCAAGGCCGCGGACTTTTCACCCCATGTAGTATCATTAATTTTGGATGTGGATCATTTCGCGTGAGAATCACAATGGTTATTTGTGTACGTGCTATGGACGATTGATTTTAGGCAGGCGCGCCGACTTTAGTTTGGGTCGTGGGGGGGGGGGGCAAAAGCCACGCCACAGGTCTGTTCCAACCCCCTGAGATATGATTGTTTCAAATCATTTTATTTCACGAGCCAACAGTATAACAGGCTAAATAAATATCAAAAAATTTCGCTCGCTCCGCTCGCGGTGTATTTCAATAATAAATCAATTTATTAACGCAATGGTCCAGAACCCCTGAACATTTTTGCTAGATCCATCCCTGTTTACACATGATAAAAAAATACATTCTTATTTTCAGCCCTTAGCTGATAGCTTTTAGGTAGCTAGTGCGGCCCTGGATGTGGTCATAGTCGCCAACTAAGAACCAGAATCTAATCTAGTGATCAAGTTGTATGAGAATTCATTCTAAATTAAATTGTCCTTCTGTTAAAATGCGTTTGTCTCTAAATTATTGTCTTAGTTATTTCTGCAAAACTAACAGCTTTCGTGGTTAAATGTTTGAGTTGGTCATGGGGGGCGTTGCCCCCACGGATTCGCTCGTGGGGGGCATTAGCCCCCCTCGCCCCCCCATACTCGGCGCGCCTGATTTTAGGCAATTTCGCGAACTAAGCAGGTGCACATACAGCCATGGTAAAAATGAACCGTGGAATCTATAGTACAAAACTCAAACATTTTGTTCATTTAATGACACTTGCTTGCAGTGGTTAACACGTCTGCTTGCTACTACGAGATTGAGTTGCCAGTGCGTTGGTTTTGAACTCAGCCGCAGACGGATTTGTACCGATTGTTAGATTTGTAAACAAAACGAAACTGATTGAATCGTTCCAGTCAAGTGAAGTTGAGTGTAGTGCCATCGTACGGCTTACCGGAAAGGGCATTGTTGGGAGAAGCGGTATTCTACTCCTACTAGTTTCTCTCCTAGTTACATCCATAGATGGCAATGGGGTTGTCGCACAGCTTACCACTGGCACAGTTAAACTTTCCGGTAATGAAAGGATCTCAAAAAGTAGAACCACAAACAGCGAAACTAGTAAATAATGATCTAGCCTCTAACCCTTCATGGGTTGTAAGGCAGATTATTATTATTATTTATATGCTGTTGCTGCTATTACTGCAGTGATGTTTAAATCATAACAATTCCAATGAATAAATTATTGACCTTTGTTGAATTTATTAATGAGTAAGCTTTCGTTTCGAGTTGCATTTTTTAATTTTCGCGGCTATTTGGGATTCGAAAATTACAAGATTCGTATTCGTTGTAATGAAAAGTTGTATGAATCACATGTGACGACGTAAAAAATTTCAACCTGTGCGATTGCCGCTCTTGCCTTCGGCGCGGGCTGCAAATTTCGCACACGGTTGAAATTTTTCACTTTCGTCCCTTGTGATCCAAATAACTATTTTCATATGTTGAAGTTTAAAAGGCCAGGTTGAGCCCGTATAAGTCGTCAAATACACAGTTGACTATGTAGGCGGGTTGGAAATGTACCTTGCAAATGTTAATTTAACAATGAAACCGTGGTCGGTAAAAATAAAATTAAAGTACAGTTTGAACACATGCTTCGCGGAACCGTACGATTCCCAATAACGCCTACATCTGTCGTGAAGACTTAAGATGAATATATAATTAAATTTCGCTAAATTAGCGATTACGAACTTACTTGATTCTATGGCCAATGTATAATGTGCTCTCCTCTTGGCTCGACGGAGATGTGCAAGCACATTATATGGCGTTCGAAAACTTACCATAAAAATAAATCGAATGAAGAAATGCAATAGACCAAGATCAACCCGTTCACACGACAAGAAAACACTGATCTCGCAACTCACTTTACATGTATTCAAGATCTAACTTAATGTATGCAATGAGGTTAGATTCTATTAAATAAAATAACTAATTGGACCCGTACGAAGTACAAAGGTCCTATACGTTTACTACAAACAATTTTATTGCAACATGGGGTAGATCGAGGTGGGAGGGGGTGGATGCATCCATTATGGTCTAAATATGACGAATCAGCAATAAAAAAAATGTCCGTCCGTCTGTCCGTCCGTTTGTCCGTCTCCACTTTTTTTCCAAACGGCTCAACCGATCAGCCTAAACTTTTTTTTTCCCTGAAAGGTACATGCCTCCCATGATTCAAGTTCGAAGATGAGCAAAATCGATCAGGTGGTTCCGGAGATATGGTCGATGAAGTGGCCAAAAACATGGTTTTTCGAGGGTCGGTGAAACTTTTTCGCAAATACCTCAGCAAGTAAAGCACGGAAATTGCTCAATTTGGTGTCAAATGAAAGCATTTGATGTCACAAAACTGGGAAAAAATTTTTGTGGGAATCGGTACAGGCGTCTGGGCTCTGGGACCAATGGAATGGACGAAATGGAGATTCTTGGCCATATACGAAAACAGTTTTTCGTCTATATTTCCTTAAGTATGCAATATGGAGATATACTGTCAAAGGCAAAGTTGTAGAGAAATGAATTTAAGCGAAAACGTGTTTCAGGGTTTTGGGGAAATATGGCCCAATCCTGGTATATGGTCACATCCATAATTAGGCAGGATGAACCAAATCTCTAGAACTATGAGAGTTAGAAAGTTGGTTCCAAAGGCGAAGTTGTATAGAATTAAATTTAGGCGAACACGTGTTTCATGGTTTTGGGAAAATATGGCCTAATCCCGGGATAACGCCACTTCCAGATTCCAGAGGGATGATTCTTACATCTAGAACTATGGCAGCTAGAAAGTTGCTTACGAACTTACAAAAGTACTGATATCCGCCAAAAAACCTCTCACAGAGGAGGTGTGACGCAAGTCTTTATGTCTGTTTACAAAAGCTGTGAAATCAGAAAAGTGTGACGCATTAATCATCTAAGGTAAAACTTTTTTCTTCCATTTACAAAAGTTCTCAAATCAGAGGGGGTTGACGCATTAAGCTTCGATTCGCAACAAACATTTTTAAACAAAATTATGTTGAGTTCAAAAAATTGCGTCACAAATGCCAGACCCACCAGCGGAATAATTTTTCAACACTCAGTTTTTAGACGCAAAAATTTTAATTTACCTTAAACGATGTGATAAGAAATAAAAGTCAAATTTTCGCAGCGTAAAAACTGAAAGTACAGAAAAATTGTTTCGTCGTTGGGTCTGGCATTTGCATTGTGACGCAATTTTTTGAACTCAACATAATTTTGTTTAAAAATGTTTGTTGCGAATCGAAGCTTAATGCGTCAACCCCCTCTGATTTCAGAACTTTTGTAAATGGAAGAAAAAAGTTTTACCTTAGATGATTAATGCGTCACACTTTTCTGATTTCACAGCTTTTGTAAGCAGACATAAAGACTTGCGTCACACCTCCTCTGTAAGAGGTTTTTTGGCGGATATATTATTTGACAGGATTAAAAAATCCAAGATCTTTCGATGATCTCGATGACATCGTTGTCAGCTGTGAATTCTTGGTTTTTGCTTCTCTTTGAATGTGATTTGATTTAAAGGCATTGCGGAACACTTACAGTTTTGAATAAAGAATTTTAAGCCTGTCCTGATGACATACTTGATAAAATATCTCTACTGCTTGGCGGCTTATGCATCATGAAATTCGCCGAACATTGACAGAAGCCGATACCGCAATAAATCAATGAACGTTTCAACTAAAAGGTCCGTTCTAACTGGAACTATCTGACACTATACTATGTTACATCACTGTCGAATGTAATTTAAATTGTTTTCATGTATGATAGAATGTAATGCTGGTGTATATAAAAATTACATGCCTTTTTCATTATGATGGATGATGCCGTACAGAATTACTGTCATTTATTGCGAGAAAAATACATTGTAAACAATCGTGTAGTAAATGCATATAGAATTATGCAAATAAAAGATAAACAATTTGTTCTATCAAATTTTATTTATCAATTTAGTTGTATGAAAAATAAATATTTAGTTAAATTTTGAATTACAGAATAAACAATATTAGTTTGCAGCTACATTGAATGTGAATATTCTGGCTGTTACACTTTTATTACTTGCCATACAATTTCGTTTTAATATTTTTTGTATGTAAATTAGATAGCAAGGTGATTTATCTCTGCTACTGTGCTACAGATTTGATGATTGCACAGGATGACTTTAATGCAGAAAATGTGGTTGCTTAATAGCTTAATGGAATGGAAATCAATGCTGATTGTCGATTTTGAATTCATTAAATTAATCAACATTTCAATAATGTAATTAATGAATCGATGCGTTCGGCTTCTTCGAAAGTATAGTGAATTTATGAAATACGTATACTCCATACTCATGAAATTTACTATACTTTTAGCACACCGATGCCGCACTAAACGAGACCTGTCTATGTAAAGACATAAACTATGAATAGAACTAAACACTTCTGAGTTGTTTTTTCAGTTAAAATTCATACGACAGTGATGAAAAAATGAAAATAATCCTCCTAACCAACCATCCAAACAAACAGTATTGAATGTTTGGTCAGGTGATGACGGAAAAGAATTTAAAAATTCAATTTGATGTGGTGAAAAACTAACACCTCACACAATTTTAATGGCAGCCCGCTTTATGCATAAGACTCATAAGAGCATGAAAATGAGAATGCCAACCTCCTTTCCCACTTTTCAATTATCAATTTGTCTACTTTTTTGTACCAGAAAAGTGGAAAAATTATGCAAACATACTCTCGTTTTTTCTGTTGTTCTTTTGTTAAATTTTTTAAATCATGTAGAGCTAGCGATAAAGAGGATCTTAAATTTAGCAATAACGCAAAACTTTACATTGTATGAATGAAGTATGTGGATGAATACATCAAGAGTGTTAACAAGATTTCAGTAACAATGAGGCAGGGTTACAGAGAAGATTTATGTGCAGAAACAAAGTTGTAAGTAAAAAACTTACTAATTAATAATAAAAGCTTTTTTTACTTTATTGAGGAAACATGTAAAATCGGGTTCGAGGAAATAGTCAAGCTTGAGCCGTGCGTCCCGCCAGTAATTTCTGCTGACAGTTTCAGAGTCCTCTACAAGCTGTAATTTGTCTTCTACTCAGATACAATTGTTCTCAGATATCCCAGATACATTATTTATTGATCATCTATCAAATTGAAGGCCTGCTGTGAAGTTAGCCCGTGAGAGAATGCGCCCGTGAGAGAATATGGTTGTCAGAGAGTCAGTACGTGAAAAGTGAACGGCTCCTCGCCACTCTCTCACAATTGTATTATCTCAGCCAAATCTTTATATTGTGTCATTAAATCTTCACCCACAAGCTTTAGGGTTACGGGTTTATCGGCGCTCTAAGTGTAAGGCGTCCCCGGTTCGGTTCCGATTTTTTTTTTAAATAAAATGTTGTGTATTTTACTTTCAATTTTATTTTTTACTCTACTTCCGGAAGCATCTATGCGAACTAACACATTGAACAAAGTTCCCTCCATTGAAATATGTCTAAAAAAAATTGTATTCAGGGGTAGCGAGATCTAAGGCATGGACCGAGTAGTGAGTATAGTCGTTAGAAATCCTATATCCAGGACTGTCTCTGGTAAGAGTCACCAATGGGTCCAAGCCTTCCTTCCCAGATGGCAGCCCGACAAAGTTCCCGCCCGTGAAAAATTTATTCAAAAACATTTTGTTCTGAGAATGACAGATGTGAGGCCTGGACCCACGGGAATGTCACTTATTCATCCAATATTCACTCATAATTCATTATTGCCGAAGAAGAAACAATCGTTTCGTAACTCGATTCGGCCATGCAACGCAAATTTGTCGATGTTGCCGAATCCTATAACAAACTGAAAATTAAAAAACGGAATCTATAAAATGTAGACGAAATTCAAAAACTCCAAAAAATTTTGCAAATTCGATGTAGATTTTTATAGTAAGTGACACCCTCGTGTGCCTGGACCCAGTAGTGAGTACGGTCGTTAGAAAGCCTATAGCCAGGACTGTCTCTGGTAAGAGTCACCAATGGGTCCAAGCTTTCCTTCCCAGACTGCAGCCCGACAAAGTTCTCGCTCGTGAAAAATGTATTCAAATAGATTTTGTTCTGGGAATGACAGACGGGAACTTTGTCTGTCATTCGTCTGTCATTCCCAGAACAAAATCTATTTGAATACATTTTTCACGGGCGGGAACTTTGTCGGGCTACCGTCTGGGAAGGAAAGTTTGGACCCATTGGTGACTCTTAGGAGACAGTCCTTTCCATAGGCTTTCTAACGACTATACTCACTACTCGGTCCAGGCCTCAGATCTCGCTACCCCTGAATAACTTTTTTTTGAGACATATTTCAATGGAGGGAACTTTGTTAAATGTGTTAGCTCGCTTAGATGCTTCCGGAAGTAGAATAAAAAATAAAATTGAAAGTAAAATACACATTTTATTAAAAAAAATCGGAATCGAACCGGGGACCCCTCACACGTAGAGCGTCGGTAAACCCGTAACCCTAAAGGTGAGCTTGTGAGTGAAGATTTAATGACACAATATAAAGATTTGGCTGAGATAATACAATTATGAGAGAGTGGCGAGGAGCCGTTCACTTTTCACGTATTGACTCTCTGACCACCATATTCTCTCACGGGAGGATTCTCTCACGGGCGGATTCTCTCACAGGCTAACTTCACAGCAGTTAAAATCTTTGTCCTTTAGAATTGAATGAGGAATCAAATGAGCAAATCGAATTTCATCTCCTGCTTGCCACTAAATCACATTTGTTTATTAAAATATCACCGAAATTTGTTCAACAGTAGCCGTTACAATATTGTGATACTGCTGCAGTAAACATAAAAATGTATTTGAACGGTCATCTTTTGAATCCTAAATTGCATGAAATTGCCTGAGGCTCATGTAATAGCATGCGAAAATTGGCGATATTGCTTTTCAAAGCGCATTTTTTTTGTAGTGGAAATCGTGGAGGAACGTTTTGTATATTTGTTCATATTTCTACGTTTGATTCAACAAAATTGGCAAAACTAGTTTTTTTTCGTACGTTTTCAATTAGCTTATGCCTGACCGCTCAAAAAACTCCTTACAGAGAAGGTGTGACGCAAGTCCTTTTGTCTACTTACAAAAGATCTGAACTCAGAAAAGGGTGACTTCGATACGCAAAAAAAAAAAAAAAAACTAAAGCAAAGTTGCGTTTTTGAAAAATTGCGTCACAAATGCCAGACCCAACAACGATATAATTTCTGGGTATATAGTTGTTGGGTCTGGCATTTGTGACGCAATTTTTTAAAAACACAACGTAATTTTGCTTTAACTTTTTTTTGCGAATCGAAGTTGAATCCGTCATCCTTCTCTTATTTCAGAATTTTTGTAACTGGAAGAAAATCGCTGCGCGTTAGAAGCTTAATGCGTCACCCTTTTCTGATTTCATATCTTTTGTAAGTAGACAAAAAGACTTGCGTCACACCTTCTCTGTAAGGAGGCTTTTGTGCGAATATCAGTACTTTTGTAAGTATATGTCGAAAAGCCCTAAAAATTTTGCTCAATTTGAATATCTTCGAAATTGCTTTAATACAACTCAACCGTGGTAATAAATTGACAAATTGTTAAAATTGTACTACAAATAAATGGTGTTTTTGAAAAAAAAAATTTAATATCTCACTCATGTCGAGAATGAGCGAAAAAATAAAAAAATCCAAAGGAAGTTGAAAATCCACATTCATCCCAAAATCCCGTGTCGAGAATAACCGAAAAATATAAAAAAAAACTGATTTAAGTTGAAACTTACTTACTTACTTAACCGGCACTACAACCCATTAAGGGTCTTGGCCTTCTGCAACATGCTTCTCCAACCGGACCTATCCGCAGCTAACCTCTCCCAGCTGGATACTGCCACACGAGGGGGAAACAACTATGTCAAATGGTGGGACAGGGTCCATTTGCCATTTGAGCAAATATGAAGAAAATGATATGGAAACGATGAGCGAATGTCAAATAATGGGTTATTAGGAAATTCAGGGCAAATCCTAATGCCAATTAGCAAATACGGGCAAATGCCAATGCTAATTGCCAAATACAGACAAATTACAAGCAAATACGGTTGAATTAGAAGCAAATGCCAATGCCAAATGGCAAAGATGGACGAATTAGAAGCAAGTCGGGACATTTACAAAATTTACCCGGGTTTTTAATGTTATGACTTTAAAGCACAACAGTCCAAACCCCAAACACCGACCCTCCGCACAATGCGTGGTAGTGAGAATGAGCGACCTAAGTAGTGGATGGAGGGTTCGACATGCGACAGTAATTTAAATTTTAAAATGCAGAAAATTCCTACTGATGGCATGTGACGGCAAGTTTTAGCATGTGAGTGTTCCTTATTCTGTTCACGACGTATAAGTGAAGCAGATTGACGGGAGCAATAACATGCGAAACATGAGAAGAAGAGCAAGGGAAAGAATATTCCCTAGAAGACTGCTGACCTTATCTAATCTCGATACAACCGACTAATATGGATAAAAATACCTTAAAATTCCAGATTCATTTTCATCATTCATCAAATTTTCAGAAGGCCGTAACAACTCCGGTTGCCCAGAATTACTCGTATCTTAATTTCGTCCGCGATGTCGTTATTAGTGTTCAGCTCCGATCCAAGGTATACGAATTTGTTGACCATTTTGAATGTGTGTGTGTCGATCGTTACGGTTTCCTCCTAGTGTTGATTCGAAGGCGGGATGATCATATATTTCGTCATTAACTTTCAACCCAAGGTCGGTACCTATCCTCTCCAAGGCCATAAACATTAACTTTCAACCCAAGGTCGGTATCTTTCCTCTCGAAGGCCATAAACTCTTTAACAACATCCACTTTTCGTCCAAGTATGTCCAGGTCGTCTGCGAAACCTAGCAACTGACTGGACATGGTGAAAATGGTGCCGCGTCGCGAGAGGATCTCCCTGACGTAGGCTTTCCTCTAAGTCGAAAATCTCTGACAGTTGATTACGGATCCTTACTCGGCTATTAGCTCCGTTCAGTGTTAACTTGGTTAGCGAGATCAGTTTGTTGGGGATTCCAAATTCCTCCATTACTCTCCATAGCTTACTTCTTCTAACACTGTCATAGGCTGCCTTAAAATTAACGAACAAATGGTATGTTTCAATGTTGTACTCTTTGCATTTCTCCAAGATCTGTCTGATATTAAACAGCTGGTCCGATGTTGAACGACCTACACGAAAACCACCTTGGTATTCACCTACAGAGTTTTCCAGGATGAAGGCGCTGGTAAAGAATATTTGCAAATATCTTGTAAGCAATATTCAGCAGAGCAATTCCTCGAAAATTGCCACACTCCATTTTATCACCTTTTTTGTATATGGGACAAAGTATGCTGGTCTTCCACTCTTCCGGTAACTCCTCGACATTCCATATACGCGTGATGAGCTCGTGCATCTCCATATATACCGCGTTGCCGCCGTTCTTGAAAAGTTCGCCGGGTAGATTGTCTGTCCCCGGGGCTTTGAAATTTCTGAGCCTCGAAATTTCAGCTTCAACTCCTTGCATCGTTGTTTCTTCTATATATGGTTGCGCAGTATGAAATGGCAATTCGTTGTTTTCTTCGTTTCGGTTGAGCAGTGTGTTCGGCTTAAGCAGTTCTTTGAAGTACTCAGCCCATCTCGCAATGCACTTTTCCTCATCTGCTAAGACCAATCCATTCTTGTCCTTACACAGCAAAGGTAGTTGACTGTAACCATTTTTGGATTCGTTTACTTTCCGATAGAAGTTCCGAGTTTCCTTCCTATTGCCAAACTTTTCAATTTCGATCATAACGTTCCTATCCTGCAGCCGTTTTTTGTTTCGGAAAGTTTTCGAGCGAAATTTCTTTTCGAACGGTACTCTGCCTGGCCTGCTCGAGTGTATCGACTCAGAGTTTTTAGTTCTCCAGAGCTCGCTGGCATTCATCGTCGAACCAGTTATTTCTTTTATTTCCCGTTCTCGTTCCCAAAGTCTCTGCCGCGGCGCTCTCGACATTCCGCCTGATTTGATGCCACACATCGTCTATACTGTGTTGCTCGCTGACCATTTCTTCGACAATTTTTCTCTCCAAACTATCCACGTATTTGTGTTTGATGTCTTCGTTCTGCAGTTTTTCAACGTCCCACTTTTTCACTGCTTGTTGTCGGTTGTGTTGGACCGATATGCGAGACCTAACAACCACTTTGACCAAGTAGTGGCCAGAATCGACATTTGGTCCTCTACAGCTCCTGACATCCAATACATTTGAACAGTGCCGTCCATCTATCAAAACGTGATCAATTTGGTTTTTGGTTTGTCCATCAGGTGATACCCATGTCCCTTTGTGGATGTTTTTATGTTCAAAATACGTACTGCTCACAACCATGTTTCTTGATGCTGCGAAATGAACTACCCGCGTACCGTTGTCGTTAGAGTTTACATGGAGGCTGTATTTACCAATTGTGGGACGATGGAAGACTTCGCGACCAATCTTGGCATTCAGATCTCCAATCTTAATGTCACGTTTCGGCGCTCCATCATATATCTCCACCAGTCTTTCGTAAAATAGCTCCTTCGCTTCGTTGTCTTTTTCCTCCGTGGGTGCATAGGCGTTAATAATAGTATAGTTCCTCTTACCCGTAGAGAGCACAATCGCTCGTCAACAGGATTGAAACCAATCACCGCGGTTCTAGCTGTGCCGAAAACCATGAAACCTGTTCCATACCCTCTTGGACTGTCATTACTTTTCCCACTGTAGTAGAACTTATAGTCTCCACTGATCATGGTATCCTTTCCAGGCCATCTCGTTTCTTGCACTGCCGTGATGTCAATTTTTGCCGTTCTTAGCGCACTTGTGAGAGATCTCAATCCTCCTGGCCGCAACAGAGATCTTACATTCCATGTTCCTAGTTTTAAATCATTGTCCTTTTTCCGTTGCCGTTTATCCTGTACGATCCGAGGCTGTGTTGTTGAGTTCATAACCGTTATCCATTTTTTCGGTTTTTCGGTGTTTGGAGGTTAACCAAATGCCCAACCTACTTCCGTTTCCCCGATGACCCGTAGGCAAGTCATCAGGTAGCACTCTTAAGTTTAGCACAAAACTCCGAAGAGAATTGAGGTCCCGGGGACTACGACGTGGACGTAAAAAGAGCACTTGATAGTTAGACAGTTGCACGCCTGGCACATGACACGGACTACCACACTCCGCTCATATACAATCAGGCGCTGTCTTATCTAACTACCCAATCCCCACATTTCTAACTCTACCAGTTAAAAATGTTCAAAAGAACATCTTTTCTATGGAAAAATTTAAATTTCAAAAATTCGTATCTCCGGATCAGCTGAACCGATTTTAATGAGTCAAAAAGCACTTCGGCCTAAAATTGTGCGTAGAAACCGGGAAACATATTTTCGTGGGGTACGTCGCAAGAGGGAGAAGTTAAAAAGTTCCTGTGTATATGTTTCTTAGTCTACGGAAAAATTTCTTGGGAATTTTTTGGCGCGTAAGACTTGCGTCACGGCCTCTTACTACCATAAGACCATGATATAAGGCAGAATAAATGTTTTCAAAAGCTACACTTTAAATTGTAATTTATAAATTCGAGTTTCGAGAATGTCAATAACTCATACTTCACTGGCAATTATCTTTATCGTATAAATGTTCGCATTGATGCGTGTGATGTCTTACTTTTTGGCTTCTATTAGTGTCATTATCGACGCACCACTCCAAACAGCTGCAGTGTGATTATGAACCCATAACTGAATTGAATGCTATACCCCACGCATATGTTCTTACGTACTCCTATATATCTTTACAATTCATTCCTTAAAAAACTATAGTTGTGCATTAGATTGAATGGAGACGAAGTTCGTCGCAACCGCTAAATTTCTTAAATCATTTTTTCTTATGTGTTAAAAATGATAGAACACTCTTTCGTAAAAAGGCCCTAGTTTAAAATCGCATATGCAGGAACCTTTCATTAAGAAAGTAGTTCAGCTCACCGTTATACAAGAGAAGAATCGTAAGATTGTGCAACATTTCGTTTTAACTCGTTTCACCGATAAACCGAGTTTTACATGCACAAAATGCAAGCGAATACGTGAAAAAAGAGATAAAAGAGAAATAAGAAAGATGCACAAGCTTATGATTCTCTTCCTGTATTATTTTTGGAATGATTTCGTATTCGTTTATACCATTAATCTATGAACATTGTATTAAAAATTACAATATTAACAACTGCCAAAATACAAACCCTTGAAAACCTCTATAGGTAGCAGTTCAATTGCTTGTGACTATATACTATGTTATAGCACATTAAATCACAGGGTGAAAAACGAAGATAGTTTAAATGTCCGAGGACTACCCCATTACATTTTAAATTCAGGTGGGCAACAATCCAGACATCAAACAAGAAATTAACAATGTAAATGTGTGGAAAAGAATTTCTTTCTTTTTCTTTTCACCGTTTTGGTGCGGCGTTGGCTTATGTCAAAGTAAACAAAACATAATGACGAAATTCCTTATGTCAGGCGACGAAAAAAAGTGTGCTTTTCAGCTTGTACACTTCGTCGTCAAATGTTGTATGATTTAATATTTGACGCGCGTTTTAATGATAATTTAGCAGTCAATGTACTGTCAAGAGTTGCAGACGTGTGTGTTTGAAACTCAACCGCAGACAGATTGGTTCCAATTGTCAGATTTCTAAACAAACAAAGCTGGTTGAATCGGCCGAATTCAAGGGCAGTTGAGTGTAGCACCATTGTACGGCTTACCGGAAACTGGAAAAGGCATTGTTAGGAGATACCAGTATTCTACTCCTTCTAGTTTTCGCCACTAGTATACATCGTAGATATCACTAGGTCTGTCGCACAGCTTAGAAGTTTTTTGGTTGCTGCCACGTTTTTAAGGATAGGAAATGATTGGTGTTAAAGAATTAAATGAATACAACAAGTGGAGAAAAATCGCCCGATTTTAGTTGACTTGGAGATGATAAAATTTATCATTTTCTGCCCACTCGAATATAAAATCATTAATTACGAATGAATGCAATTTGATCAAAATTCAACATTATAAAACCGTACACTTCGCATCTTTCATATATGAAATTTTTAATTTGAGTAAGCTGTGCAAGTATTTATTACGTTTTTTATTTGTTAAGCATATTCATCACTCGAATGGTGTCCACAGGTTCGTACCAAACGTATGTAAATCAGTGTTGGAAATGTTCATTTTTAAATAATAAATTTTTCATAATGAGTTTTTATTGATTTTTATTTATATGAAACAGTTTTTATTATTATTCTCATTTTATTGTTCGTAAAAGTAGATTGACATCAGTTTATTGGTTGGAAATCGGTTTACATATCCAATACAATTATATTAAAATTTGGCAGTTAAACAATCAAGATAAAAAGTAATTGCATTTTTCCCCAAAAAAATATAGGGCGGTGTTGTATTCCGTACCCAATAAAATATACAAAACAACAATTATTGACTATGGAATTGTGCTTTGGCCATAAAATTGGAATGCAAATTCGGTTTCGAAACATTAAAGTTTTAATGACAATAAATAAAATTTTTTTTTCATATGCTTTACAATCTCTTTTCACTATTCCGAAGAACTTTACAATGTAAAATACTTACCACAGTTTTTAGAATCTTTGGAACAAATAATTACATTACATTACGTAAAATATGTTCTTTGAACATCTCCGATAATTAGATTGATTACAGCCACGTTTTCTTGTGCTAACACTCCGACAGGGCCAAAACAGCGGAATAATTTTTCACCACTTTCAGTTTTTACACGAAAAATTTAAATTTATCCTAAACAATCTACGCAATAAGAAAGAAAAGTCAAATTTTTGCAGCGCAAAAACTGAAAGTACAGAAAAATTATTTCGTCGTTGGGTCCGGCATTTGTGACGCAATTTTTGTAACACAACGTAATTTTGTTTTGAAAACAGCGCTGTAATTTTTCAGGAAATTAAAACTTTGAACACAAGATTCCATTCAAACATACTTCTGCGTATTATCAGCAATAGCGTCACCTCAAGCGATATCATTAATTATGGAAGCAGACTCACGGACTGCGTCACACTCTACCTTCAAAGAGATTTTTGTTGTGATATTAGTCGTTTTGGAAGTTTTCAGTTGTTGAAAAAATTTCAATTTTTTGAAAAAAAATTTCTCCGAAAAAAATTTTTTCTTCAAAAAAACTTTTCGGAGAAAAAAATTTTTCCGAAAAAAAAGTATTTCCAAAAAATGGACTCACAAAAAAACGGGGCTCCAAAATGGGGCGCCGAAAAATTTTTTCCAAAAAAAATTTTCTACCAAAAAAAAAATTTTCTCCGAAAAAAGGTTTCTCGAAAAAAAATTTTCTCCACAAATTTTCTCCAAAAAAAATTTTCTCCAAAAAAATTTTTCCATAAAAAAAATTTCCTACAAAAAAAATTTTTTCCAAAAAATTTTTCTCCGGAAAAAATTGTTCTCCAACACCTTCGGCTACCTTCCGAATACTTTGTGTCACTTTCGGCTACCTTCAGCTACCTTCAAAACACTTCGTGTCACCTTCGGCTGCCTTCGCAACACTTCGTATCACCTTCGGCTGCCTTCGGAACACTTCATGTCACCAATTCTTCTCAGTGATTTATATAACTTTCCTGAAGAAATCAACTATCTACGTATTCTTATTCAGAATTTAGCAAAAAATCCAAGATGGCGCCGCTAAGACAGCTAGCAGCCATTTTCTTATGATTCCAAAAAATTCTCCTAATGAAACTCTATAACTTTCTAGAAGAAACCATCTCTCTAAGTAGTGTCATGCCGGAGCTAAAATTGGAAAACCGTGAAAGTATAAACGAAAATTCAAGATGGCGCTGCTATGACAGCTGGCAGCCATTTTCTTATGATCGTAAAAAATTCTCCTGATGAAACCCTATAACTTTCTTTAAGAAACCATCTCTCTAAGTAGTGTCATTCGGGAGCTATAATTCGAAAACCGTAGAAGCATAAACGAAAATCCAAGATGGCGCCGCTATGACAACTCGCAGCCATTTTCTTATGATCCCAAAAAATTCTCCTGATGAAACTCTATAACTTTCTAGAAGAAACCAACTCTGTAAGTGTTATCATTCCAGAGCTAAAATTCGAAAACCCAAAGAAGCATAATTTATACCTAACACTTTGGCAGATTTCTGAAAATCCCAAAAATTTCTCCCGATCAAACTCTATAACTTTCCTAAGAAACCAACTAACTCTCTAAGTAGAGTCATTCCGAAGCTAAAATTCGAAAACCAAAAAAAACCTAATTTATTGCTTGGGAAAATTCCAGATGGCGCCGGTTTGACTGCTGACAGCCATTTTCTTAAGATCCCAAAAAATTCTCCTGACCAAACTTTATAACTTTCCCGAAGAAACCAACTCTCTAGCTATCGTCACTTCGAAGCTAAAATTCGAAAACTCCGAGCATTACCACTTTGACCACTTTTCCACATGCCACGGCTTTTCCAGAATTTTCCCGGAAAAGCGGCATATGAAATTTTTCATTTGGGGCCGAGACTGACGTTCCCTGAAAATTTTAAGGAAATCGCTCGGGCGGTTCTCGAGAAAAAAAGGAGATAGATACAGAGATAGATAGATACGAGACAGAGATAGATCGTTGACCAGGAATGAAACTGTGATTACTTTCAAAGATAATTTTACCATTTTTATATAGAAATTGGTCATCTTTGATTGGCGATATCTCGACTCGTTTTCAACTTATTTTGATGAGTGTGGGCTCGTTGGAAAGCTGCTGCGACGTAGTTTTTTTTTTAAATAAATTGGAGGGGGAGGGGGGCGAGGGGAAAAAACTCAAAAGTTCGCCTATATATGGCTCCTTGTCCCAAAGGTTTTTGTATGGAGTTTTTTGGGTTTGTGGACGTTTTTTTTGGTTGTGGGGACTGCGTCACGCTCTCCGCTACCGCTCCGAGCATGATTACATTGAATGCACGTAAAATACTTTCTTTGAACATCTCCGATAATTCGATTGCAATTCGACAGCCACGTTTTCTTGTGCTAACACTCCGACAGGGCCAAACTGTTTTCAAAACGCTCTTCGAGTAAAACGCGTTGCTTTATTCATCATTATCATTGATTTCCGGGCCGTACCTGGAGGAATCATCAATATAAAATGTTTTCGTAGTATCTGTGTTTCACTAATTATGGAAAAATAACTCGCTAATTATTGGTGTTCGGTATCAACGCGCCTGTGATGCAAGTTCACAGGGAATTGCGGGATTTTAGTGAAAAAATCGAAAAATTATGTCATTTCAAAATATTTTTAAAATTTACCAAATCTGGTAGTTTTCATCGCTTCTTATTGCTATCGCTACTCCTCCACCGGGATTTTTTTCCTAATGCTGGATGTTGGTCGATATTTTCTGAGCACAATGTAATTTTAGACTGAACAATCTTCACTGGGACTCAGCCATGTTTCTGAAAGAAGTAAAATATATTTTATTTCATCGGCGAGAGAATATCGTACGTTATTCACTCTTGCATATAAACGAAAAACCATACATTAAATCACTAGGGAAAATTCGTTTTCTCTTTGCCAATTCACTGAAAAAAAACAGTGGCACCGCCGTGATTTGAACTCACGACCCACCGATCCGCAAGAATCGACGCTAACCACTGCACAAATTCGCTCATTTGCTATGTACAAATTTTGTTGATATTGTTTGTTGACAAATGGAAGCATATAGTAACGTAGAATGTACAAATGTGTCTCTCACAAACACTAGCGTTGTTTTTCTCGATATACAACATAAGCTTATGTATTTTGAGTGGTTTTCTTTACGTTTTGTATTTGTGTTTGTATTTTTGTTCATTTTGTATTTGAATCAGTTTTTATTTATGTTATAAATGTGATTGAAAAAAAGACCTGCAGCCGCCGTGTCTCGAACCCAGGACCCTGACACTTCGAAGCAATGATAAATTCTTGCAGCTATCACATTCATGCGTTCGAATGAATAACGTACGATATTCTCTCGCCTAATGAAATAAAATATTGTATTGATGGGAGTGAGAAATCTCGGATATCTTCTTATGTAAATATTGTACTCTCACTTGTTCGCTGCGCTCACTCGTTATGTACAATATTTACATTAGAAGACATCCTCGATTTTCCCTCGCCCACCAATAAAGTACTATTTTATCTTTATTTAATGCGTCGGTTAATTCATTAATCTTATGACGAATGCTTTGAGCATTCCATAAAAGGATACTTAGTTCTCTACGGCTCAATTACAAATTATCAAAGTCAAAAGTTTGTCTGTCTGTTTGTAAATTGTCGGTCACAAATTTTCAGCGTGAACCAACATACGTCCAACCTGCTTGAAGAGTTCCGAGGAACTTAAGCAAAGTGTCGTTTTGCATTGCCTTATATCAGTCAAAAAAAGGCAATGCAAAAGAAGATTCCCATGTGAATCTGCATACGTCCGACCTGCTTGAAGAGTTCCGAGGAACTGAAGCAAAGTGTCGTTTTGCATTGCCTTCTATGAGTCAAAAAAAGGCAATGCAATAGTAGATTCCCATGTGAATCTATCTACGTCCGACCTGCTTGAAGAGTTCCGAGGAACTAAACTGTTTTGCATTGCCTTTTATAACCCAAAAAAGCAATGCATAACCCAAAAAAGCAATGCAAGCCTAACTTCGAATGGGAAGAGAAATCAACAAGGGGAATCTAGAGACCCGGTGAATTTATTTTGATGTCTTAAAAAGTGGCGCTGTGTTCTATGCGAAACAATGTCAAATCCCATACATTCTTGATCCCCATCATAATGATGCATTTCAAAGCTGTAATTGAGGGATTTTAATTTCATAGAGGATAGAGAACGAGAGAAGTTCCTTTTGTTAGAAGGTCGGGACCGCAAGGAAGCAGTCCCCTTCAAAAATAAAGCGCTCTTATTATGGGAGCACTCTCTCTTTTAAGAACAGTATCTCCATCCGCACCTAGCATCATTTTTCAACGACGCTTAGCGCTGGACATCACCAACCGGTGATACTTTCAAGCAAATTGAACAGAGGTATTTATACATATGAAACTGAGTATATTCTGTGAAGTATAACATTTATGCAACGCAGATAATTAGTAATTTTCATATGAGAAATTTGTTCAAGTAATTTCAGTGAGAATATATATGTTTATGTGTGTGTGTGTAAATGTGGAATGGAATAAACGAAAAAACTATTTTACATGTTTCTGCTCGGTAAATGCGTCATTACCTCGTCGCAAGCGACTCGGAAAACACATTTAGCCAGCATCAACATGTAAAATATTGTACGTAAGTACTTCCAAATTGTTGTTTTGACTCGTAGGATTACAGCATTCGCCTTCGGCTCGTAGGAATTTTGCTGCATGAGCCGAAGGCGAATGCTGTAATCCTACGAGTCAAAACAACAATTTGGACCATTCACTAATATCCAACTTAAATTTGTACACCACGGTCAAGGAAAACCCACATCATAAATATTCTCCATGTATTTAGGAGGGGCATGTTTACTACACGCATTCTGTTGTGTGTTACAATAAAAATTCTATGTTCGTTTATTAAGTGGCATATTCAAATATTTTTTTCTATTTGTATGAAACGAAGTTATATGCCGTATTTTCTTTGTAAGGAATTATTTGTATGGAACGAAATGATGTGCCGTATTGGTTTTCTTTGTACATTTTTTTTGGTTGATGTTAAATCTTTGGTTTCTTCGGCAAAGTCTTAGAGTTTTGTTAGTAAAAGTCATCAGTTTTGGTGAAAATGTCGGGCAGTTGGACATTGGGACAATTTTTATGCTATTTTTTGTACGGGGAAAACAGGCTGTGCGGGGGAAATGGTAGAACGGTGAAATGGTAGTACGGAGAAAACAGTAGTGAGGAGGAAATTGTAGGACGGGAGAAACGGTTTTACGGGGAAAAAGTAGCACGGTGATAACGTTTGTACGGGGAAACGGTAGTACGGAGAAAATTGCAAACCCTTGCATACATTTTAGTATTAAAGTCGCAAATCTCCGTCCTAGCAGACAAAAATGCTTAATGTCCGCGTGGCCCTTAGGGGCGGGGGTATTTACTAGTATTGTAGATGGTAACTAATTCAAACATTTATGTGAGGATGGTCTGTTGCTCTTTGTTCTTGCAGCTTCTCAAGCCGGACATTAGTTCTTTCATGATTGCACCAATTTCCTCAATTTGAAAGTTGTTCGCGTTGTTAATAGTTGGGTTTGATGACGCGTTGGATTCGTTGAATAAAGATGACCAGTTTCGAGGTCTTTCTGTTCCGCTGCTAGGTAGTTTAGTCTTGACCAGCTCAGGAAAGGTCGGTAAGGAGTATTTTAGGACCGGTTGTGGTTTAATGCTTTCTTTTTTGTTGGAGGAACCCAGTCTGGTCCTCATTCCTATGAAATCTTTTCTTTTGTGTGTAGATGGATTTTTTTAAATTTATTTATTTGTCATTCCATAAACAGCGTCGTGTGGAATGGAATGGATGATCTACTGTTACAATTCGCAAATGTCCGAATAGGGTTTTTGCAATCATCGGTCAAATAGTCCAGACCACAGTTTGAGCATTTCCGCTTTATGTTGCAGTTTCTCATCCCATGGCCGTATGTTTGACAGCGCATGCATTAGGTGATATTGACAGCTTTTTCCGGTAGATCCGGGGTTGTGTGATTAATAATAATTATCATTTTGTTTAAGTGGGCCAACTTTGTTATACCTTCTTTAGATGAAATAGTGTATACGCATTAAACCTGTCCAAAATTCTAAGTTTCCTAAGCATCCCAGGTCTTAGAGCTCCTCTTCCTGTTTCCAACGAACTATAACACGCCTAAATCGGCTAAACCTAGGCTTACTACTTTTTACTTTTTAGCGCTGTTTTGACCAAATTTTCACCCAAGACCTTTCAGTTTCCTCGAATTTCGTGGGATTCCATAGGCTTAGATGAAACCTTTCTATTGAATCCAATTTCGTACAGTTCGGACACTTTTTAGACACTTTCGGAGGGTAATTTAGCCATTTTAGTTTCGTTTTTTGTAGCGCTATTCTTAGCGCTGTATCGCTTCAAAAACTTCACCAAGTATCCTACATAAGTCTGTCTGTAACGATCCCGTTATTTTTGCGTTTAATTGCGTTTACACTGGCGAAGAAAAAAAAATTTTTTTTGATATGTTGTCGGGTATGGTGCAAAACGTCGAGAAAACATGTTCCGGGTGGGATATTGTTCTGAAATAAGGAAGTTATGGGTAAAAAACGGGTCAAAATTGAACATCGGCCAAAAGTCAGTCAATATGTCGTTTTAGAGATTTGGTCGGGGAAGCAAAGTCTTAGAGTTTTTGATGGCCTACAACTTTGTAGAAGAAAGTTTTTTGATCCGACTTCATGCGGAGGAGCTAGGCAGCGAAAACTGTTAAAATTTTGGGGTTTCCTCAATTTGTTGTTAGGGAACTTTTGTTGTTGGATAAAGTAGAGATAATTTTTGAGTGCCAATCGATAGTGGAGGCTTGGGGCAACAAATTTGCTGAACAATGTTGGTTGAAAAAGTTTCATACTGCCGAACTATAGGTCGTTCTTTGGTGATTTTGTCCAGAGCTGGAGCACTTATTAACCAATATCTCGGGCGGTAGTTGCCGGAATGAGGCCAGTGAGGTGTCAAATGAAAGGTTTCGGCAGTGTGAATTGGGTTGAAGGAAATCGGTTGAGCGGTTCGGTGTCCAGGGTCGGTCAAAGGAGGCAAAAATGGACAAAAATTTGCTCCGCTGCCCGAAAATTAATGAAAAATTAATTTTTGATATGTTGTTGGGTATGGTGCAAAACGTCGAGAAAACATGTTCCGGGTGGGATGTTGTTCTGAAATAAGGGAGTTATGGGTAAAAAACGGATCAAAATTGAAAATCGGCCGAAAGTGAGATACGGCGTTGGTTTCTTCGACAAAGTTTCAGAGTTCTGTTAGCAGAATCGGTGATAAATGGCCAAAATTGGAAAAATTTGTGTCAAATCAGTTTTTAAACGTATTTCCGTATGTATGGGAGATACGGCGTTGGTTTCTTCGAAAATGTCGGACAGTTGGACATGTGGTCAATTTTGATGGTTTAAGAAGTTCGCGGCGTGCAAGGTATAAGAGATAGACCATCGGTTTCTTTAGCAAAGTGTCAGAGTAGAATACGTAGCAAGTGCATTCAGCGTTGAATGGTGAACGTTGAATAAGGTGAACGTTGAATACGGTGAACGTGGACTATGGGGAACGTTGAATACGGGGAACGTTGAATACAGGGGAAGTGGTATACGGTGAACGTGGAATAGGGGGGGAAAGTTGAATACGGGAAACGTTGCATACGGTGAACGTGGAATACGTGCGAAGAGGAATACAGGGAAAGTGGAATACGGAGGAAGTGGAATACGGAGGAAGTGTAATACGGGGGAAGTGTAATACGGGGGAAGTGTAATACGGGGGAAGTATAATACGGGGAACGTGGAATACGGGCAAAGTGGAATACGGGGGAAGTGGAATACAGGGGAAGTGGAGTTATTTTGCGACAAAGAAAGTGTTTTGATTTATAGTGCCTTTCTCACCCATTTGGATTTTAGTATTATTAGCGGTAATATCAACGAAGTGATATAAAGACCTTCAACATTACGCATCATTATTTAAAACGAAAAATTATTTGCTTTGGCTCTCTGAATGGCTAACAAGCGAAAATGATAAAGCCTGCGAAGCCCCTAGGGGCGGGGGTTCGACTGGTACAATATACTTGGTAGCCGGTCTTTTTCAGGTTATCTTGGTCGTTATGACATGAATCCAGCATCTCGTGTGTAATA
>CM055406.1:64302246-64324177 GCA_029228625.1 Pseudolycoriella hygida
AACGTGCCCGAACCAGCGCAGACGACTGGCCCTTGCCGCCTCTTCCACTGACGAAATCCCTAAATTTTCCCTAATGCCGTCGTTCCTTATATGATGATCCCACTGCTCCCTCCTATTAACCTTCGCTATATTCCTAAGAACCCTCATATCAGAAACCTCCAGGCCATGCACGAGATATCCGCAGTCAACCCAACTCTCACTACCATACAGAATCGCCGGCCGGAATATTGACCTGTGAATAGCTAACTTTGTTTTGCTACTTAATTCCCTACTTAATTTTGTTGAACACGTGCGACCTCAACTGACTGGCCACCGCGTTCCCCATTTTCCTCCTTTCCTCAAATTCCCTAACTAACTT
The DNA here is from genome assembly GCA_029228625.1 of Pseudolycoriella hygida. Classification (NCBI taxonomy): domain Eukaryota; kingdom Metazoa; phylum Arthropoda; class Insecta; order Diptera; family Sciaridae; genus Pseudolycoriella; species Pseudolycoriella hygida. Next base: position 64,302,605 of record CM055406.1, read on the forward strand.
GCCATCCCCTGAAAAAATGGTTCCTAAGTACTTGAATTCAGAAACCTGCTCCAGCTCCTCCCCATTTAAATTGCAAGCTATCTCCTTCCGAGCTTTGCCGACATGCAAAACCTTAGTTTTCCCTACACTTACCTTCATCCCATACTCCTCACATGCAGCATTTAGGCAGTCAATCCCACCCTGCAACTCCGTGGTACTATCTGCCAACAGAATCAAGTCATCCGCGTAGGCCAGGATTTTCATTATTACCTCACCCACCTCGACATTTCCCTGCAAGTTTGCCTGCTTGCTGATTTTGTCCATGAAAATTATGAACAGAAGCGGGGAAAGACAACAACCCTGACGAACGCCCTCTTTAACCTCGAAAGACTCGCTAATTTCGCCATCTATTCTCACCGCGGCCCTGCTTTCTGAGTAAATACTCTTAATGGCACGCAGTAAACCCCCATTGATACCGTACTCGCTCAGAATCCCGAATAGCTTCTGCCTTGGTACCCGGTCGAATGCCTTCTCCAAGTCGATGAAGCATAAGTATAAGTCCCTGTTCTTTTCATAAAGCTTTTCGATAGTCTGTCTGAGGCAGAAAATCTGATCCTGACATCCCCTCAGAGGCCTGAACCCACCCTGAATCTCATCCAGTACACCTTCCACTATGTTCCTAACCCGGTCAACAAGTACACCCGTGTACACCTTACCTACCACGCTCAAGAGCGATATCCCCCTGTAGTTACTGCAAACCTTACGGTTGCCCTTCTTATAAATTGGAGCAATAACCCCGAAGCTCCAGTCAGCAGGTACTGTTGAAGACCTCATGGCCAAATTGAAAATCCTACAAAGCCATTGGATCCCACCTGATCCGCTATACTTAATAAATTCCGTCCTAATTTCATCCACCCCTGCGGATTTTCCTTTCCTTAATCTGCCGACCTTCCGGGACACCTCATCCAGTGTAATTTCCTCCTCCACCTCCGAGCTAGGACCTGCCTCCCTCCCATTTTCTTCTACCTGATTGACAGATGTAAATAAACCCTTAAAGTAATGCCGCCAAGTCTTCAAGACTTCACCCCTATCTGTAATTAACTCGCCGCCTTTATCTAAAATACTACTACATCCCTCTTTCACGCCACCGCGCCTAATGCCCTTAATCATCGACCAAAATTTCTTACCCCTGCCTTGACCTGCCCTTTCCAAATCCTCCCCAAACTTTTTCCCCTCCCGGTCTTTCGCTTCCCTGACTAGATCCTTAACCAGTTGCCTACAAGCCTTATAAGCCTCCCACTTCGCCACCGTCCTGTCCTGTAACCAAATCAAGTATAGTTTCCTTTTCTCCAATACAGCCCCCCTGATATCGGCGTTCCACCAACCCGTCTTCTTGTTTCGACCCCCGCTAGCGACACTGCCCAGACATTCCTCAGCCAGATCCAAGACAAATTTCTTAAAATTCGCCCACTCAGCCTCAATGTCCCCGCAGTCAGCTGGAAGCCCCTCAAGTCCTTCGGCGAATTTTGCCATAAAACGAGACCTACCTAATATTTTTCAAAGATTAAAAATTTTTAATCGAAAAACGATCTTTTCGAAAAACAAATTACAATAAATTAAATTCATTCCTAACGTTGCTAAGATGCATGCAGCATTGCCTCTTTGAATTGCAACTGGAATTTTCTGTAATAGGAAATCTTTCGAGCGGGATTACCAGAAGCTTTCTGACTTATATCTCTGTGAAATTAGCACTGAAATGGCTCTCCAAGGTTTTGAATGAAATAGACCTCAGAAAATCACGAAAATTAAATTAGTGAAAATCTGTTGAGCGGTTCGGGCTGTAGGGTCAGGTTTTTTGTGCAGTGTTGTTGAAAAAAGAGTTGAATTTTTTGTCCGTGGAAGCATGGGTCAGTGGCTTCTCCTAAGTGCTCTAGGTTGGTGCTAAGATCGGCTCTAGTTCAAAAAAAAATTTTTCTTTTAATTTGTGTGATTTTTTTTTTACATTTTCTTAGGTTGCCGTTGGGCCGTTGGTTGCTTCGGACGGATTATTCAATATAACCCTTTCGGCAATTTCCAATCCAATTTATTGTGGATTTAATGTGTCACTTGCATTACTTAATAGTCTTGGCGATATTTACTTAGATAAGTTCGAGCCTTTTTGGACCCGTACGAAGTACAAAGGTCCTATACGTTTACTACAAACAATTTTATTGTAACATGGGGTAGATCGAGGTGGGAGGGGGGGATGCATCTATTATCGTCTAAATATGACGAAAAAAATGTCCGTCTGTCCGTCTCCACTTTTTTTTCCAAACGGCTGAACCGATCAGCCTGAACTTTTTTCCCCTGAAAGGTACATGTCGACCATAATTCAAGTTCGAAGATGAGCAAAATCGATCAAGTGGTTCCGGAGATATGGTCGAGGAACTGACCAAAAACATGGTTTTTCGAAGGTCGGTGAAGCTTTTTCGCAAATATCTCAGCAAGTAAAGCACGGAAATTCCTCATTTTGGTGTCAAATGAAAGCATTTGATGTCACGAATACCTCTTCCATAATTGGGCAGGATGACCCGAATCTCCAGAACTATGACAGTTAGAAAGTTGGTTCCAAAGACAAAGTTGTAGAGAATTAAATTTAAGCGAACACGTGTTTCAGGGTTTTCGGAAAATATGGCCCAATACTGGTATATGGCCTCTCCCATAATTGGACAGGATGACCCAGATCTCCAGAACTATGAGAGTTGGAAAGTTGGTTCCAAAGGCAAAGTTATAGAGAATTAAATTTTAGAGAACACGTGTTTCAGGGTTTTAGGGAAAATGACTTAGTCCTTGGATATAAGCTTTTCTAGATTTGAATGGTCTGAGACGTACTTCGGTAGGACCTTTGACATTACCTTGGGTAATTTCTATGGATCTTTGAAATTCTTACAGTTATAAGAGAACAGAAAACGTTGGATTGTTTGCTTATTTGTATCTTTAGATACGTTCGAGTCTCTTTGTCACATCTATTCTGATACGTACGGGTCTTTGGTTATGTTTTATGTGGTGTTTAGTACATGATTCTCAGCTTAGGACATGTCGGACGAAAATCCACAGACGAACTCAATGCCGATGCAAGTACCAAACTAATTATTTATTCAACCTGTTTGGTATGTACTGTCTTGTCGCTACCATTCCCAAGCCCGAAACAATTCCTCTGCTTCGCGAAAACTCGTCAAAATCACTTAACGTGATGATAGTTTGAAGATTGATGGTGGGAACTGTTGTGTCTTTTATTAATAAGAACACTTTGTTGTATTTGCTTAACAACTATTTATTTGAACGATGTACACTTTGTGATGTCTCAAATCGTAGAGACTATTTCTATGCAATGCATGTACTCATGCATTGCTAACATTGTCACTTAATTGTATGTGTAAACCTAACACAGGGTGTTCCTGTGCATCTCAAATACACTACACCTCCCTCCATTCTTTTAAAACTTCATTCCATCTTTCCCCTCAAAATTTTCATTTTTTAATTTGATACAAAATGTGATCTTTACATGCTTAAAATGATAAATTACAATCTACGGGGTGGAATGATTCTTCTCCCATACCTAGTGACATACCCATCACTTGGAGGATGTAGTGATCTTCCTCTATCTACTACCTTACCCTCGGTCTGACCTGCTACAGTTGCTTCATCGATGATTTTCTTAGCTTTTACCGAGCGATTCGACTTCCTCAGGTGAATCATGTTACGCCTCAAAAATTGATTAGGTTCAGTTTCGATTATAAATGATCTCGGCGTACTGGCTCTATTGACAACTTTAGCAGGCTCCCAAGTTTTATTTTTCCCCGACTGAACCGATGCTTAGTGAGCCCAGATCGAAACCTTCCCCATTTCCTTGAGAAAAAGTAACATGACTCACCTGACCTGGTTTGTTTCCTATTCCTAAACCAGTCTTTTTCGTCCTGCACATTTTAGCAAAGTGATTCGATTTTCTGCAACTGTTACAGGTCTTTCCAAGGGCAGGACATTTATCTGCCCTATGTTGCATACCACATTTTCTGCAACTAAAATTTTCTTTTTGAACAATTTGTCTATTTTGATTACTGTTCTTACTAAAATTTTTCTGATACTTAACTTTATTTTCCATGATTGCATCTATGCCCACTCTAATTGGTGGTGCATTATTCTTCCCTTGTACCTCCTTCGCCTGAGATTTCGCTAACTCAGCCGCTCTGCACAATGTAATTGCCTTCTCGGAGGTGATGTTCTCGATTGCCAGTAGTTTCTCTTGCAGCCTGGAGTCTCTTATGCCTATAACGATGCGATCCCTTAATGCATTTCTCTCTTCCTCGCCATATTCGCAGGTACGTATTAACTTCTGTATGTCAGTTAAGAAGCTGTCGAAATTTTCACCTTCCTTTTGACAACGCTGATTTAATTTAAATCGCTCCTACACAACATTCTTTTTAGGTGCACAGAATTCCTCGAACTGTTCCATTAATTTTACGATATCACTGCTGTCCTTTGCCGTCATGTTAAAGTTGCTGTGTAGTTGTCGGCCAAAATCGCCCACCATGTTCAAAAAAATGGCGGCTTGCACTTCCGGTGATTTTTTATTTTTTTCCGATGCCGTTAAATATATCTGGAAGTCCCTCTTGAATATTTTCCAATTATGGTCCATGCTTCCCTCCGACACCAAAGATTCCGGTAGCTTGAATGTAGACTCCATTTCTTCTTCACTATTTTCTTCCCAATATGAATCGTCTATGAAGATTACTGAATCGTCATCCATCCGCTCATCCGTTCCTTTTTCAGCTTTCTTACACCTCGATTTACTGATGCTAATGTATCCTTTTACTTTTTAGCACCGTATTTCTCCAGTACAGTTTGATTTTGCTGAGAAAATAACTTTTTCCTCCAGCACGTGTTCACACCGTTCAATTTTTTGCGAAATCAATTCTCCACACAATTTTCTTATGTCTCTGACGACTTCCACACGATTAATTTATTTAGTTTATTAATCGATTTACTTTGTTGGCTTTAATTTGATTTGCCAAACAAAATCACTACTTCGACTGCGCCATGTTGTGTCTTTTATTAATAAGAACACTTTGTTGTATTTGCTTAACAACTATTTATTTGAACGATGTACACTTTGTGATGTCTCAAATCGTACTGACTATTTCTATGCAATGCATGTACTCATGCATTGCTAACATTGTCACTTAATTGTATGTGTAAACCTAACACAGGGTGTTCTTGTGCATCTCAAATACACTACAGGAACAAATCAAGATCCGCATAACCTTCAATTTCTGTTTGTTTAGACCCGTACGAAGTACGTATGTCTGATGCGTTTACTACCACGTTTGTTACATTGCGAATTCGAACCCGGGAGTAAGGGGGAAACTTTTTTTGTTGCCTCCAGATGACAAATCAGCGAAAAAAACAATGTCCGTCTGTCTGTCCTGTCGGCTGTCTGTCGGTCTGTCTGTCCTTCAACACGATAACTTGAGTAAATCTTGACCGATTTTCAAAAACTTTTTTTTTCCTGAAAGGTAGTCGAAAAATATTTTATCGGATTGAATCTGGGCACTGTCGGCCCAAGGGCCGCCGAGCTAGGGCCGTTTAAGTGGTTTTTGGTCTTTTGCACATAACTCGAGTAAATCTTTTCTGATTTTCATAAATTTGTTTTTGTTTGAAAAATCTGGGCATGGCCGACAATTTATGGAAGAAACGTTTTTTAAATTTGAGTCCTTGGACTTAGCTAGGGAAGAGTCTTTGTTAGGACCCTACGTGTTTTTTGTACATAACTCGAGTAAATCTCTTCCGATTTTCAAAAACTTTTTTTGTTTGAAAGATCTAGGCATGACCGACATTTTATAAAAGAAACTTCTGCCTGTGCTTAGGGCTCAAGTGGGCCTCATGTCGGCCCTGCAATCGGAGCTATTTCGTTCGCGCATACTTTGGGACTATATGCTGATACTTCATCAAAGCCTGTGCTTTTATTAACATCTAGGCTAAGTACCAAGCTTAGGATTTTATTTTCGTTGGTCGGTTCAATGAAAATGCTGTTTGGGTTACTACGCATAGTGGAGAGCTCGTTGATTTCTCTATGGTTTTCAAACTTTTCAGCAATTTTATGTCCTACTTCAGAAAAAAAGTGTTGAATGCAGTTGCCTTTCCGAGGTCATTTTTGATGGATACTCCATTTACTACTAATTTATCAATTGATTCTTTTTTATTTTTATTTCTCCCCAAGATTCCATTAATGTTTCTCCATGTTTTCTTTAAGCTACTTGTGTCACTGAACATTTCTTCATAGTATCTGTTACTGTATAAGTGGTGAAGATCTTCTATTTCTAAGTATAGTGACTTCAGTTTGCATTTGATAGCGATGTTGTGCCTATGCTTTGGTACTTTGGATTTTTTGTAAAGATTCTTTCTTTTATTTAACATAGTTAGAAGGTGGTCGTTCATGTATGGGAATAGCTGAATTTTGTGATCAACAGGAGTCGTTTTAACCGTCGTACATTCCTCGTAACTTTTTTTGTATATGGATATGAAGGTGTTGAGGAAGTTATTTGGGTTGTTATATTGTAGTATGGGAAAGTCAAGTAGCCTGTTGTGGAGATCTCTTTTCAATTTATCATAGTCAGTAGTAAACTTAGGGACATACTTAGGGTTGTTGGTCACGTTGACATCAATGTGTGTGAATATCGCGGAGTGATCACTTATGGCATTATCAACTTTGACTGTGTTGCAGTGCATCCTTACATCACTGGCGAAATTACAGAGGACATGGTCTAGCAATGACCCACTTACTGTTCTTGTTATACATTCGTTTGCGATTGAATAGTCAAAGGGCTCTATGTGTTTTTGTACATAACTCGAGTAAATCTTTACCGATTTTCAATTTTTTTTTGTTTGAAAGATCTGGGCATGACCGACAATTTGTGGAAGAAACATTTTTCGATTTGAGTCTTTGGACTTAGAAAGGGCACCAAAAAAGGGTCTTAGTTAGGGCCCTACGTGTTTTTTGTACATAACTCGAGTAAATCTCTTCCGATTTTCAAAAACTTTTTTTTGTTTGAAAGATCTCGGCACGGTCGACAATTTATAGAAGAATTTTTGCCACTGCTTAGGGCTCAAGTGGGCCTCATGTCGGTCCTAAGGTCGGCCCTAACATAAAAAATTGGTTTTTGCTATGTTGCAGAGCAAATTGAGGGAAACATTTTTGTCTATGGAAGTATGTATCCGAGGCCTCTATTTAAGGCCCTAGGTCAGTACTAAGGTCGGCCCTAGCCCAAAAAATAGTTTTTTGCTATGTTGTAGACAAAATTGAGGAGAACATTTTTCTCTATTTGGAGGTCAATTTTGTGCGTTCGGAGAATTTTTTGTTGGAACTGGTGTGTGCCGATGAAAGAGCGGCAAAATGGCTGAAAGAGATCGTACCGAGGATGAAACCATGGAGAAGTGGTTCATTGACCCTCATGACGAAGGACGAATGGGAAGCCATAAATCAGCCTAGGAAAATGCTGCGAATGAGTGTCGTCGTACCATGACGCTCTACGCGCGACTATTTCCTGGACGTGTTACGGGCACACAACCCCCAATTGATGACCCGGTACTGGGAAGCCAAATACGTGCAGGACCTAGGCAAATCGACTAAATTTCATCTGAAAGTGGATGACAGGTCAGTTGAGCTACTGAAAGCTCGAAATTATGAGGCCCATTGGTTATTGGACGTCATCAAGTTCAAGCTAGAAAGAGGCAGCATTAATCTAGAAAATGCAGGAAGACGTCCCAAGAATGCATCGAAAGCACCGAAGGCCCGTGCAAATGATACAGAGAAGGACGGATTCACCGGTTGTTGCGACAGAAACCGAATTAGGATCAGCTGCAACTGAGGTGATAACCGCAAAGATACAGAATGAGGCTGATGGTACACATCTGACTTTAGGGGATACGAAGGCAACTTTCTGTATCGACGTTGCGGTAACACCGGCACTTTCAATGGCTGGACTTGGAGGGGCTAGTCACGTCGAGAAGACACAGACTGGAACCCCAAGGCTTCTAACCGAAAGTAGCAAGGGTCAAACCTGTTCGACTCGCTCTCTTAAAAAGAGCAACGGCCAAGCGGGAAAATCGGCTAAAAAGGCTGGTTAATTGTTCATTTTTCATTCAATTCAAAATGAACCTAATAAAAGAAATAAAATTTCAACAAATTAACTTGCACCATTGCAAAGCGGCAACGGCGAACATTCGTCGAGGCATAGCAGTGGGGCACACAAGTGTATTACTAATCCAAGAACCTTGGGTAAATAATAATAAGATTTTAGGATTTGGTCTTTACAGGAATAGAATCTTCAGAGCAAATACGATGGAAAACCCGAGAGCGGCCATTTATGTGACACCAAAATTGCAAGCATTGTTACTCCACCAATTTTCGGACGGAGACACAACTGTAGTACGAGTTTGCAGAACGGCGGCTGAAGGCGGTGACCTGCTTGTGGCTTCCTGTTACATACCGGATACGGCTCAATGTCCATACACGGACTTGCTAATCAAAGCAATGGACTTTTCAAAGGTAAATAATGTACCGATTGTTCTAGGATGTGATGCGAATGCACATCACATAATTTGGGGCAGCAGGGACATAAATCCGAGAGGAACGCTACTTCTTCAATTTGTAGCGGACACTGATCTCAGCATATTGAATAGAGGTAAAGTGCCCACCTTTGTTACCAAAAGTAGGAGCGAAGTGCTGGATGTCACTCTAGCTTCGAACTGTATAGCAGATCAGGTAAGCTCCTGGAAAGTATCACTGACGCCTAGTTTTTCAGACCACAGGTGCATCGAATTTAGTCTGAAAGGCCAAGTGCCAAAGGTGGTGAGATACAGAGATCCCAGGAGAACCAACTGGGAACAGTACAGGAATTTTCTTCGGCAGCATGATGAAGACAAACTTGCAGCGGCAAATCCTAAGCCGTCGGAAGAGTTGAATAGTGCCGTGAATTGTATAACCTCATTAATAACTAAAGCATACGAATTCTCTTGCCCAGAATTAAAGTCATCCGAAAAGAAGGATGGTAAGTTTTGGAGCAGGGAAATAAACGAGTTAAGAGGTAAAGCGAGAAGCGCTTGGAACAGAGCGAACAGAACTTCATTTGAAGTAGACTGGGATGCTTATAGGAAGTCTCAAAAGATATTTCGAAAGGCGGTTAAATGGAAAGCGAAAGAGACGTGGAGAAATTTCTGCGCAGAAATGGAAATGGAACAAATTCCAGATTATGCCAGAATTCATAAAATCCTAGCCAAAGACTCGAAACTGCTGCCAGGTTCATTGCGAAGACCGGATGGCAGTTTAACAAATTCAGGCAAGGAAACAGCCGAGCATCTTCTCGGAACTCATTTTCCCGGTTGTAGTGGTGAGAAAACAAAGGATAGAGCACCGGATCCACCTCCACCAAGTGAGGAGGTCTGGGTTCTGGTAAGCCGAATCGTCACGGTGGAAAGGATAAAATGGGCTATTGGAAAGTTCAAGCCCTTCAAGTCAGCGGGCGAATATTTCCCGCTCTCCTTAAAGAGAGTGGAGAAATTCTATTAGAACCGTTGTGTAAGGTGCTGCGTAGCTCGCTCATTCTAGGACACATACCATCGTCCTGGGAAACAGTGAAAGTAACTTTCATACCGAAGCCAGGTAAGCCATCACATGTGGAGGCTAAAGACTTTCGACCGATTAGTCTGACGTCATTCTTGTTAAAAACGTTAGAAAGACTGATAGATTTTTACATTAGAGATGAAATTCTGCCAAAGTACCCATTGCATGCAAATCAGCATGCATATCAAGTAGGTAAGTCCACTGACTCAGCACTGCACAGTCTAGTGGCTAGAATAGAAAGATCGTTAGGGGTGAGTGAAATAGCAATTGGATGTTTTATGGACATTCAAGGTGCATTTGACAACACGAACTTCGAGATCATTCGTCTGGCCCTTGAAGACAGAGGTGTAAATTCAGTCGTCGTGAGGTGGATATGCAGCATGCTCAGTAAGAGAGCTGTAGAGGCCAACATATGTGGTCACAAGGTAAGTCTATGGGCTGCGAAAGGGTGCCCTCAAGGAGGGATACTCTCATCGCTACTATGGTGTATAGTGGTGGATTCTCTAATTACAGAGTTAAATGACAAAGGGATCTTCGCTCAAGGGTATTCAGATGACCTAACGATACTAATCAGAGGGAAGTTTGAAAGTACGCTTGGGGATCGCATCAGGTTCGCTATCAGAGTGGTAGAGAACTGGTGTCAAAAAATGAGTCTCAGAGTTAATCCAGATAAAACTGACATAATTCTCTTTAGCAGGAGACGCACGGGTCAGGAATTGGTTGGAAAATTTAGGCTGTTTGGCAAAGATGTCGAGCCTGGAAGCCAAGTGAAACACTTGGGTGTCATACTGGACAGTAAATTGAACTGGACAGCACACGTAACAAACAGAGCAAGGAAAGCTCTGACGGCCTTTTGGATATGTAGGAACGCTTTCGGTAAGAATTGGGGCCTACCATCAAAGGCAATACTGTGGATTTATGAAGCAGTAGTGAGGCCTATGATCTGCCATGGTAGTGTTGTAGGGTGGCCTAGGCTGGAAAAGGAGTGCGCCAAGAAGGAGATGAGCGAGGTTCAGAGGCTGGTATGTATATGTATTACTGGAGCTATGAAGACGACAGCGACGGCAGCTATAGAAGCGCTGTTAGCTATACCACCGATCCATACGATTGTCAAGGCCAGAGCATTTGCGACAGCAGATAGACTACGGCTCAACGATCTGTGGATGAGGAACTTCTCTCTAGGACATGGAAAGATAGGGAATGCAATAGCTGATCCTATTTTTCACATGCCCAGAGACCGCATAAATGCGGAGATCAACTTTGAGAGGCGCTATGAGGCTATCATTACTCGGTACAAGAATGGCTAAACAATTGGCCAGATTGCATACCCGTAGATGGACTCATAAGCTGACGGTTCGAAAAACTCTGAAGGAACGGGGGCTGGGATTTTCACTCTGGAACCCAGAACGGAAGAGAGTATTTACCTAGGAAAATACTCCAGTGTTTTTCAGGCAGAGACGTTTGCAGCGATGAAAGGACTACGTTGCTCTTTAAGACCAGAAATGGAAAACGAAAGAATCACTGTACTTTCTGATCAAGGCGATAATGTCGCCCGTTACAACATCCAAAATAATAAAAGAATTCAAGGAGACCCTGAACGAACTGGGTCTGAGAAATCAGGTTAAGGTATAGATGGATAGATGGAAGTGAGAGGGCAGATGAGCTTGCGAAGCTGGGCTCTAAATCTGCTAGCCACGGACCGGAACCGTTCATTCCCATACCACAGTCACTGTGTGATAAGACGGTGAAGGATTGGACATGGTCAGAGGCTAACAAGCATTGGCAAACTTATAAGGGAGGTTTACACACAAAAGGGTTCTTCCCAGTGGCCGATCGTGGTTGGGCGAAGGAACTGTTGCATATGGACCGGGATCGAATAAGGAGAGTTGTGGGAGCGATCACCGGTCACTGTGGTTTAAACAGTCACTTAGCCAAAATGGGCATCGTCAATGATCCCAATTGCACCTGTGGCCTGGGTAGAGAAACAGGACACCACATTATTTGTGAATGTCCGAAATTTTCTCTACTGAGACATAGGATGCTGGGTGGTCATGTAATCAGATCGCTCGATGTGCCGAAGCTAGGGCCAATTGTCTTAGACAAGTTCCTAGTGAGCACGGGTAGGTTCTAATGAATTACGTGATAAACGGGAGATGGAACAAAGGATCGATAGATCTGTGTTTCGGGGCCAAAAGCCATCCCAACCTGATAAATCTAAAAAAAAAAATTCTAATACGTACGGGTCCCTTCTATGTTTTTTTGATTGTTTTAAGCTACCGAATGCGTTGCACGTGAAAATTATGTACAGATGACCAATCGTAAGTAGATTTGTTACGTACATGCGGTTGCGGCAGCTCGCGTTCGCTCGCATACCGCACTTACGTAACAATCTACTTACGAATGGTCAGTTCTAAATAACTATTTTGGAGAAATTATTGTCCTCAATTTACAAGAAAGAAAAAACCACATAATGACAAATATATTTATTGAATTCAAATTTCACTAAAAAATCTATGCGTAAATTCTTAAAACAAAGTCTTTACCCTTTTACTTATTCATAAGCGGAACCACATTAGGAAATAAAATTCCAGACGTCTTCAATAGTAAACAAATAATGTTCTTTGTAAAATAATCGGATAAGCAAACAGATGTTCTCTTTGGTTCTATTTGCTTCCTTGGATTGGCTGTCAATAATATCAACAGCTACTAGCCCTTCAGAACGAATATCTGCGAACTTCTTCAAGTTTATTGTTGCTATCAATTCTTCCAACGCGTCCAGAAATTCTTTGCACGGCAATTGCGCGTCATCTCTGTAACCAAAAAAGTTTCGATAAAAATGTTGAATCGATTGAACTTCAATTCGATGTCATACCTCACATCAGGAAAAAGCGAAAACACTATACACGATAAGCACTTCGTTAAAATTCGGCGTCTGAAATTATATTCGTGAAGAATTTAGCAACTAAGTTCGATTCGTGAAGAATCCAGCAACTAAGTTCGAAAATAATGAACGCAGAATGTAAATGACTTGCATTAGCGAATTATAAGGAAAATTTTTCGCACGCAATTTTTATGCCCTCATAATGTTTCGATGCCACTTTTCATACAATTCGCCAATGAGTTATAATAAAAAAAAAATTACTTTTTACTAAAGCAGTCCTTTTTCAAACCAATTGCTTCAAGTAAACCATCGCCCCATCCATCCGCTTGATTTGAAATCGTTTGTAAGTATCTACCTAGAGTAAGCAGTTGTTCTCTCGAATTATCGTTAACATTCAATAATTGGTAGCCGCAAGCGACGATTAAGCCCCACATCATCGCAACTTTTGCCTCAGTCTGTTCACTGGAATTGATTAACGTTATCATTGATTCCAAATCGATTGTTACGCGCTATACATTATCTTATAATTCTTCAAATGTCTGTGCATCATTTGAAGGAAGGTAATTTTATCACCAAAATCGATCAACACATTCAATTTGTAAATTGAGTACACGTGGAGACAAAGAAACAGTTCTCTCTGAATTAGCTCTTTGCCTTCTATGGTCGACGGTAAACAATGGTTCAGCCGAGACATCACGTTCGTCCAAGACGGCTGATGATAGTTTTTCGTAGAATCTGCCGATGAATACGATTTGAATAAAACAGACAATTTCCTGCACAATAAAAGCAGTTACCTAGAGTTCTGAAGAAATTATACAGCGTCGCTTCTAAAAGTGTTAAGATTGCGTTTGTGTACATTTTGCATGATCCAATGGAATTTATTGTACACGACAAAACCTTGCTGCCGATTTGGCACTTCGATTGCCAAATTATCATTGCTTCGACGAAAATTTTCGATGTGAACTCACCATGCAATTGTAACGAACCGACTATTTCCGAAACTAAAGACACGGTGTCCGATTCGCTACAATTTCTACCTGCAATTTATAACATCATGATTGTAGGCATCGAACAAGTTTCTGAGTTCAAATATTGAGGAGTCATTTCGTCAGAGGAAGTTGATTAGGGAATTTGGGGAAAGAAGAAAAATGGGAAACACGGTGGCCAGTTCTCTCGTCCTTTTTCTTCGTCGAAAAATATCCGAACTTCGCATCGACCGGCTACAATTTCAACCATTCAAGGAATTCTATTGAATTCAAGATGGAAAGAGGACAGTCAGAAACTCCAGCACCCGAAGTAACCGACTCAACCAGAAATGGTGAGGAAACTGGCACTGAGGGAATCGCGATGGAGGAAGAAAAAGGTAGACTGAGAGACATATCGACATATTGTGAAGGAAGAAGTTCAAACACGACAGGGACCCCACTTGAGTTAGGTCGACCCACACCGACTGAACTCAAAGTGAAATCGAAGAGGGCTAGTTCAGGAGCAAAAGCCAGAACTGGAACCCAAGGATCTCACCAAGGGAACGGTAAGGTTAACGAGACAAACAAACCAAATTTGTCTACACCGACTGCTTCTGAAGGGAAACCGAACGAGGCCAGTTCAAAAGCGAAAGCCAGAACTGGAATCGGAAAATCCACCAAGAAGAACAGTAAGGTTGTTACACCGAAAGGAGGGAATAAGGCTACGCCGATGTCTGCCCCTTCGGGAAAAATTGTTCATTCACAAGACATAAAAATAAAACAAATCAACTTGCACCATTGCAAAGCGGCCACTGCCAATCTTTGCAGAGGCCTAGCAATGGGGCACACGATTTAACTTTCATCCAAGAACCTTGGACTAATAAAAACAAGATTCTTGGTTTTGGTCCTTACAGAAATAGGATTTTCAGCGCCGGTACAGGCGGAAGAATTAGAGCAGCTATCTACTATCTAAGTGACACCAAATCTGCAAGCGATGCTACTACGATAGTTTTCAGATGAAGACACAACCGTTGTTAGGATCACTAGGTCAAAGGCAGAAGGAGGCGATCTGCTGTAGATATTATGCTATATGCCGGACGCAACAGCAACGCCATTCACAGAACTGCTCGAGAAGGCGGTAAGTTTCTCTAAAGAAAATGATGTACCTATAATTCTAGGCTGTGATGCAAATTCGCATCATACAATCTGGGGTAGTACAAACATCAACCCGAGAGGTAGCTTGCTGCTACAATACATAGCTATTTCTGAGCTTCGTATTGTGAATAAGGGCTCGATCCCAACGTTCGTTACGAGGAACAGAAGAGAAGTTCTGGATATTACGCGTCAGAGTGTATCGCAGATCAGATTGGATCGTGGAAAGTCTCACTGGAACCTAGCTTTTCGGACCATAGAACTATACAGTTCAGTCTGAATGGATACATTCCAAAAGTGGTTAGATTTAGAAATCCCAGGCGAACGAACTGGGAGCAATACAGAAACTTTCTCAAACAACACGTCAAAGACAAGCTAGGCACAATTCTGCCGAGATCATCAACAGAGCTGAGTGAAGCTGTGGATAAAATCACGGCTCTACTCACATCTGCATATGATCACTCGTGCCCAGAAACCAAGTCCATCAAGAAGAAAAATGGGAATATTTGATGGTAGAGAAACTCAGGCTCGCCGCAAGGAAAGCCTGAAATAAAGCTATAAGGACCTCGAATGAGGCAGACTGGGAAGCCTATAAGGCAGCTCAGAAGGCCTTCAGGAAAGAAGTCAAAGGAAAGACAAGAGAGGCGTGGAGAAGGTTCTGTGAGGGAATGGAACATCTTCCAGATTATGCAAGGATCCATAAAATCCTGTCGAAAGACCCAAAGCTACTGCCAAGCTCCCTCTTAAAACCCAATGGTAAATTTACGAGCTGTGGCTAAGAGACGGCTAGGCACTTGCTTGAGGTACATTTTCCAGGTTGTAGGGAAGACGAAGACGCCGGAACCAGATCTTACTCCCCCATCGGATGAAGACTGGGTGCTCACCAAAAAAATTATCACAATGGATAAGCTAAAATGGGCCATAGGAGAGTTCAAACCTTTCAATTCAGCTGGAAACGACGGCATCTTTCCTGCGCTATTAAAAGAAAGCGGAAAGATTCTGTTCGAACCACTGCGAGAGGTGTGGCTCTAGGCCACATTCCAAAGAAATGGGAAAAGGTGAAAGTCTCTTTCATACCGAAGCCAGGTAAACCGTCACATAATAAGGCGAAGGACTACAGACCAATAAGCCTGACTTCATTCATACTGAAGACACTAGAAAGGCTGATTGATCTGCACATAAGGGAAGAAATTCTTGGTCGTTTTATGGACATACAAGGGGCCTTCGACAACACGGGATTCGAAGTGATCGGCAGGACGCTAGTAGAGAGGGGAGTAGCGCCAGTTGTAGTCAGATGGATAGATAGGATGCTCAGAGATAGGACCGTTGAGGCCGACGTCTGCGGCGCCAAGGCTGATCTCTGGGTTGCCAAGGGATGTCCCCAAGGCGGCATTCTTTCACCCCTGCTATGGTGCATGGTGGTTGATTCCCTTCTAAGGGAGCTACACGAAAGCGGGTTCCTTACCCAGGGATACTCGAACGATCTGACCATCCTGATCAAAGGCAAGTTCGAGAGCACTCTGGGAGACTGCTTGAGAATGGCTCTGAGAATAGTGGAGCGATGGTGCCGGGAAAGGGGTCTGCAAGTAAACCCAAATAAGACGGACATAGTGCTGTTCAGCCGAAGACTCACAGGCTCAGATCTTGTTGGGAAAGTGAGGCTCTTCGGGAAGGACGTTGAAATTAGCCCCCAGGTGAAATATTTGGGAGTTACGCTTGACCGCAAGCTAAACTGGATCGCCCATGTAGAGGACAAAGCTCAAAAAGCTCTGACGGCCTTTTGGATTTGCAGAAGTGCTATTGGGAAGAGCTGGGGCTTATCCTCAAAAGCAATGCTGTGGATGTACGAAGCGGTAGTAAGGCCCGCGATAAGTCATGGCTGCGTAGTATGGTGGCCAAGGCTCAACGTGCAGACGGCGAGGGAAAGGTTGAAAGAAGTTCAGAGGTTAGCGTGTGTGTGTGCCACGGGTGCCATGAAGACGACGGCAACGGCGGCCCTGGAAGTGCTACTGGCAGTGCCACCTATCGATATAGTAGTGAAGGCGAAAGCTTTCGCAACAGCAGACAGGTTGACACAAAATGGCTGGTGGTCTCCAGGTTTCAAGACCGGGCATGGGAAGATCAAAAATATGATCTCTGATCATATCTTTGACATGCCGCGGGACTCTATGACACAGAAACTGAGTTTCGAAAGAAACTTTGAAGTGCTATTCCCAAACAGGGATGAGTGGGCGAACGGGTGGCCACTTACGCTACCCGAAAGTGAATGGGTCAGATTCACAGACGGGTCGAAGACAGGTGAAGGGACCGGAGCCGGGGTATATAACCCGAGGACGGATACCGGCACCTGGATTCACCTGGGAAGTCTATCCAGCATCTTCCAGGCGGAAACTTCAGCAGCTCTTTTGGGAGCTCGAGAAATTCTGCCAGAAGGACTGAATGGCGAAGACGTGATCGTGTGCACTGATAGTGAATCAGCAATAAAGGCGCTGATATCACCCATTGTGACTTCTAAATTGGTGGAAGAATGTAAGGGCTACTTGAACCAGATAGGGCTGAGCAATCGAGTCAAACTGGTTTGGGTGCCTGGGCACTCCGGAGTGAACGGTAATGAGAAGGCTGATAGGTTGGCAAAAACCGGCTCAACGGCAATCTCATACGGACCTGAACCTCACATCCCCATCCCGAATTCGCTTTGTGCGAAAGCGGTGAAGGACTGGGTGAGGGCGGAGCATAGAAAAAGCTGGACAGCGTACGAAGGAGGAGTGCATACCAAGCATTTCTTCCCCACTCCGAACGAGAAATGGACTAAGGAGCTCCTGACGATGGGCCGGGATCGCATAAGAAGGGTAGTTAGTGCGACGACCGGACATTGCGGACTCAACAAGCACCTCACGAAGATGAGAATTTCAGGTGACCCAGACTGTTCCTGTGGCTTGGAAGAAGAAACGGGCTTTCACGTTATATGTGAATGCCCTAAATTCCATCAACTAAGACTCAGGACACTAGGCGACTACGTCGTGCACCCTTCGAAAGTGGCCGAGCTAGGGCCTATCATATTAGACAGGTTCCTGGTCGGCACGCAAAGGTTTTCATGATTTTTTTTTTTAAATGATGAGCGGGAAAAAGGAACAAAGGGTCACAAGATCTGTGTTCCAGACCACGAAAGTGATCGTCCCAAACTGATAAAAATCTAAAAAAAAAAGCTTCTAGAAGAATTTTTCGACAATTAGCTGATGTGCTGTCTTACTGTAATGCACGAGGAGCAACTCACCATGATATCAAAAGCGAAAATATTTTATTTGGGGCCGATAATGTCCTAAAAATTAGTATGTGCGGATACTCCTATAGAAGTATGTTAAATCACAGCGTTGTTTTTGATACCGACTGCGAGAGTGATGTGCTCACCGAACCGGATTTTGCTGATATTTTTCGTAGCGGCATAGTCTTGTTTGAAATGGTTTATTGTAAAATACCGAAAGAATATGATGGCGTCTCATTGAAATATTCTTTAAGATATGTCAATTTTCCGAACGAACCAGTTGTCTCTTCAATGTGTAAAAGATTTATTAGGAAAATTCTGGTACATTCGAAGGAAAATAGAATTTCTTGGAATAGCATAAATGACCTTGATTGGATGTTGCAGCACAATGTGACTGAAGACGCAAACAGCAGCTAGAAAATGATCATCAGCTACGATAATTATTGAATGTTATTCTTTTCAAAGCTTTTTCAAGAAGTATTTTCATAAATAAATTACCATTTACCAACAAACTAACTACAAACGAATATTACTTTTCGAAATACAGTACTTACTTACAGTACTTACTTAAATACTTTCTAATAAAACCTTAGCCAAAATATTTCTAATATACAAAACAATAAAATAGTTTTCTGAAGCTGTAAGAATATTCTGGCGGTACAATGTGGCTATCTGTCATTTGGATAGCCAAATTTCATAATTGGAATTTTCCTGCAAAATCGTCAAATAGTCGCTTTGTATATGGCTAGGTGTGACATGTTTTGTGAAGCTGTTGGAATATTCTGGCGGTACAATTTGGCTATCTGTCGCTTGGATAGCCAAATTTCATAATTGGAATTTTCCTGCAAAATCGTCAAATAGAAGCTTTGCATATGGCTAGGTGTGACATGTTTGCTGAAGCTGTAGGAATATTCTGGTGGTACAGTTTGGCTATCTGTCACTTGGATAGCCAAATTTCAGGCTTACACCAAAAATTGAATCGTTATAACCCGAGATATAACGGTATAAAGTCAAAACAAGTTTTCGTGGAGGTGAATTTTTACATGAATGAGATGCCATCAAAGTTTTTCGGTGTTTTACCATAAATCATTTCAAACAACACGATGCCACTACGAATTCATTACATTTCTCGATACTCCTTGTCAATAACGAACGCCGGTCAGCTTTATAGGTTGCTAGAACAAATTTCTAGAAAGGGAACTTTCATGGCAAAGAGACAACATTAACAATTTTTCTGAGATTTGTGACTTTATATCAAAAAAATATTTATTAAATACTTTAAACACTCACTTTGCCATCGTCGAATCAACGAACTTTTATTCGATCAAACTATTAATGGAAAGAATCTTGTTCCACTCCCCAAGAAATAGTTTGCCCGGAAAAATGTTCGTGGTTATATTTACTGTGCACCACGAATGCACGATGGGACATCGGACTGTTGGACAACTAAATTCAACAGTGCCAAAAACACCCCAATTACAGACAGTAGAGATTGCCATACCAAAAACAATCGCTACTGCCGATATTTGGGAGATTTTGGCGCTGTCAGAGTTTAGTAAGTCCAACTCCTAGCACCCTGTCCCGGGCCAGGCACTGGCCCTGGCCATGCCACTTCCTCCATTCTATGAGTTTGGAGCACACAAATAAATTAGTGCTCTGTTTGTGCACCGGTATCTACAAATCAAATATTAATTTTAGTTTATAACATATCACTCAAATATTAATTTTAGTTTATAACATATCACTCACCACAATTCTTACCGTAGTTTATGAGCCGTGCAAGCTGGTCTAACAAGTCATTCATATTGTCGATTAAACTTTGAATCGTAATTCGATTCTCGTCGCAAACCGGCGCTCCTGCTTCCTTTTCTCTTCCTTGTAGCAGTAATAAATTTTAAGTCCTGCAGCACTAACAGCAAGAAAACCTAATCCTTGCAGGAACATCTTGTTAATACCACAAGCTCGAATTATTTCTGCCAATTCGGTGAATGCGATGTTTTGAGACTGGAAAAAGACAAACATATTTTTCAAATTGTTTTTTGGGCTAGGGACGACCTTTGGGACCGACCTCTGCCCTAAAGGGGAGGCCTCGGTCCCATATTTCAATGGACAAAAATGTTCAACTCAATTTTCTCTACAACATAGTAAAAAAAAGTTTATTTGAGTAGGGCCGACCTTCAGGACTGAGAGGCCTCGGACTCATATTTCCATGGACGAAAATGTTTAACTAAATTTTTCGGGCCTCTATTTTCTATATTCTAAAAAGTTTTATTCAATAAAATAAATTAAGATTTTACCATTGACGTTTTTGAAATATTTACTTTTAATATTGATATTTGTTGGCTACCCTTGATTAGGCAACATTCGTCTCCTACTAAATTTTTCAGTCTGCTATGTCTATAATTTTAGTATGCACTTTCCAATAACTGTTTTTAGAAATATTTTGGCTAAGGAAGATTCCAATTATGAAATTTGGCTATCCAAGTGATAGATAGCCAAATTGTACCGCCAGAATATTCATACAGCTTCAAAAATATTCGCAGCGGTTATGTGCACGACACGCAAATGAAAAAATTGTTAGTTTTGTACTTACTTTTGCGCCATTACCAATTCAATTCAATTCAATTCGCTTTATTTTCAAATTATTTTTTTTTTCATGCATACATTTAAATTATAACAAATGATTAAATTAATAAAAAAGAGACAACAGTAATGTAGTTTTTAAAAAAAAAGAAAACGAGAAAGGAAGAAAGAAGAAAAGAGAAAAAAAAAAATTAAAAAAAAATGCCAATTCCAGTGAATTAATTCTTTAAAGGAATTTGGCATAAATGAAATTTTTCTAATTAAATAATTTATATGCCGGTTACTGCCAGCAGCTTCCCCTCCCATATCGTCTTCTTCCCCTCCCATATCCTCCCCTTCCCCTCCCATATCCTTCCCTTCCCCTCCCATATACTTCCCTTCCCCTCCCATATCCTTCCCTTCCCCTCTCATATCCTCCCGTCCCACACCCAAATCCTCCCCTTCCCCTCCCAAATCCTCATCTTCCCCTTCCCCTCCCATATTCTCCCCTTCCCCTTCCATTTTCTTCGCTTCCCCTCCCATAATGTCCCCTTTCCCTCCCATACCCTTCCGTCCCACACCCACCCCTCCCAAATCTTCCCGTCCCACACGTACTACTCGGACATCCTCCAGCCCTGCACCCAGCCCTCCCACGTACGTTAATCAAGTGGTTCCGGAGATATGGTCGAGGAAGTGACCAAAAACATGGTTTTTCGAGGGTCGTCGAAACTTTTTCGCAAATACCTCAGCAAGTAAAGCACAGAAATTCCTCATTTTGGTGTCAAATGAAAGCATTTGATACCAAAAAACTGGGGAATTTTTTTTGTTGGAATAGGATCAGGGGTCTGGGCACTGGGAGCCATGGAATGGCGAAAATAAATTTCTCTGCCCAAAATGATAGGAGATAGTTTTTTTTCAGTATTCGCTTAAATACGCAATACAGAGATTTACTTTCAAAGGCAAAGTTGTAGAGAATCAAATTTTAGCGAACACGTGTCTCAGGGTTTTAGGGAAATATGGCCCAATCCTGGTATATGGCCACTTCCATAATTGGGCAGGATAACCCAGATCTCCAGAACTATGATAGGTAGAATGTTGCTTCCAAGGACAAAGT
>CM055406.1:64324677-64346400 GCA_029228625.1 Pseudolycoriella hygida
CCTATCGATATAGTAGTGAAGGCGAAAGCTTTCGCAACAGCAGACAGGTTGACACAAAATGGCTGGTGGTCTCCAGGTTTCAAGACCGGGCATGGGAAGATCAAAAATATGATCTCTGATCATATTTTGGACATGCCGCGGGACTCTACGACACAGAAACTGAGTTTCGAAAGAAACTTTGAAGTGTTATTCCCAAACAGGGATGAGTGGGCGAACGGGTGGCCACTTACGCTACCCGAAAGTGAATGGGTCAGATTCACAGATGGGTCGAAGACAGGTGAAGGGACCGGAGCCGGGGTATATGACAGGTGCCGGGGATTCACTTGGAAAGTCCATCCAGCATCTTCCAGGCGGAAACTTCAGCAGCTTTTTTGGGAGCTCGAGAAATTCTGCCAGAAGGACTGAATGGTGAAGACGTGATCATGTGCACTGATAGTGAGTCAGCAATAAAGGCGCTGATATCACCCATTGTGACTTCTAAATTGGTAGAAGAATGTAAAGGCTACTTGAACCAGATAGGGCTGAGCAATCAAGTCAAACTGGTTTGGGTGCCTGGGCACTCCGGAGTGAACGGTAATGAGAAGGCTGATAAGCTGGCAAAAACCGGCTCAACGGCAACCTCATACGGACCCGAACCTCACATCCCCATCCCGAATTCGAGCGGAGCATAGAAAAAGCTAGACAGCGTACGAAGGAGGAGTGCATACCAAGCACTTCTTCCCCACTCCGAACGAGAAATGGACCAAGGAGCTCCTGACGATGGGCCGGGATCGCATAAGGAGGGTAGTTATTACGACGACCGGACATTGCGGACTCAACAAGCACCTGACGAAGATGAGAATTTCAGGTGACCCAGACTGTTCCTGTGGCTTGGAAGAGGAAACGGGCTTTCACGTTATATGTGAATGCCCTAAATTCCATCAGCTAAGACTCAGGACACTAGGCGACTACATCGTGCACCCTTCGAAAGGGCCTATCATATTAGACAGGTTCCTGGTCGGCACGCAAAGGTTTTCATGATTTTTTAAATGATGAGCGGGAAAAAGGAACAAAGGGTCACAAGATCTGTGTTCCAGACCACGAAAGTGATCGTCCCAAACTGATAATAATCTTTAACCATTCAAGGTTTATATTCGGTCCAAAAGAAATCTGACGATCAGTCAATCGTGTTATGACAATAGAGAGAAAGAACATCACTTCATTTAGATCGAAGTTAAGTCAAAAATTCAGCAACCAGCAGCTTCCAAAAGACAATTCGGGAATGAATTAACGTAAAATTTCCCGGAACGTTTGCTTTCTTCGTCTATTGTAGGCGTTTTTTAATTCTCTATACGTTTCAGTTCGATAAAGAGATGGTGAATGTGAAGACTTACCCTGACAAACGTTTTCAATCAAATTCAACAAATCATTCACAGCTGATTGATAAGAACCAAGCCCCTCTTTGGTTGACAGAAGCTGTTGATATTTTGATCCACATAAACGGAGCATACGAACAACGGTTTTCACATACACAATACGTTTCATTAAAGATTGCTGTTGTGATGATATCATTTCAATTTGAGGACACATGTCTGCAGCGGATTGAAAAAGTCTGTAGCAAGAAGTAATTAAAGAGATGGCGATAGATTTGCATAAGTTGG
Organism: Pseudolycoriella hygida; assembly: GCA_029228625.1. NCBI lineage: Eukaryota > Metazoa > Arthropoda > Insecta > Diptera > Sciaridae > Pseudolycoriella > Pseudolycoriella hygida. The sequence continues at coordinate 64,326,318 of CM055406.1, forward strand.
ACTTACTTCAGCACCTCTGCATCCACAGAACTGTAATCGCAAGGTAATCGTAAAATCACAGACGGTTCAGAAGACGATATAAACCATTCGCACACTCTTTCACATCCTTGAAAATCCATTAAATGCCATGGATATCTTGCAGTTTCTTGCAACAATGGAATGAGTTGCATGCTTTCACGAACGCGAGGCTCGTATGACAATTTAACAAAGCACAGCAACAGCGACGACAACACATTCTGTCTTGTTATTGAATCCCACTGCTGAATGTGAGAGTGTAGCCAAGGAGTCCATGATATTCGCAGGAAAATATGACCGATAAATGAATGGCATTCGGGAATGAACTGAAATACAAATGGTGAAATGTGCTTTTTTGTACCCTGTCGTAGCGGCTTGACTTACTTGTTGAACAACATTGTAGAAGCATTTTATGTGAACGGATGATGGTTTTAAGCGGCTCCATGGCAACAAAACTAGCGCTGCATGAACAGCTGTCAATATATGCTTGGGTACAGACGGATTGCCAAAATGAATCTCGTACCAGTAAAAAATGTGTCCCAAAATTGTGTCATTAGCCGGCAGCATGTCCAAAATTGATTGAATGCAATCGACAAACGCATGTACCATTTTTTGAGCGGAGTCAACGTACAATTCACTCCATGGCAGTAAAATTTGATTGTTTGGCATCACTTGTTTAATCCAATTTGCTGGTGAACTTTCCATATTTTGTGGGTAATAAGGCACTAACCACGGAGAAAACGTGTCGCACAGACATGGCCATAACCAATCGACCACTTGAATTAACAAGTAAATTATTTTCACATGTAAACGTTATCAAAAAACATACGCAATGGACTCGTACGTATCAGAATAGATGTGGCAAACAGAATAGATGTTACAAAAAGGCTCGACCGTATCTAATTAAATATTGCCTTAACCCTTAAATATATGAAATTATGTCCGAATTTACTCCCGAATCCCCACAATCCAATCCAATCCAAAATTTCAAACAAAAATAAAAAAAAAAATCTCAAAAAGTCGATTTTAGGAGACGGTCGGACATATATTCGTGGACAAAAATGTTCTCCTCATTTTTAGACCCAAACTACGGACGGAATTTTTTTTGCAATTTGTCTTATTTAGACCCCAAATTGGAAAACTAACCACTCCTGGGTCAAGATCCGACTGGTTACAAACGTAGTGGTTAACGCAATAGACTCTTTTTTGAAGCTACCGGTCTAATCATTAACGATGAGAAATTATCTCAGGCTCTGCTTTCAGAGTCGTCACTCTCCTTCTTACTCCCACCTAACTTGAACTGTGACCCCACTTGAAGTGACAAGGTTATGATAAATTCATCCACGAATTATGCATGAAATTTATCTGGAGATTTGACAAATGAAAATAGAAATTTGTTTGAAAATCGGATAAAATTATTAGAATATCACTCATTCTAAAACCAAACGAAAATAGAATTTGTTGAATATTTGCACCCCACTGCTCAGTACTCCTCAAGCAAAAATCCGATTGCCCTTTTCTGTCACACAAAAGATTATTCTCTTTCCACTTGAGAGTGAGGTACATGTCGCTGGCACCACCACCATTTCGAACTGTAGCGAATTAAAGCTATTTCAATTGGGCTAGTTTTGGGCCGGATAACGCACATAACCATAAGTTTTGTTCTGCCATAGAACTCCAGCCCAAAATGATTTTAGTGGTCAAATATGTCGTTTTGAGGTTTTCGCATGAAATCAATGCTTTCTTTGCTCGGTATATAGCTCAAAATTTTGGGCTGGTTTTGGGCTGACGATTCGAACCAGCCTCGAGTTTTGGGCTGATGTCAAACCGAAGTTATTCAACTTTTAAGCAAAAAACCATGTCGTTTTCACTATTTCAATGTTGATACCGGCCCCAACTTTTGAACTGTTTTCGTGATGTTGACCATATGACTCGTATATAAGTTAAAAAACATTTCATGTAGAATTTCTTTATTCACATAAAACGGAATAGTATGACTCTTAGAATCGGAATTTCCACGATTAAAAAACGAAAATCATAAAAATTGGATGCAAATTTACGCATCGATGTCAAAATCTCTTTCGTATTACTTCACCAACGTGAGTCTGAAGACAGGTCGTCTAGGCAACACTCGATGTTGGATTAGAAAAGCTGTTAAGCTGTTGGTAGAGTTTATTAATTATTGCGGAACAACAGCGTCAACTCACAGGAGTGAATGTGAAAGCGTAATTCTGAATGGAAAATATATTTCAGTGAATGTTTGCACATTCACAAAAACGGATTGTGCATTTGAAATAAATTGTTGGAGATTTTTTTGCTCCAATATATATTTATATTGCTCCAATTCACTGAGATTGAATGTGCATTGAAATTAATGCTTCCATATTCCTTGAAACTGATTGTGCATTCGAAATAACGCTTGCACTTTCATTGAAATGGAATGTGCATTCGAAATAACGCTTGCACATCAACTGGAATGGAATGTGCATTCGAAATAAAGCTTGCACATTACTTGAAAATGATTCTGCATTCGAAATAACGCTTGCACATCAACTGAAATGGAATGTGCATTCGAAATAAAGCTTGCACATTACTTGAAATTGATTGTGCGTTCGAAATAACGCTTGCACTTTCATTGAAATGGAATGTGCATTCGAAATAACGCTTGCACATCAACTGAAATGGAATGTGCATTCGAAATAAAGCTTGCACATTACTTGAAACTGATGTGCATTCGAAATAACGCTTACACATTACTTGAAAATGATTGTACATTCGAAATAACGCTTGCACTTTCATTAAAATGGAATGTGCATTCGAAATAACGCTTGCACATCAACTGGAATGGAATATGCATTCGAAGTAAAGCTTGCACAATACTTGAAATTGATTGTACATTCGAAATAACGCTTACAGTTTCATTGAAAGGGAATGTGCAAGCGTTATTTCTAATGCACATTCTATTTCAGTGAATGTGCAAGCTTTATTTCAAATGCACATTCCATTTCAATGAAAGTGCAAGCGTTATTTCGAACGCACAATCAATTTCAAGTAATGTGCAAGCTTTATTTCGAATGCACATTCCATTCCAGTTGATGTGCAAGCGTTATTTCGAATGCAGAATCATTTTCAAGTAATGTCCAAACTTTATTTCGAATGCACATTCCATTCCAGTTGATGTGCAAGCGTTATTTCGAATGCACATTCCATTTCAATGAAAGTGCAAGCGTTATTTCGAATGCACAATCAGTTTCAAGGAATATGGAAGCATTAATTTCAATGCACATTCAATCTCAGTGAATTGGAGCAATATAAATATATATTGGAGCAAAAAAATCTCCAACAATTTATTTCAAATGCACAATCAGTTTTTGTGAATGTGCAAGCATTCACTGAAATATATTTTCCATTCAGAATTACGCTTTCACATTCACTCCTGTGAGTTGACGCTGTTGTTCCGCAATAATTAATAAACTCTACCAACAGCTTAACAGCTTTTCTAATCCAACATCGAGTGTTGCCTAGACGACCTGTCTTCAGACTCACGTTGGTGAAGTAATACGAAAGAGATTTTGACATCGATGCGTAAATTTGCATCCAATTTTTATGATTTTCGTTTTTTAATCGTGGAAATTCCGATTCTAAGAGTCATACTATTCCGTTTTATGTGAATAAAGAAATTCTACATGAAATGTTTTTTAACTTATATACGAGTCATATGGTCAACATCACGAAAACAGTTCAAAAGTTGGGGCCGGTATCAACATTGAAATAGTGAAAACGACATGGTTTTTTGCTTAAAAGTTGAATAACTTCGGTTTGACATCAGCCCAAAACTCGAGGCTGGTTCGAATCGTCAGCCCAAAACCAGCCCAAAATTTTGAGCTATATACCGAGCAAAGAAAGCATTGATTTCATGCGAAAACCTCAAAACGACATATTTGACCACTAAAATCATTTTGGGCTGGAGTTCTATGGCAGAACAAAACTTATGGTTATGTCCGTTAACCGGCCCAAAACTAGCCCAATTGAAATAGCTTTAATTCGCTACAGTTCGAAATGGTGGTGGTGCCAGCGATATGTACCTTTGAGAGTGACATTCTTTAGAAAATAAATGCCGTTTTGAAATGGAAACTTTTTCTTCTAGATAGATAGATAAGGCGGTTTGGAAGGTCCGATTATTCGGACAGGCACCCGGATCTGTGATCCCTTGTACCAAACCCCCGTATCCTTCGTTTATTTAAACAAAGAAAAGTACAAAACAAAAACATAAAAGTTGCAGAAAATGGAAAATTATAAACAAAAGAATTTTAAAAATGCAATAAAATGAGCAAAGTCCATCCGAATGAATGCAGTCTTACGGTCCAACCATGGGTCCACAGGTCGTCTGCTTGGCCTCCACTTGGAAGATCCTAACTGTCTTCAGCTAGGGGTGGGAGTCGATTCCCTGTCGGAATTAGACCCATGTCTAAGCTTGAGCCCTGATCGTGCACTTACATTTAATTCTAATCAAAGTCAATGTGATAAGCGCGTCCACATGCATGAGAGCCTCTCCTGCCCATCTTGCAACGAAAGGTTTCTAATCATGTGAGACTACCCAAATGTTTTCCGTATGACGGACATTTGGGTCGAAAGTATTCAAGAAACATTGTCATTGAATGTGAAGACAGCACGTAGATTGAAAAGGAGAGGTATCATTGAAGAAAATGAAATTGCATAAAACAACATCAGATTGAATCCATTATTCCGAACGGCCACTAAAGTAACAACCGCATGTCGGGATTTAGTCGGTGTAATATGAAAGCCTCTGATACCCACCTTACGCATTGCATCGAATATCCTCACAGCCGCAACCGTTTGGAACTGGTCCAAATGTTTCTCCGTATGACGGACATTTGTACCGAAATGGTGCAAGAAACATTTTACTTTTTGCCTTTTTCCCATCTTTACCGAGAAAAAGGTTAATCGTTAATCAACGAGATGTTGAGGATATTCGGCGTTTACATGCTTAGCACACAATTTCTGCGCATATACAGAACGCCATCACATACAAGTTCACGATCAGTGTTAATTTGAAGACTTGATTGATACTGCAATGCCGCTATCTGAATTATGGACCCGGCCGGACTGACTGAGCCCGACCATTCAAGGAAATTTTTTGTTTTCTTCTAACGTCCGTTACTGATGTGTTTAGCGTGGACCTTGATTTGACTTGGCATTTAACCAAAAGCACAGGCTTACGTTGGAGTCACAACCGTTCCTGTAAATAGTTTTTGAACACGAATGCCTTTCAACTGATCATACGGCTGTTCCAATGCGCATCAGTGTATGTACCAGCATGTAAAGAGAAAGCACGTATGCCATGTATGCCGAGATAGTGACATGGCTTATACGCACTCAATTTTCATTTCTGGAATGACAGTGTGTCGTTTTGTGTCAGCATAATTCAAAATATTACGAATGGAAGTATTGAGCAGAGAAGGTGATTATTCTCATAGGGTATATCGTTTGTCGGTATTTAAAGAGCACGTTTAAAGCGGGAGAGCGAACGCGCTTTGTTTGCTTTAAATATAACCGAACGTAAAGCGAAAAGATTGCGAACCTGAGCTATATGTGCAATGTGATTTGCATAAAGACGCTAAAACACAATTCACAAATATGTGTATACGATCAAAACAAAAATTTTCAATTTACAGTTAAGTTCAAAAAGGCGCAAAAGCCTTTGTGTGAACTGAACAACCGAAAATGAAATCATATTTCGTCGACACTTTGATGCGAATATGAACATTTAATGCCGTTTCAGATTGCACATGAAAATATAAATCAAAACTCTGCACTTGTTAAAGATTGATGCAAAAACACAATTTATTAATGAACAATACTGCACCCAACAACTTCTTTCATTTTAACTGCAGATAATAAAATTTGACCTCACTTACGATAGAACTCGATAGACATTCTACCCAAGCCGCAAAGTAAAATCGTACAGATTGAAAATTAATAGCCCATTGTGGGAGAGCGCACGAACACGTCTTGTTCGTTCGGCGCTCAGACTCAGACTCATGCGAAAACCTCAAAACGACATATTTGACCACTAAAACCATTTTGGGCTGGAGTTCTATGGCAACCCAAAACTTATGGTTATGTGCATTATCCAGCCCAAAACTAGCCCAATTGAAATAGCTTTAATTCGCTACAGTTCGAAATGGTGGTGGTGCCAGCGACATGTACCTTTGAGAGTGACATTCTTTAGAAAATAAATGCCGTTTTGAAACGGAAACTTTTTCTTCTAAGTCTTCGAGTTTATAATTAAAGAAACCCACAAAACTCCTGTCAAAATATGGCGCAATTCGGAGAAAAAATTGAAACTCAAATACTTACGTGTGTCACCTAATACACCCGGATATGCATGAACAGCGGCTATAATTACTGAATGTCCCATAGATTTGAGCAACAGTAAAATGTTATCACAATAATCTTTGTGTTTCGGATAAAGACCATGCAATCCGTGTTGCAACCGTTCGTTCTGGAAATGTCTGGACAGCAGTAGCATTGTGTCCATGAGATCTTTGTAAGAAAACAGTTTCTGTGTGGTGGCAAAATTATGAATCTCTTCCCGGTTCAATGAGGAATTGCTTGGCTCCAGAAGTTTACAGTTCGATAGATGATACAACGCATTGATGATATCGAATAGTATTGATGGCATTAGTTTCTGTTCTGATGATCTCAATAGCACGATTTGTAGCACTTCACCATAATGTTCTGGGAAATCATACTGGAAAATGTGCATGAGGTGTCGCCGTAAAAGCTGAAAAAAAGTAAATACAAAAAATGTATTAAGAGGTCGAATTGGTTGAATGTCTGTTAAATACCCCTTGGATCAACGTAGAATCACTTTGATTCCAACATTCCAAACCTTTTACGATTAGCTTCAGTAATTCTGTGATTTCATACAGTTTCGGTTTGAAATGGCTTAGCCAATTGTAGATTTCGAACTGCAAATCAAAGTCAATTATTGCGCTGAATGTATGCGATCTTTAATGCAGTTACACTCACTTTAGACAGCAGGACGAACAGAATTTTTGTATCACATTTTCGCATGTACGAATCAACGATGAATGTATACATTTCGAGAAAGTATTTCGGTTCGGTGATCGATGGCACTATGAGATCAGAAAACATATTTATCAAATCAGAGCGATTAATGGCAGTCTTAAGCAATCGCAGTCCTTCCTTGTTTTGATTTTCGATTATCAAAACACCCAGGGTAGACAATGCATGCGCACACATTTCATGAGACGGTTGGCATAAATTCACCGATTCGTTGATGCCACCGACAATGTCATAAAACAAGACCAGCCCAATGCTTCTGATGATATCAATTTGACTCTGTTGTTTGGTATACTTTGACGTTTGGTACATGTTCAATAGACAACGGATTGAGTTTCGAATCTGAACGACAGATCGTGTAAAATCTTTGGGTATATTGGAAATTTGTACGTCAGTGAGTTTGGCGCATCGATCTCGATTAGTTGATATTTTTGCTTTAATGGATTCATTGACGGACGTTGAAAATATCTGCGTCATAAAAATCGAATATAAGAGAAAACGACGACTTTTGAAAAATGGTCACCTTAATTTGAACGGTTCCTGACCCGTTACAGCCATTCGACGCCCGGCACACCACCGTTCGTTGTGTGTGTATTGGCTTGTTCTCATGCAGCAGTTTGATTAAATCCTTGTAGCTACAATTGAGTGAATTCATTTCTTGTATCGTCATATTGAATTGCCTGTGAAAAAAATACTTGAACTTTAAAATTACATTACACAAAAAAAGAAGAAGTGACAATGGAATGGTACACCAAACGCATAAATGTACGAAAAATGTTGGCATTATCATTGTTATTTTCGGATGATTAGAAAAAACGTTTCGTTACCTTGAATAATCAACGACATTTTTGAAGGCCTTGCGCAATTTAGGGACAATATTTTCCATCGTCAGATCGTTATAGGTGATATTTTGAATAAGGTTAGTTGCCGTCTTTATGCTAGGGGGCATCTTTGGCTTATCGTATGTCTGTAAATGACGAATGATGTTTTCTGAAAATTAAGCGAAGAACGGATTTATCGTTTGAAATTATATTGGTGTGAGCACTAAACGCGAAAAGTTAACGTTAAATGTTTTGGGAAACCATTTTATGTTGGTGAACAACATCATATGATTATTTCCAACATTATGCTGCAACAGAACTAGATTCAAACATAAAGAGCACTGGGGCCAACCGTAACATAGTTGAGGTACAAATATTCGTGATATGTTTGCAATTATTAAGTAGCCTCACTGCACCTAGCTACACCTAGGGAGTCAACTTCTTTGACTTCTTTCTATCACTACTTTACTATCTACTACTTTTTACAAACATAATGATAATGGTTCCTCCCAACATGATGTGCGAACTACTTAAAAAAACGAAAGCAAGGGACCCGTACGAATCAGAATAAATGTGGTAGAAAGACTAAAATGTATCTAAATATTGCCCTGACTCCTGAGTATATGAAATTACGTCGACATTAAGTTGTATTGGAAATTGCCGATAGGGCAATATTGAAAAACCCGTCCGACGAAACGGTGAAAAAAACCTTTCCGGAAGCACAAAATTGACCCCCAAATATAGACAAATGTTCAACTCAATTTTCTCTACAACATAGAAAGAACCATTTTTTGCCCTAGGGTCCACCTTAGTACCGACCTAGGGCCCTAAGTAGAGGCCTCGGACAGGCAAAAGTTTCTTTTATAAACTGTCGGTCATGCCTAGATCTTTCAAACAAAAAAAAATTTGAAAATCGGAAAAAATTTACTCGAGTTATGTACAAAAAACACATAGAGCCCTAGCAGAGACTCGTTTTTAGTGCCCCAGCTAAGTCCAAGGACTCAAATTCAAAAAAGTTTCTTCAATAAATTGTCAGCTATGCTCAGGTGTTTCAAACAAAAAAAAATTATGAAAATCAGAAAAGATTTGCCAGAGTTACATTATATGAAGCAGAAGACGTATTGGCAGGTCCACGGGAGCACGGTGAATGCGGTGAGAAGGCAGATAATACTCGTCGTGCACCAGGTTTGTTCCAATTCTTACACTGTTGATTTGATGCCTTAATGTTGTCATTATATGGCTGACTAGTCGATCCCGTTAGCCCCCTAGGGGGCACCCCGCGAGGGCACTCTGAAGGCTTATAAGCGAGAACGTGCATAAAGGTGTGATGTTATTAACAGTCGATCCCGTTAGCCCCGTTGGGCTACGCTCAGTTTAGGAGGGGTGGGCGCGAGGGAACGGTGGGCGCGAGGGAACGGTGGGCGCGAGGGAACGGTGGGCGCGAGTGAACGGTGGGCGTGAGGGAACGGTGTGCGCAAGGTAACGGTGGGCAGTAGAGCAAAATTATTTTTTTATACCAGGGGGCTGTCGCCCCCTGGACCTCCACTAATTATTAGCCTGCGGCGATTTCCCCGCTTGCGGCGATTTCCCCGCTTGCGGCGATTTCCCCGCTTGTGGCGATTTCCCCGCTTGCGGCGATTTCCTCGCTTGCGGCGATTTCCCCGCTTGCGACGCTTTCCCTGCCCGCGGCGCTTTCCTCTTGTCGACCCGTAATCATCATAAGAACATCCCCTCAACAATCCTAAAACCCGTCACAAACAATGTCCCAAATCTCGTCGCAAATCCCGTCCGCAATCCCGCCCCAAATCCCGTCAAAAATCCCGTCACAAATCCCGTACCAAATCCCGCTTCAAATCCGGTCCCAAATCCCTTCCCGATTCCCGTCACAAATATCGTCCCAAATCCCGTTCCAAATATTTTTTTTTTTATTATTATTATCAACAGCTTATACAACCAACTGATAAATGATGAAAACTGAATATGTGAAATGAGTGAATGAGTGAGTGAGTGAGAGTGAGAGAATGAATGAGTCTGTGAGAGTTAAATGAATATTAGTCGAAAGGGGAATGGATGACAATAGAGTTAATAGAGTTGAGATGAGATTTAAGCAAGTGAAATGAGTGAGTGTGAAAGTGAATTAGTGAGTGAATGAATGGGTGAAAATCAAATAGCTTATTCGAGACTTAGGTGAATGAAAATAGAACTATGAAATTAATAAGAATCAAAAGCTGAAATGTGGCTAGCGACATAAACCAACAACTTTAAAAAAAAAAAAAAAACAAATTGTGCGAATAGGAAAAGTGAGTCGAGACAATGCTCGAATCCGTCAGAAACCAAGTCACAGCTGAGACTCGATGAGAGCTGAATGTGAATTTGATGAGAGTCGGACCCGCTTACGAAAAACGCCCCTGGAAGATGAATTGTCAAGCAATGAAGCAAACCTGTTGAACTCGATGGATATGTTGTTAACGGGTTCGTTGTCCCAAATCCCGTTCCAAATATTATCCCGAATCCCGTCCAAAATCCCGTCTAACATCTAACGTCTAACAGCCACAAAAAAAACTTTAAAAAAAATTAATTTCTCCTCCCCCGCCCCAAGTCCGCCATTTTGTTGGTCACCCCGACACACTACATACCCATCCCAACAACTTTCCATTTGACACCAAACATCTAACATCAACAAAAAAAAGCTTCAAAAAAATTAATTTTTTACTTCCAAGTCCGTCCCATACCATAGTGCGCCATTTTGTTGGTCACCCGATACACTACACACCCAACCTAACAACTTTCCTTTTGACATCAAACATCTATCTCTTACCAAAAAAAAGTTACAAAAAAATTCTTTTTTTTTACTCCTAAGTACGCCCCTTGTGCATATCCGTCATTTTGTTGGTCACCCCGACACCCTACACACCCAACGAAACAACTTTCCGTTTGACACCAAGCATCTCACATCAACCAAAAAAAAAGTTACAAAATAAAATTATTTTTGCCACCCCCCCCCCCCAGTTCGTCCCAAACCATCGTCCGCCATTTTTTTGGTCACCCCAATACACTACACACCGAACCTAACAACTTTCCCTTTGACATCAAACATCTAACATCAACCAAAAAAAAGTTACAAAAAAAAAAAATTTTTGCCCCCCAAGTTCGCCCCATACTATCGTCCGCCATTTTGTTGGTCACTCCGACACACTACATACCCATCCCAACAACTTTCCCTTTGACACCAAACATGTAACATCAGCCAAAAAAAATTACAAAAAATATTTACTTTACACAAAACCCAAGTCATTTTATTTCATTCAAAAGGAAAAAAAATTGCAACATGCACACACCACATAACGTGTATCATTTTTTATTTTCACCTCTTCCTTCATACTCACTATATAACACGCGCTTTCATATAAAATAATATTTTTTAGTCTCACTCTTCTTAAAACGCTCGATGCATATGAAATATTCTTTCGATCCTTCCATTCTACGTTCATTCCTGCATGTCGGGTGGTTTATACAAAAATGAAAGTGAGGAGATAATGGGATGTGGTAGCAATGGGGGGGGTGGGGGGGGGGGTATTGAGATGTAAGAGAAGAAACGAGAAAATGGAGGGTAAAATTGGGTACGAAGCAGGAAGTCTTTAAGTGCCAGTCTAAATGGACGGGGTGGAGGTTGATTAATTTCGCCAGGCAAGGCATTACATAGTGCACTGCCATGTGCGGTCACTGCCTTAAAGCCACCTCTGGTTTTAGTCGAGATTGCTCTAAGGTCTGTTCTGTTGTGCGTTTGATAATTGTGCTGAGTACGTGAAAAATGAAGAGTGCTATGAGTGAGTTCTTTAATAGTATCGTACACATACGTGCACACACCGTAGCGAACAATACTGTCAACGTTAAGGATGGTGGGGAAGTGTAGGCGAAATAGCTCTTTGGTAGGATAACGAATAGGAAGCTTGGCTACATGTTTTAGCAATCTCTTTTGCATAACTTGAAGCTACCTGAGAGAAGTCTTCGTTGCAGTTCCCCAAGCCGCTGGCAAGTATGAGAGACACGAGTGCGCCAGGGGAAAATATATCTTCAGTAGCACTGATCTTGGCAATATTCTCTTAAGTTTCCACAGAACTCCACAGACTGAAGCCATTTTCCTACACATTTGCAAGATATGGGCGTCCCAAAAAAGTTTGTCATCCAAAATAAAGCCAAGGTACTTGTACACTTTAACCGCATATATTGGTGCACCTTCAAGGGTAATTCCACCCGTTATAGTTCCACTAGGTATTCTGTAGTGCATTGCCTTTGTTTTACTGACATTTAGGGTTAACTTATTGGAGTCCAGGAAGTTTTTAAGCAACGCAATGTCGCCATTCATACTTAGTACGTTGCTTTCAGTAGATTTAGCAAGATAGAATAGTGCAGTATCATCCGAAAACTTGTATGTCTTTCCAATCATAGGGAGTCTATACATGTCATTTATGTATATGAGGAACATCAATGGGCCCAGGACACTTCCTTGGGGCACACCAATCCCAAATCCCAATGTTTCTCAATGTACTCACAGAACCGCTAATTGCAACACATTGTTTCCTGTTCGCTAAGTAATCCTTCAGCAATTCAAGCGGACCTCCCCTAATACCCGCCCGTTCGAGTTTCTGCACTAGGATCACATGGTTTACGCAGTCGAAAGCCTTTTTTAGGTCCAAGAAGATAGCACTAACTGCAAGCCCGTCATCCAGGCTCCGAAATACTTTGTCTAACACTTCACATACTGCCGAGTGAGCGCCAGATTTCTCTCGAAAGCCGTATTGTTTCAGGTAGAAGAATTTGTTTCTACCAAGAAATGATATCAGCCTTTTATAAATAAGTAGCTCAAAGATTTTATTTACTACTGGGAGGATTGAAATGGGCCTATAATTCGAAGGATCTGCTTTATCCCCCTCTTTGTAGATTGGTATGACTTGAGCCACTTTCAGGGAATTCGGGTATTTGGATGTAAACATAGACAAATTCGCTATATCAGTTAGAACTAGAGTTATAGCTTCAGCACATTCAATAAGTGTACGAGCTGTCATTCCATCCACACCCGGGCTTTTGTTAGAGGGTGCCGTATTTATCAGGGTCGTATGAGTCAATAAATCTCTCCGCTAATTTGTTTCCTATCTCGGTGAAGTAGGTGTTAAGAGCAGATGCTTTCTGTACATCGTCAACTACCGTGACTCCTTCATGGGTCACCTTGTCAATGACGCAAGGTTTTTTGGTCATCCCAAGGACCACATTTATTTTCTTCCAGGTTTTGCTAGGGCTACTCACATCATGGAAGACCTCGTAATATTTACTTGAGTAGTACTCTTGTCATTTAGCGACATTAGCACTGGACATGCGACGTCTACTTTTAATAGCCTCATTGTTTTTGTCTTTGTGCCTCTTCAGTTTTCTATAAAGAGCAATGTCCTCTTTAATTATGGAATTCAGATGCGTGTTCATCCAAGGGCATTTGGGATGGGTCAGGTTAACAACACACGATCTTGTTTTAGAGCTTGCTCGGTGAGCGCAACTAATAGCATTCAAAAATTCCTCCATGCATAGATTTGGGTCATTATAGGCTGAGCAATTAATTTGAGCTAACTCTTGGGTGAGAATTACACGCTTCATATTAAAATCGGTCGTCGTCCTTAGCTCATGTCGAGTATCTCTTTTAACACTAACGGGAAGCCTTGAAAATATCGCTGAGTGGTCGCTGAATTCAACGTCAACCGTTCCATTGCAAATTCTCACTTAATTCGAGAAGTTTGTAGTCACATGATCCAAGAGGGTTCCTGATTCCTTTCTCGTTACTGCGTTATTACAAACCTCAAAGTCAAATGCTTTAATCAGGTTTACATATTTATCAAGGTTAGAGTGAGGTTTAAGTTGGAGTCACCTGCTATAAAGCATCTTTTACTAAAATATCTTTGGAGTATGTCTTTTAAGTAAGAAAGAAAGAGGTGTATATCGTTGGCACCGCCCATTTATGTGCTGGGGTGGGGAGTTCACAACAAGTAGTACTATTTATGTGCTCACTGATGGTACCAACCCCAATTTTTGTGCTTATAAGGTAATCGAGCACAAAATTCCTGAACATTGCAAGCATGTCAAAACGGTCATTTTTGCATGGGGACTGCGTCACGCTCACATTTTAACATTGAAATTCTTAGCTCAGAATTTTGTGCTATTTATGTGCTGACAAACGTCTAAGTTTAAATTTTTGTGCTCATCAGGAGACCGAGCACAAAAGTACTGAAAATTAGAAACATGTCAAAATGGTAATTTTTGTATTGGAGCCACCTCACAGAAGAATTTTAGGACTCAGGTTCCTATCTCATAATTATGTGCTATTTATGTGCTGACAAACGCGCAAGTTTCAATTTTTGTGCTCATCAGGAGACCGAGCACAAAAATGTTGAAATATGTCAAAATCGTTATTTTTATATGAGGGGTCCATAAAGGACGTCCGCATTTTTTGCCAACAAATTGCGTGCTACATTGATGAGTACATTGTTTGAAAAGATCAATTGCAACATGGTTGTCTCCAATGTTGTGTTGAACGCGTTGAAAAATACTCCTAGCTGTAGCGAAATTTATAAGTGTTCCACGGAACGGTGCAAATATTCGTGCACTAGAATTCTTCCATTTCTGGGTGTCAATACCGATGCGTTTAAAAATGATTTTGCGAATCTGAAGCTGGCAATATTCGTGAACTTTCCAGACAATGAACCTAAATGTACACTTTGCAAGACTAGTACCTGCATTACAAGAACATTTGGTGATCACTTGTTCATTGAGGTAGGAAATTTGACAACTTTGACGATAAAAAACATAATACTGAACGAGCAAAACTTTCGGTAGATACCTGTTGCGAAGTATGGTCATCAACATGAAAATAATTTTGAAGTCATTAACGAAGTCAAGTTGGAGGATTTGCCTGTCTCTCTTGAATTTTTTGAGAAAACCTATGCTTTGTTCGGTGTGACTTTGTACCAACCCCCAACGATAAGTGACGATACCGGACACTATGTGGCAGCGGTGAAATTGAGTAACACGTGGCAGGTGTTTGATGACCTCAGGGAAAAACCATACAACATAAAAAGAACAGAAAAAGTCGTCACAAATTTTCTTTTTTATATTTTGAAAATATAACTTTGTTCAAACTTTACAAAAAATTATTATTCGAAATCAGGCTCAAATCTTTCAGTGCTGCCTTCAGTTCAGGGTTCGTCCGACAGAAGAGGAGGGGGGTCAAAAATTAAAAAAAAAATGCGGAGGTCCTTTATGGACCCTTCATATACAAATAACGATTTTGACATATTTCAACATTTTTGTGCTCGGTCTCCTGATGAGCACAAAAATTGAAACTTGCGCGTTTGTCAGCACATAAATAGCACATAATTCTGAGCTAAGAGGCTGAGTACTAAAAGTTTTCTGTGAGGTGGCTCCCATACAAAAATGACCTTATTGACATATTTGACCATTTCAATATTTTTGTGCTCTGCTCCCTGATGAGCACAAGAATTTAAACTTAGACGTTTGTCAGCACATAAATAGCACAAAAATCTGAGCTAAGAATTTCAATGTTAAAATGTGAGCGTGACGCAGTCCCCATACAAAAATGACCGTTTTGACATGTTTGCAATGTTCAGGAATTTTGTGCTCGATTACCTTATGAGCACAAAAATTGGGGTTGGTACCATCAGTGAGCACATAAATAGTACTACTTATACTGAACTCCCCACCCCCAGCACATAAATGGGAGGTGCCAACGACATACACCTGAAAGAAAGCGCGGGGCATTCTTATAATAGGGGGGCCGATAGAAACCCACAATTACCAGTGGTTTCGCCAATACCGTATCACTTATCTCAACAGTCACTGAATAAAAGGAAGAGTCAACTTTTTCAATAAAAGTATGTTCGTACGAAAGTACGAAAGTTTTTAACCCATTTTGTCCAAATTCAATTAAGGAATTCATTCTGGGAGCTGCGGGAAATGATTAAAATTAAAGGAATTTTTGATTTTTTAGTTTAAGTGATTGAGAAATAATGTAATGTATTTTCTCATTGCAGACAAACTGAAATTCAATTAAAGTTAATTTTGGTTCTTGTCATTTGAATGTACGAGTTATTGTTTTTGTTCTAATCCATTGCTGCATACAATTTAGTATGTCCTAAGAACGAATAAGCTAACATCAACAAAATTGTAGACTATAAAAATATTTTACTTTGAATATTTTATAATTGAAAATTTGATGGCTGAAAATCAAGCAAATCCTTTTTCGTGCTAAACTTTTTGTCGTACTGAATTCTACCATCGTCAAACAATTTATCGAAATGTAATCTAAACCATTATAAATTCGAAAACTCTTAAAATTTATGGACTTTTCGCAATCTTCATATTCTTTTCCAAAAAATCAATTTTCTGTATGTTTCTAGAAATTGCTTATTACGAAAGCCCTTCCGAAGTACTAGGACCGACCTACAGCCTGACTGTAACAAAAAGGTTTATTTTATACATCCTTTTTAAAGTCTTATCTTCGGCAAAAATGTTCTCCTTAAAATTCACTACAACATAACAAAAATTTATATTTTTACCCTTAACCCGACTTTGGGACCCTTAGGTAAACACCGAAACCTCTAGTTCCATGGGGAAAAATGTTCCCCTTGTATTTTTCCACAAGTTTGCCTTTGGAACCGTTTCTGTGTACCTTGTCTGTAAGAAAATATTGATGAAAAATCACTCCCTATCGTATATTTGCGCGTAGCACGACATACCATCACTCCAAGAACTGTACATCCCGAAAGACTCAAACGATTTCCGAAAATGTTTACCGTTCGCTTTGAGAGATCCATATCTTTCATTTGACATCTTACTTTGTACTTTCATTGCTATACTTTCGGATCTATGGGCGAAAACGTTTCACCGACCCTCGAAAAATCACATTTTTAGCCACATTTTCGGCTCGTTCTCCGCAGCGACTCAACCGATTCTTAGTCAAGTTAAGTACTAAACGGACAATTTTCCGATTAAATTTGAGGAAATTTTCTGCCATTTAGCAAATTTTGAGGGCTTCGGGAATATTTTCTCGTAGTGATCTCGAATTTTCTCAAATATTGTCAAGTTAGGTGGGTCTCGACGAAACCTTTCCAAAATCTGATGGTTTGCAGATACTTTTTGATGATATTTTCGTAATATTTTTCAATTTTTCGTTTTTTTCATCAAAAATCCTCGCAAAGTATTCCACAGCCTACAGCTAGTCTCTACCTTTCCCACTTGACAAAATTTGTTGCAATTTCGATACTTTTCGGATACTTTAAAAGTGCTTTTAAAGCATACTTGAAAAGTACTTTTAAATCATGCTTTAAAAGCCTACCTAACATCCTGCAGCCGACTTCACATCATCATATTCCGATACACCACTCCAAATGTAGCAAGTAAGGTTGCGTTTGAAAAATATTAACTTTGTCAAGATTATAGGATGCTTTCTACGACTTGTCGATTGAAATCGGCTTCACGAAAAGCCTCTAAAAAAGCATATTCCCGCAGAAATCGCAGTCACTTAAACTAAAAAATCAAAAATTCCTTTCATTTTAATCATTTCCCGCAGCTCCCTGATAAATATCTTTCAGGAAAAAAAGATTTTGAAAATCACCTGTATTGATTTGGTCAACAAGAAAAATTTCATTTTACTACAGAATCTAGCGATGCTACAGAGAAATTTAAAATTACAACTTTGTGGTAAAACTTCAAATTTTTTCGAAAATTTTAAAAATGAAATTCTTCAAACATTACTCTCCTACCTTTCGGATCTGACGATTCAGTTAATTTTGAAGCTGACCGAACTATTTTTTCGGAATGGTATCTGAAACAGGATTTGAGCCAAGCATTAGCTGCGTCCTTTTGTTGCTTTCGGATATGTGGAAGGTAAACGAATTCCGTCCAGTAAGTCTGAAAAGCGGATGTGAAATGGTTTGATACTGTCTAAATGACCACTTCTACTCAGTGAAGCATTCAATTTTCATTTCGTTGGGAAGGATAGATACAGCAAATGTAAAATTACCTCATTTCTCGCAAATATCGCAGCCAATTTATTCGGATTGAACTGAGGCGGAAATTCAAATTCAGATACTCTGTTGACTCGACTGATACGAGTTTCTTCCAACCATAGCGTATAACTTTTGAACAACCTGAAACCGAATATTTTCGAATAAAATGCGACCAATTGGTTAGGTAGTCTAAAGCTCACCTTGCAACTGACGCATAAAATTGCGAAAGTGCATCATCACCTGACTTCAAACCCGATTCGTTGTAATAGTTCTCCGTTTCAACAAAGAAACTTTTCAATTTTTTCATCAAACCAATATTTTGTTCGTAGAATTTCGTTGCCATTCCATATTGGTCGGTGATGCACTGTTCGTCTCTGTTAAGCGGAACTCGAGAATGGTACAAGTAAAAGAATTTTTGACATATGACTGGTAAGAGAAAGTGACTTGGAGGACAACTTATAATGAGATTAGCCAATTTGTAGATAGTCAGCGAGCTGCTTGAACAACTTTGGCATCCGACAATATTAGCCGATTTCTGAAACAAGAAAACAAGAAATCGTGATAATTGCGGCGGTGGGGGCTATGTGATTTGTCGACTGCTGTAGAAGCTGTGAAGGGAGTCTCTAGAGCCGTGTATTTTCTCGTGGCCGGCGGTGTATTTTCGCCAACTTTTGCCGGTCATTCGGCATTCGGTGCAGCGCGCATCTCTATAGTAATAATTTTAGATATTTTTCTAACTAGTGCCCTTCAAGGTTTGTCTGGTTTGGAAAACCCAATGGCGTACCCAGAGTTGACTGTCTGAATAAAGAAACGGAACAGTGGGTGAGAAAAACAGTCTCACAGCCCAACTTTTGTCCAACTTTAGCTGTGAGAGATTTTTAATAAAAAGAAAAAGAAGAGGCCACTGCGGAAAGTGTCAGTTTTCGTGCCGGGGAAAGTAGAGGAATTCAACGTGTTAATGCGCAGAATTCAACTAATGAACCCGACGCTGAAGCCGACCGAATGGGTAAAATTTAAAGGACATGAGAAGGAAGGAGGTCAACTCATTTACTTCGGTATGCCAGAAGAGCACGTTCAGGACCTGGAAGCGTTAGAGAGCACAGACTAACAATGCTTACGTTCCGAATTCAGAAGGAGGAGGAACAATCTAAATGAACCACCGCACCTCGAGAAGAACCCCCTGCATTCGGATGTTGCAGGGAAACATACAGCACGGCAAAGTAGCGACGAATAACATCAGTCAGCACCTAAAAGCCGGTAAGTCTGATATAGCACTCATTCAGGAACCCTATTGGGTTAATAACAGAGTGAAGGGGTTAAGCAATTCAGGTGAACCGTTTTCGCGGGCACCAAAAATAGCAACCCCCGAACTTGCATTTTCGTTAACAATAAATTTAACGCACTTTTAGTGCCGGAACTAAGCAGCCGGGACGTTACAGCAGTCTATCTGGATAGAAGCGTACAGGGCGCCAACCAACCAGTAATGGTTGCATCGGCATACCTGCCATATGAACATCCAGATAGATCAGAACATTGCACAGCAGAAGTGAAGCGATTAGTGGAACACTGTAAAGAAACAAAAATACCGCTCATAATCGGGATGGACGCAAATGCTCACCACGTTATCTGGGGTAGCACGGACACCAATTCGAGAGGTAAGTCTCTAATAGAATATTTGGCAACGACAGACCTCAAAATCCTGAACTGGGGAAACGAGCCTACGTTCGTTACCGCGAACAGGAGAGAGGTCATAGACATCACACTTGTGTCTCCGGTAATAGAAACGCAATTTAAAGGTTGGCACGTCTCCAAAGATTGGACGGCCTCCGATCACAGATGGATAAACTTCGAGCTCTCTGCGGACGTGGTGAAACCAACATATTTCAGGGACCCGACGAAGGCTGACTGGGATTTATTCCTAGACAGACTGACCGCACACCGAGATTTCAAGGATCACGCACCTCGGACGCAATAAGAGGTAGAGGTAGCTCTAAGTGACCTCAAGTCAAAACTCTCGACCTCCTATCAGGCGGCGTGTCGTCTAAGGAAGACATTTGTTCGTAAGTC
>CM055406.1:64346900-64367721 GCA_029228625.1 Pseudolycoriella hygida
GCTGACAAACGTCTAAGTTTAAATTTTTGTGCTCATCAGGAGACCGAGCACAAAAGTACTGAAAATTAGAAACATGTCAAAATGGTAATTTTTGTATTGGAGCCACCTCACAGAAGAATTTTAGGACTCAGGTTCCTATCTCATAATTATGTGCTATTTATGTGCTGACAAACGCGCAAGTTTCAATTTTTGTGCTCATCAGGAGACCGAGCACAAAAATGTTGAAATATGTCAAAATCGTTATTTTTATATGAGGGGTCCATAAAGGACGTCCGCATTTTTTGCCAACAAATTGCGTGCTACATTGATGAGTACATTGTTTGAAAAGATCAATTGCAACATGGTTGTCTCCAATGTTGTGTTGAACGCGTTGAAAAATACTCCTAGCTGTAGCGAAATTTATAAGTGTTCCACGGAACGGTGCAAATATTCGTGCACTAGAATTCTTCCATTTCTGGGTGTCAATACCGATGCGTTTAAAAATGATTTTGCGAATCTGAAGCTGGCAATATTCGTGAACTTTCCAGACAATGAACCTAAATGTACACTTTGCAAGACTAGTACCTGCATTACAAGAACATTTGGTGATCACTTGTTCATTGAGGTAGGAAATTTGACAACTTTGACGATAAAAAACATAATACTGAACGAGCAAAACTTTCGGTAGATACCTGTTGCGAAGTATGGTCATCAACATGAAAATAATTTTGAAGTCATTAACGAAGTCAAGTTGGAGGATTTGCCTGTCTCTCTTGAATTTTTTGAGAAAACCTATGCTTTGTTCGGTGTGACTTTGTACCAACCCCCAACGATAAGTGACGATACCGGACACTATGTGGCAGCGGTGAAATTGAGTAACACGTGGCAGGTGTTTGATGACCTCAGGGAAAAACCATACAACATAAAAAGAACAGAAAAAGTCGTCACAAATTTTCTTTTTTATATTTTGAAAATATAACTTTGTTCAAACTTTACAAAAAATTATTATTCGAAATCAGGCTCAAATCTTTCAGTGCTGCCTTCAGTTCAGGGTTCGTCCGACAGAAGAGGAGGGGGGTCAAAAATTAAAAAAAAAATGCGGAGGTCCTTTATGGACCCTTCATATACAAATAACGATTTTGACATATTTCAACATTTTTGTGCTCGGTCTCCTGATGAGCACAAAAATTGAAACTTGCGCGTTTGTCAGCACATAAATAGCACATAATTCTGAGCTAAGAGGCTGAGTACTAAAAGTTTTCTGTGAGGTGGCTCCCATACAAAAATGACCTTATTGACATATTTGACCATTTCAATATTTTTGTGCTCTGCTCCCTGATGAGCACAAGAATTTAAACTTAGACGTTTGTCAGCACATAAATAGCACAAAAATCTGAGCTAAGAATTTCAATGTTAAAATGTGAGCGTGACGCAGTCCCCATACAAAAATGACCGTTTTGACATGTTTGCAATGTTCAGGAATTTTGTGCTCGATTACCTTATGAGCACAAAAATTGGGGTTGGTACCATCAGTGAGCACATAAATAGTACTACTTATACTGAACTCCCCACCCCCAGCACATAAATGGGAGGTGCCAACGACATACACCTGAAAGAAAGCGCGGGGCATTCTTATAATAGGGGGGCCGATAGAAACCCACAATTACCAGTGGTTTCGCCAATACCGTATCACTTATCTCAACAGTCACTGAATAAAAGGAAGAGTCAACTTTTTCAATAAAAGTATGTTCGTACGAAAGTACGAAAGTTTTTAACCCATTTTGTCCAAATTCAATTAAGGAATTCATTCTGGGAGCTGCGGGAAATGATTAAAATTAAAGGAATTTTTGATTTTTTAGTTTAAGTGATTGAGAAATAATGTAATGTATTTTCTCATTGCAGACAAACTGAAATTCAATTAAAGTTAATTTTGGTTCTTGTCATTTGAATGTACGAGTTATTGTTTTTGTTCTAATCCATTGCTGCATACAATTTAGTATGTCCTAAGAACGAATAAGCTAACATCAACAAAATTGTAGACTATAAAAATATTTTACTTTGAATATTTTATAATTGAAAATTTGATGGCTGAAAATCAAGCAAATCCTTTTTCGTGCTAAACTTTTTGTCGTACTGAATTCTACCATCGTCAAACAATTTATCGAAATGTAATCTAAACCATTATAAATTCGAAAACTCTTAAAATTTATGGACTTTTCGCAATCTTCATATTCTTTTCCAAAAAATCAATTTTCTGTATGTTTCTAGAAATTGCTTATTACGAAAGCCCTTCCGAAGTACTAGGACCGACCTACAGCCTGACTGTAACAAAAAGGTTTATTTTATACATCCTTTTTAAAGTCTTATCTTCGGCAAAAATGTTCTCCTTAAAATTCACTACAACATAACAAAAATTTATATTTTTACCCTTAACCCGACTTTGGGACCCTTAGGTAAACACCGAAACCTCTAGTTCCATGGGGAAAAATGTTCCCCTTGTATTTTTCCACAAGTTTGCCTTTGGAACCGTTTCTGTGTACCTTGTCTGTAAGAAAATATTGATGAAAAATCACTCCCTATCGTATATTTGCGCGTAGCACGACATACCATCACTCCAAGAACTGTACATCCCGAAAGACTCAAACGATTTCCGAAAATGTTTACCGTTCGCTTTGAGAGATCCATATCTTTCATTTGACATCTTACTTTGTACTTTCATTGCTATACTTTCGGATCTATGGGCGAAAACGTTTCACCGACCCTCGAAAAATCACATTTTTAGCCACATTTTCGGCTCGTTCTCCGCAGCGACTCAACCGATTCTTAGTCAAGTTAAGTACTAAACGGACAATTTTCCGATTAAATTTGAGGAAATTTTCTGCCATTTAGCAAATTTTGAGGGCTTCGGGAATATTTTCTCGTAGTGATCTCGAATTTTCTCAAATATTGTCAAGTTAGGTGGGTCTCGACGAAACCTTTCCAAAATCTGATGGTTTGCAGATACTTTTTGATGATATTTTCGTAATATTTTTCAATTTTTCGTTTTTTTCATCAAAAATCCTCGCAAAGTATTCCACAGCCTACAGCTAGTCTCTACCTTTCCCACTTGACAAAATTTGTTGCAATTTCGATACTTTTCGGATACTTTAAAAGTGCTTTTAAAGCATACTTGAAAAGTACTTTTAAATCATGCTTTAAAAGCCTACCTAACATCCTGCAGCCGACTTCACATCATCATATTCCGATACACCACTCCAAATGTAGCAAGTAAGGTTGCGTTTGAAAAATATTAACTTTGTCAAGATTATAGGATGCTTTCTACGACTTGTCGATTGAAATCGGCTTCACGAAAAGCCTCTAAAAAAGCATATTCCCGCAGAAATCGCAGTCACTTAAACTAAAAAATCAAAAATTCCTTTCATTTTAATCATTTCCCGCAGCTCCCTGATAAATATCTTTCAGGAAAAAAAGATTTTGAAAATCACCTGTATTGATTTGGTCAACAAGAAAAATTTCATTTTACTACAGAATCTAGCGATGCTACAGAGAAATTTAAAATTACAACTTTGTGGTAAAACTTCAAATTTTTTCGAAAATTTTAAAAATGAAATTCTTCAAACATTACTCTCCTACCTTTCGGATCTGACGATTCAGTTAATTTTGAAGCTGACCGAACTATTTTTTCGGAATGGTATCTGAAACAGGATTTGAGCCAAGCATTAGCTGCGTCCTTTTGTTGCTTTCGGATATGTGGAAGGTAAACGAATTCCGTCCAGTAAGTCTGAAAAGCGGATGTGAAATGGTTTGATACTGTCTAAATGACCACTTCTACTCAGTGAAGCATTCAATTTTCATTTCGTTGGGAAGGATAGATACAGCAAATGTAAAATTACCTCATTTCTCGCAAATATCGCAGCCAATTTATTCGGATTGAACTGAGGCGGAAATTCAAATTCAGATACTCTGTTGACTCGACTGATACGAGTTTCTTCCAACCATAGCGTATAACTTTTGAACAACCTGAAACCGAATATTTTCGAATAAAATGCGACCAATTGGTTAGGTAGTCTAAAGCTCACCTTGCAACTGACGCATAAAATTGCGAAAGTGCATCATCACCTGACTTCAAACCCGATTCGTTGTAATAGTTCTCCGTTTCAACAAAGAAACTTTTCAATTTTTTCATCAAACCAATATTTTGTTCGTAGAATTTCGTTGCCATTCCATATTGGTCGGTGATGCACTGTTCGTCTCTGTTAAGCGGAACTCGAGAATGGTACAAGTAAAAGAATTTTTGACATATGACTGGTAAGAGAAAGTGACTTGGAGGACAACTTATAATGAGATTAGCCAATTTGTAGATAGTCAGCGAGCTGCTTGAACAACTTTGGCATCCGACAATATTAGCCGATTTCTGAAACAAGAAAACAAGAAATCGTGATAATTGCGGCGGTGGGGGCTATGTGATTTGTCGACTGCTGTAGAAGCTGTGAAGGGAGTCTCTAGAGCCGTGTATTTTCTCGTGGCCGGCGGTGTATTTTCGCCAACTTTTGCCGGTCATTCGGCATTCGGTGCAGCGCGCATCTCTATAGTAATAATTTTAGATATTTTTCTAACTAGTGCCCTTCAAGGTTTGTCTGGTTTGGAAAACCCAATGGCGTACCCAGAGTTGACTGTCTGAATAAAGAAACGGAACAGTGGGTGAGAAAAACAGTCTCACAGCCCAACTTTTGTCCAACTTTAGCTGTGAGAGATTTTTAATAAAAAGAAAAAGAAGAGGCCACTGCGGAAAGTGTCAGTTTTCGTGCCGGGGAAAGTAGAGGAATTCAACGTGTTAATGCGCAGAATTCAACTAATGAACCCGACGCTGAAGCCGACCGAATGGGTAAAATTTAAAGGACATGAGAAGGAAGGAGGTCAACTCATTTACTTCGGTATGCCAGAAGAGCACGTTCAGGACCTGGAAGCGTTAGAGAGCACAGACTAACAATGCTTACGTTCCGAATTCAGAAGGAGGAGGAACAATCTAAATGAACCACCGCACCTCGAGAAGAACCCCCTGCATTCGGATGTTGCAGGGAAACATACAGCACGGCAAAGTAGCGACGAATAACATCAGTCAGCACCTAAAAGCCGGTAAGTCTGATATAGCACTCATTCAGGAACCCTATTGGGTTAATAACAGAGTGAAGGGGTTAAGCAATTCAGGTGAACCGTTTTCGCGGGCACCAAAAATAGCAACCCCCGAACTTGCATTTTCGTTAACAATAAATTTAACGCACTTTTAGTGCCGGAACTAAGCAGCCGGGACGTTACAGCAGTCTATCTGGATAGAAGCGTACAGGGCGCCAACCAACCAGTAATGGTTGCATCGGCATACCTGCCATATGAACATCCAGATAGATCAGAACATTGCACAGCAGAAGTGAAGCGATTAGTGGAACACTGTAAAGAAACAAAAATACCGCTCATAATCGGGATGGACGCAAATGCTCACCACGTTATCTGGGGTAGCACGGACACCAATTCGAGAGGTAAGTCTCTAATAGAATATTTGGCAACGACAGACCTCAAAATCCTGAACTGGGGAAACGAGCCTACGTTCGTTACCGCGAACAGGAGAGAGGTCATAGACATCACACTTGTGTCTCCGGTAATAGAAACGCAATTTAAAGGTTGGCACGTCTCCAAAGATTGGACGGCCTCCGATCACAGATGGATAAACTTCGAGCTCTCTGCGGACGTGGTGAAACCAACATATTTCAGGGACCCGACGAAGGCTGACTGGGATTTATTCCTAGACAGACTGACCGCACACCGAGATTTCAAGGATCACGCACCTCGGACGCAATAAGAGGTAGAGGTAGCTCTAAGTGACCTCAAGTCAAAACTCTCGACCTCCTATCAGGCGGCGTGTCGTCTAAGGAAGACATTTGTTCGTAAGTCTCGATACTGGACAAAGCAGATAGAGAAGCTTAGGAAGATGTCACGCCATTTGTACAATAAGGAACAGCGCATCCGTAGCGCAGAGAGTTGGGATTCGTATAAAGCGGCACTGAGGGAGTATAAAAACTCCATAAGAAAGGCAAAGAGGACGGCATGGCTGAAATTCTGTGACGAAGTCATAGATCTAAAAGCCACTGCCAAACTCAACAAAACCCTAGCGAAAGACCCAGTTTACCCAGAAATGTTAAAACGCAGGAACGGGACATATACTGAATCAAATGAGGAAGTAGTGGACCTCCTGATGGAAACACATTTTCCGGGTAATATACAGGTCTCACAGACTGAACCCCAGTCCGCAAGAACGCCAAATTCTACGGACTGGAATCTAGCAGAAACTATCGTAACCAATCGCAGACTTCAATGGGCTATAAATTCGTTCAAGCCATACAAGTCGCCAGGAAACGACGGTTTCTATCCGATAGTTCTTCAGAAGTCAGTTCATGTAATAATGAAGCCTCTGAAAAATATTATTCAGGTCATCCTCGCTTTCCCAATTCATGGAGGAATATTAAGGTTATCTTCATACCTAAGCCCGGGCGTATAACCTACGACCAGGCCAATTCGTACAGACCGATCAGTTTAACGTCCTTCGTCCTGAAGACGAACGTCCTTCGTCCTGAAGACGCTTGAAATGTTATGCGATAGGTACATAAGAGACACAATTTTGAAGGTTAAACCTTTACACAGAAATCAACACGCCTACCTATCAGGGAAGTCCGTAGACACCGCTCTGCATCAAGTAGTGCATAGCCTGGAGATGAACATGAAGCACGATAAACTCACCTTGGGGGCGTTTATTGATCTGGAAGGAGCCTTTAACAAAGTAACTTTTAGAGCAATAAATGCCGCCTTGAGAAAGTTCGGCTTGGACGGAACCCTAATAAGGTGGATAATGGCAATGCTTGGAAACAGGCTATTGACAGTAAATATGCTTGGCGTCAGTAGAACTGGTTTAGTAGATAGAGGCTGTCACCAAGGGGGAGTACTACCTCCGATTCTTTGGAACATGACGGTTGATGATCTGCTAACTAAGTTGAACGAATCGGGGTACGTAGCAATCGGTTACGCCGACGACATAGCGATACTCGTGTCAGGGCCTTTCGAAGAAGTATTTGGCCAATTAATGCAAAGGGCCTTCAGCCTTGTTGAAGAATGGTACAACGAGTCAGGACCGAGGGGTGACGCACTTCTGGGAATAAATGGAATAAATGGGAATAAATGGAATAAATATTGGAATAAATGATAATTTTTTCAAATTCGTCAAAACCTCAAATAGACTTAATTTTGATGGCAACGCACGCAACAAACCATACTAATGTGTCAAAAAGTGAAAAAACCCACTTTTGAAAACTTAAAAAAATTTTTGTTGAAAAATGGAATAAATGGAATAAATAAATTTATTCCATTTATTCCCAAAAAAATAAAATTTAATCTGAAGATGGTTTAAATGCTTTATAATTTGTGCAAACCTTTATTTGAACTTATTTGTCTAACTTGTGATGTGTTTGGTTCAGATATTTCGCAAAAACAACAAACAAATTTTTGGGAATAAATGGAATAAAAGAATAAATGGAATAAATGAAGTGCGCCACCCCTCGGTCAGGACTATCGGTAAACCCCGATAAAACCGTACTGGTGCTATTCACCAACAGGAGGAAGGTCCAAGCATTTAATAAACCGAAACTTTTCGGAAAGCAACTAGTGTTGACACACAAAGTCAAATACCTTGGAGTCATACTAGATGAAAAGCTGACATTGAGGGAACACACAGCAGAAAGAATCAGCAAATCAATTAGAATTTTCTGGCAGTGCCGCAGCGCGATCGGTAAAAACTGGGGATTAAGACCCTCAGCTTTATGCTGGTTGTACACGGCGTTAGTCAGACCGATACCGGCAGGAACAGTTAGGGCGAAGAAAGAGCTGACACACGTGCAAAGACTAGCATGTGTGGGAATAACTGGAGCGATGACGTCGACCCCAACGGCAGCCCTTCAAGTCTTGCTGTCACTCAGTCCCATTGATTTATTCATAAATCAAGAGGCAGAGCGGACAATAGCGAGATTATTCACGAGCGGCCAATGGTTGGCGCTGAATAGGAATATGGGACACGCGGCCATTTTGAATTCACTGAAGAAAGACCTTAGAGAAATACCCAACGACCGCATTCCAACAACGTTTAAATTCGAAAAAAAACTTCGAGACACTCCTCCCGGGTAGGGAGGAGTGGCTAGGCGGGACTTGTCCTGTGATTGGAGACTTTATAGTCTACACAGATGGATCCAAGACGGAGGACGGAACGGGGGCAGGTATTCATTGCGAGGAATTAGAACTTAACACATCAATTCCCCTCGGAAAACTTGCCACAGTGTTTCAGTCTGAGACCTTTGTCATCAAACAGGATTGCAAGAGACTGACAGAGAAACGACTTATCAATAAGAGAACAGCAATATGCTCTGACAGTAAGTCGGCCATCGGAGCGCTTTCAAGTTGCAAGCTGTCAGCGAGATCGGTACTCGGGGCTAGAGTAGCTCTGGAATCCCTAGCAGAGAACAACGAAGTATCGCTTGTTTGGGTCCCAGGCCACTCAGATGTCCCGGGTAACGAAATTGCAGACGAACTAGCGAGAAGAGGCAGTGAGAAACGGCTCATAGCCCCGGAACCGGTAATCGGAATACACGAGGGACTAATATCGACGCTGATAAGGCGTAGAACAAAAGAAAGGCACCAGCGTGTTTGGGAAAACCTAAACACGTGCAGACAGGCAAAGGAATTTTTGGCAGGTTGCAACGAGCACACTCTGGAGCCTGGACAAGAGATCGTTAAGAAGGATAATAGGAGTGCTGACGGGTCACAATAATCTGAGATACCATCGAAACAAGATGGGACTCAGTGATGACCCGAACTGCAGGAGGTGCGGAGACGTGCCGGAAACAGCAATGCACTACCTATGTCACTGTCCCGCTTTAGCGGGACTCA
This sequence comes from Pseudolycoriella hygida, assembly GCA_029228625.1. Taxonomy (NCBI): domain Eukaryota; kingdom Metazoa; phylum Arthropoda; class Insecta; order Diptera; family Sciaridae; genus Pseudolycoriella; species Pseudolycoriella hygida. Next base: position 64,355,862 of record CM055406.1, read on the forward strand.
GGGCGCAATGTCTAGGGGACTTCCACCTAACAATAGAAGAATTCCGTAAAGTACCACTCCCAAAAGTCCTCTCTTTTATCACAGGGAACAATTGGTTGGAGGTCAGCGCCACATAACCACCACAATCATCATACACGAACAATAGCCAGGAACCATAAAACTCACCCCATCACACTACACCACACACACACACACACAAATCGGGAGAAGCACAATGGGCCCAAGAAAGATGGCCTCAGTGCTAATAATTGTGATCAATTGCATCAATTGTAGCTTTTATACCTGTGAAATAAATCAATCAATCAATCAACTAGTGCTGAAACAACAAACATTTTACTCATCGTTTTTGGAATAACCTTTTTCTAATTTATGCGAAAATTGGAGAGTGTGTCAATATTTCAAAACGTTTTATCGGCTCGTGCTCAGTGGAAAAGTCGTTTTACTGCTGTGGAAAACTACTGTTTCTCTGACCAAGCATTTCCCTACGATGTTGAAGAATTAATCAAGAATAATAATTCACCTTTATAACGGTGTCCATCGAAAATTTGTCGCTAGTGTCCTGCAGTTGTCGTAACAATTCCGGCCAGAGCTTGGTCTGTATTTCCAAAACCTCATGTTCAACTTCTAAAGCCAACAGTGCCAGCCATAATGCGTTCGGTGATGGGGGAGGGAAGGGACCAGCCGGTGCGCTTATTAAAAATGTGAGAAATGAAGATTGCTTGGTACTATTTGTATCATCGGAATTCTGTTATGAAAAATGTGAACGGGTTTGGTCAAACTTGAAGTTTTGGTATGCATTTCCTTTTTACCGTATACATAAATCGGAAGTATTCCTTTGCACTGTACCATGCGTCTTGGAATTGATATGCGACCTTTAAGATTAAATCGATTATGTATATTGCATTCACATCTTTGAACCAATTTTGATTGCTAGTTAGACATTGCAGCCATAAATTAACCAGCAACACAGGTGACCGAAGACCATAACTGACGTAATTTATTATTTGGAATTGAATCATGTTTCCCAATAGCTCAACGACCGGTCCTAAGTCGCTGCTAATTAGGTCCTTTGCCATTTTTATGTACGTCTTATCGGCAGACAACAGTTGCGACAGAATCGTTTGAAATCTGCAGATATGTTTTTTGTAAATAATTTTTTTTTTGTGAAAATGTTAGTAACGCACTTTTCGGAACCGCTCAGACTTTCAGGACACTCCAGAAATAATGGTACAACCAATTGAATGCATCGAATTACAATCGAGTGACGATAGTCACACAGCAACGATTGCATTTGCATAAAGCCTTTGTGACAAATTTGTGGAACAGAATGACCCCACACTGAACATAAAATTGACAAATATAATGCAATGGGTCGAGAATCGCTAACGCCTTGATGAATCGCCTTTATCTGTTGCAACTCAGGTATGTACTTCATTATGTCCGATGGATTGTGTAGTGTTTGAACGATTGAGTCGCTGCTTTGATCCATACAATGCAAACGTAGAAGAGCTATCATGTTCCAACACCATGTGGTAAATTGTTGTCGTGTAGTTTGACCTTTTACCAAGTTTGAAACGTTGCGAACGCTCTCTGATATTCCGGATGATCCAACCACTTCAGGAACATGTTTAGAAGAGACTTCGGCTATTAAACAAGCTACACGAATGTGGACATCGTGCGAAAGGAAAAGCTGATGCTCCCTGGCGTAACAGAAATTTGGTGTTAGAATATCTCTACAATGAGAAAATGAATGACAATTTACTCATTAAAGCCCCAATTCAGTCGACTGAAAATTGTCCTCGCTAAGAGACTTTTCGTTGAGTCAAAGCTGTTGTTCAGAATCAAGGATGCTGCGTACTCAAAATCTGCCTCAGATGGCCTCCATTTATCTAATGGCAGAGATTTGAATAGATAAACCGCATTGTCTACCTGAAAATTTCACCACAACATTCAACTAATAACTTGGAAAGTCTCGTCTTGTGTCTTACCATTTCATAATTGTCTTTTATTTCTGCAAGAATTGACGAAATAAGATACGGATGCAGCGTCGTTATATTCACAATCAAATCACGAGAAATTTTGTAGCAAAGTTCTTTCATTGACGGACTGACGAAACCAATCTGAGGGACATACCAAAATTCAAAACTCGAATATTTTTACGGTTTCTCACACATTCTACCCGAAATATGTCCATGGTCACACGAACCACAAATTCCCATTCGCTTACATCTCTTGACAATGCCATGGATGAGAACGTTTGTAATAAATAATAAAGGTCATCGGATGGCAGATCTGTCATTGAATCGTTGAACAAATCGTTTCGATTGTATTGGAGAACCATTCGCTTGAAATCTAATCAAATTTTATGAGAACCTTTTCCGAAGTGGAAACAATGAAACAAATACCGTCTTCAACATTTTCTATAACAGTGTCAGTGAAGCCAACAACTAACGCGTAGTACATCTTCCAAATAGTCTGAGTGCACACGTCGGAAAAGGGTAGAATGGCAAGGTATTGCCAAGCACCTAAACTACGTGACTTGTAGATGTGTTCAATGGCTCGCAGTACAAAAGTATCGTATTCCACTTGTATTCGAAGACAAAGTTGTGGATCTTTGGAAGTAGAATTAGTTCTGAAAATTTAAACAAAATAATTAAAATGTTGTTGACTAATTGAAATGAAAATATTTTACTTGAAAATTTGATTTAAATTCGATACATAAAGCACGGTGTGGCGAACTAATAAGCTAAGCATCTTTGAAAATTGTTTAAATCGTTCAGTATCGTACGTTTTCAATCCTTGGCCGAGTAACTGAACCAAATTTGTGCCAAAAGCAATAAATCGCAACAGATGATGTCCGGTAACTGAATTCTCAGCAATTGTATATTGGTCATAGCGTTTGGTGGCAAATGTCATCTGGCTGAAATGGCAATTCCAATTCAACTTTTTTTCAAAATGAAAGTTATGAAACTCACGCAAATAGTTCTTCAAACGGCAGTTGATTTAGAAACAAAATTAAATCATTTTCTTTCAATCCAATGCAATCTCCAGTCGGCGTATTATCTTCGTCACCGTCCGAGTCCACTGAAAACGGTTTTGCAGATAATTAACTGAGAAATTGACAAGTTCAATTGAAGCGAAATGGAAAAATGCAACGAATAGAGAAGTGTATTGTCGGCTTTGTAGCCTGGGGCCATAAAGTGATGTTACGGAATGTTTTAGCCAACATCGAGAAAAAACTTTTAAACTTAAGTACACAAAGTAAGCAGCCTGATGTCAAAAATTGGTAAGGCTTACTGGCCTATTCTATGCAAACCGTGACGCCTGTAATGTAAGGAACGGTAATGCTGCCTTAACCGTAGGAAATAGCGAAATCATACGTTCGGCAGTTGTGAACAATTTTTTCATAGAACACAAAATTTGGACTCTTGGACGACTCAGGAGAAATTTTCGTTTTGGAATGGCCCATCAGGTCAATTTAAGGTCAAAAATTAAAATTGATTTTTCCAATATTTTTCTTCAAATCCTTGAGAAAGAAAATGATTTGAAAAAAAAAATCAGGTCAATCAGGTCGACCTGAAAATTTTGTATGGAATTTTGACCTGATAGTGAGCCTTAATAGCGTATCACTGTGACGGCATTGATGAATGCTGTATGACACACTAATTTTCATCTTCACATCAAGCTGCGTTCTTGACTATGTTCGTGGAAATGAAGATGGCAGCAGCAGAGTCACAAGGAAAAAAAACTTAGAGAAAATCAGCGAGGATTTCAAACGAATCATGCTCGGAGCGGTAGCGGAGAGCGTGACGCCGTCCCCACACCCAAAAAAAACGTCAACAAAAATTTCATATGCCGCTTTTCCGGGAAAATTCTGGAAAAGCCGTGGCATGTGGAAAAGTAATAAATTTTTAGGTAATGCTCGGAGTTTTCGAATTTTAGCTCCGAAGTGACAATAGCTTCTTCGGGAAAGTTATAGAGTTTGGTCAGGAGAACTTTTTGGGATCTTAACAAAGTGGCTGCCAGCAGTCAAACTGGCGCCATCTTGAATTTTCCCAAGCAATAAATTACGTTTTTTTTCGTTTTCGAATTTTAGCTTCGGAATGACACTACTTAGAGAGATGGTTCCTTCGGGAAAGTTATAGAGTTTGGTCAGAAGAATTTTTTTGTATCTTAAGAAAATGGCTGCCAGCTGTCATACCGGCGTCATCTTGGATTTTCGTTTATACTTTTTCAGTTTTCGAATTTTAGCTCCGGAATGACACTAGAGAATTTTTTGGGATCATAAGAAAATGGCTGCCAACTGTCAAAGTAACGCATCTTGGATTTGTTGCTATTTTTTGCTGTATAAGAATACCTAGACAGTTTTTTTCTTCAGGAAAGTTATATGAATCAGTGGGAAGAATTGGTGACACGAAGTGTTCCAAAGGTAGCCGAAGGTGACATGAAGTGTTCCGAAGGTAGCCGAAGGTGACACGAAGTGTTCCGAAGGGAGGCGAAGTTGACACAAAGTATTCCGAAGGTAGTCGAAGGTGATACGAAGTGTTCCGATGGTAACCGAAGGTGTTGGAGAACAATTTTTTTCGGAGAAAAATTTTTTTGGAGAAAAACTTTTTTGTATAAAATTTTTTTTGGAGAAAATTTTTTTTGGAGAAAATTTTTTTCGAAAAAGTTTTTGGAGAAAATTTTTTCGAAGACAATTTTTTTTCGAAGACAATTTTTTTCGGAGAAAATTTTTTTCTAAGAAAATGTTTTTCAAAAAATAGCAATTTTTTCAACAGCTGAAAACTTCCAAAACGACTGATATCACAACAAAAACCTCTTAAAAGGTACACGCAAAGAAAAGATACAATTGCGGCATTTTTAATGTTTTTATTTATACTTGAGCGTAACGTACTTATATTTACGGGGAATGCAAAATCGTAAGTAAGTGTTATCAATTATAATTATAATTACTGTGAATATAACTTCATTATTATATTCGCAGTGATTAGGTTATTCTCGAAGCAATTATAATGCAAAATTTTACCCTGGAAGGGAAATAAGAGTGAAAATTGTATTTGTAAGAAACACTTTTAAAAAAGGTAAAATTTGCATTAACCGTAATCATAATGACTGAATGTGCTCCAAATAAATGTCGATAATTTTAATCAAGCTCGGAGCGGTAGCGGAGACGTCCATAAACCCAAAAAAACTCCATACAAAAACCTTTGGGACAAGACGCGATGTATCGGCGAACTTTGGAGTTTTCTCCCCTGCCCCCTCCCCCTCCAAATTATTAAAAAAAAACTACTTCCTATCCTGATTCTAACGCACTTTGGATCATCAAAATCGGTTGAAAACGAGCCGAGATATCGCCAATCAAAGATGACCAATTTCCATAATAGTAAAAATATGTTTGAAAATAATCAAAATGTTATTCCTGTGTTGCGCGTCCACGTCCACGATGTATCTATGTCTGTATGTCTCTATGTATCTATCTAATTTTTTTTTCTCGAGAACCGCCCGGGCGACTTCCTTAAAATTTTTAGGGAAGTTCAGTTTCGGTCCCAAATGGAAAATTCAGCCGGTGGCTACCCCCAAAAAAATCTTGGAACTGAGTTATTGGCCTTCAAAGTTTTCATACAACCCCCATATATGAAAATCCACCAACAACGGGAGCACCTCTTCGGCTATATCTCGGCCGGTAGTGGTCAGATCGCAGTGAATGGGGTATCAAATGAAAGGTATCCATCTCACGAAGCCAACGGAACTTGTGGACTACAAGAAAAATTTTTTTTGAAGTGACCGAAAATGATGTGTAATGATGTGGAAAGTGCGTAGGATGATGTGGGAAGTGTGTGGGATGATGTGGGAAGTGTGTGGAATGAAGTGGGAAGTGTGTGGAATGAAGCGGAAAATGTGTAGAATCAATTAGGAAGTGTGTCTGACTATGCGGGAAGTGTGTGGGACAGGGCCTATTTTTGAGAAAATTTGTAAAAATTTGAGAAAACTTAAGAAAATTTGAGAAAATTTTCTCAAGTTTTCTCAAATTTGTTCAAAATTTGTAAAAATTTTTTTGAAAATTGATAAAAATTTTGTAGCATTAGTGATGTTTTTTACTCGAAAAATTGTTCAAACGACCTATTTTAGGTGTTTTCGGGCATCCTAGAATTATTAACATAAGTACTAAGGGCTGAATTTTCAGCCATCCGTTCATTCTTGGTTTCTTGTGGTTTTTTTCATCTGCACGAAAAAAAAAATCGAGAAAATTTGAAAAAAAATTCTCAAAAATAGGCCCTGGTGAGGGATGATGTGGGAAGTGTGGGGAATGATTTGGGAAGTGTGTGGGATGATGTGGGAAGTGTGTGGAATGATGTTTTTCGAAGAAAAGTTTTTTTCGAAGAAATTTTTTTTCTAAGGAAATTATCTTTTCTGGGAAATTTTTTTTTCGGAGAAAAATTTTTTCAAAAAATAGTATATTTTTCATATGAATTTTAGTTATAACAACTGGAAACTTTCAAAACGACTAACATCACAACAAAAACCTCTTAAAAGGTAGAGTGTGCCGCGGAATAATTTTTCAACACTTTCAGTTTTTACATGCAAAAATTAAAATTTACTCAAATTGCATTATTTCGTCGTTGGGTCCGCCATTTGTTACGCAATTTTTTTAACACAACGGACTGCGTCACTAAAAGGTTTTTTTTTTGTTAGACAATGCCAAAAAAATTTTTTTCATCGATTTTTTTTTAAATTAATTCGTTAACAGTCGAACATAAAGAGCTTCCAATCAATTAGTTTGAAAATATTTTGGATTTTACAAAATCCCAAAAATTGTGATCCGCGCTTTTTTCCAGACAATTTCCCCATAAAATATGAGGTTGGCAATGAGAAATTATCACAAAATTTCGCGATAATCCCAAATTTACACGCAAAAATTTAAATTCACCTTAAACAATCTACGCAATAACAAACAAAAGTCAAATTTTTGCAGCGCATTTGTGACGCAAATTTTTTAACACAACGGTTTGTTTTAAAAAAAGCGCTGCAATTAAAACTTTGAACACAAGATTCCATTCAAACAAACTTCTGCGTATTATCAGCGATAGCGTCACTTCAAGCGATATCATTAATTTTGGAAGGGGACTTTCGGACTGCGTCACACTTTACCTTTTAAGAGGTTTTTGTTGTGATTTAAGTTACATTAAAGGGAAAATAATCGATGAAATTTACCTAATACCCAAAGATCATCCTTCACACCATCCAACACCTTAGAATCGTCTTTCAACTGTGCCAAAAATTCATTTCTCGTCTTAATTGGTAACAAAAGGCTACGTAATAATGCCATGCAATGGTGAACCTCGTCGTTATTGAATATTGACTTATCTGGAGTCTCTGTTGGTATCGGAATTTGAATAAAACGTGATGCCCACGATGCCACGCCAGCAGGGCATCTGAGAATGTGATACAGCAAGAAAAGATGATCTTGCCACGTTGCCAACCGTAACAGAACTGCAACTAATTTTTTCAACCAGTTTTTGATTTCTTTGGCGAATGTCTGAAAACGGAAAATTTGTTTTAGGAAGTGACAATGAGATATGAACGTATGACTCAATATGGTTGTAAGATCATTAAAAAAGAAAACAAATTCTTAACTTACTTTATCAGGCTGAGATCGTCGTGTAAAGCAAAACAAAATTGAAATCGATAATCGAATTTCCTGCATCACTGACATCAGGTCATCTCTTATACTAAAATGTAACTTAATTGGTTCGTTGCTTGAATCAATAGAAAATTCTGGTCGTGACATTATCAACTCGTCAATGTGTCGTTCGATTTCCAATCGCCAAATCTCCGAGTTGTACATACTAAATGATCTGGTGCATATAAGATTTGTTGAATCTGTGAGTAACGATTGCACCTTATCGACCAACGGCTCGTCCAGCACGGCAAAGTCGTAATTCTCGCTCCCATTGACGACCGTTCCATCCATACACCTTCCTGAATATCTGACATTTCGGTTTTCAACCGACCAAAACGCCGACGTATCATCAGGTATCAATTTTTTTAGGTTCTGTATGTCTGCGTGATTCAACAGTAAATTGTATCTACTTTTGGAATATTTCATGAGAAGGTCGTATAGTATGTGATCCCTATAGTTGGATTGTAATTCTGCGTTGATAAATTCGTCTTCGAACAATTCTGCCATTGGTATTTCCGGGTTGCAATACAGCTCCTTCAATTGCTCCTGGTTGAATGGTTTACATTTGAGCAGAGGAGTAGCCTTTTCTATATGAACCGGTGCACATATTTCAGCTTCTAAGGCTTCTACATCTTCTAGTTTAGGATAAGAAACATTTATTATTGTGGGAAGTGATTCCTCCGGCGCTGACGGAATTTCGTTCTGTATCGCAAGTTGAGGCGTATGGTTCACTTCCACTTCGATTCCTGTTTCGATATCACCCTGAATTTCTTTTTTCGTTTCTTCGAAGGCTTCATCTTGCATTTTGTATTCGAATTGCTCACTTTCTTTATCAAATATTTTGATTCGGCTCAGATTATCAGAATATTCTGAAAAGTTTAAAAAATTATACATTTTTATCACGCTTGTTACAATAATAGCGCCTCGTATGATAAAAAAGCAATATGCAGGCTCGTAGGATTTGATTCAGAAACTTGCATTTATTGCGCCTATGGAACTGTGTAGCAGTTCAATAACAACACAACCCTTCAATTAACAAGCAGAACGTCCTTATTCTTAAGAAAACAGTAATTTTTTGGCTTTAATTTTGTACTTTTCAAATAAATAGAAATTTCTCAAAAAATGATTCTAGATGGGCTCAGAATTACTTCAGACGTCCCGATCCCGACGAAAGCCTTACTTAAAGAATTAGTTATTTGTGTCTCTGCTTTGGACAGTTGTAGATCTAGCAAAGCCTATGCCAATGCCTAAGAATGTCAAATTTTTTCTTTACTTTGGCATGATAAGGATTCGAGAAGAGCGGGTCGACTATTTTTCGAAACCCGACCCGGACCGAACCCGACCCGATAAAATTTTTCGAAACCCGAAACCCGAACTGTTTCAAAACCCGACCCGGACCGAACCAGACACTCAAGTTTTTCGAAACTCACAACCCAAATTACTTCGAAAAAAAAATTATTTCAAGGCCCGACATCTGCATTCTTCACGGACCTTAGACTAAAACAAAATTCGTGTAATGTAAAATGATCAAATTTAGACGAGTTTTGTAAAATATAAAAAGGAAATAAAGGATCGGGACCCAAATAAAATGATACAACAACCCGACCCGGACCGAGCCCGACCCGATAAAATTTTCGAAACCCGAAACCCATGAACCCGAAAAAAACAATTCGGGTTCGGGTTCGGGTCGGGTTTTTCGAAGTTTCGGGCAACCTGCTCATCTCTAGTAAGGATTGGATTAAACAAGTAGGCTAGTTGGCAGCAATTTCTTTCGTTCCCTTCGTGGAACAAGGTCTTAAACCCAATTAACCAAATTCTTCGTTCGGACATTGAACAAAAGAAGCTTTTGAAAGCTTTCATTGCTCTTTGTTCGAACGAATTTCCGCTGAAGAATTTGGTCAATTGGGAAAGTGATCCTTCGGGTGAGAGAAGTGGTCTATATAAAATTGGCCGCTGCTATTCGCAGACACTGCGAATAGTTTTTCTTGGAGACTATCAATAATTAATTGAATTCGTACGTTTTTGGACCCGTACGAAGTACAAAGGACCTATACGTTTACTACAAACAATTTTATTGTAACATGCAGTAGATCGAGGTGGGAGGGGGGATGCATCTATTATCGTCTAGAGATGACGAATCAGCAATAAAAAAAATGTCCGTCTGTCCGTCTCCACTTTTTTTTCCAAACGGCTCAACCGATCAGCCTAAACTTCTTTTTCCCTGAAAGGTACATGCCCCCCATGATTCAAGTTCGAAGATGAGCAAAATCGATCGAGTGGTTCCGGAGATATGGTCGAGGAAGTGACCAAAAACATGGTTTTTCGAGGGTCGGTGAAGCTTTTTCGCAAATATCTCAGCAAGTATAGCACGGAAATTCCTCATTTTGGTGTCAAAAGAAAGCATTTGATGCCACAAAACTGGGAAAACAATTTTGTGTGAACCGGTACAGGGGTCTGGGCACTGGCACCAATGGAGTGGACGAAGTTGAGTTTCTTGGCCATATACGAAAACAGTTTTTCGTCTATATTTCCTTAACTATGCAATATGGAGATTTACTGTCAAAGGCAAAGTTGTAGAGAATTACATTTAAGTGAACGCGTGTTTCAGGGTTTTGGTGAAATATGGCCCAATACTGGTATATGACCTCTTCCATAATTGGGCAGGATGACCCAGATCTCCAGAACTATGAGAGTTGGAAAGTTGGTTCCAAAGACGAAGTTGTAGAGAATTAAATTTAAGCGAACGCGTGTTTCAGAGTTTTGGTGAAATATGGCCCAATACTGGTATATGGCCTCTTCCATAATAGGGCAGGATGACCCAGATCTCCAGAACTATGAGAGTTAGAAAGTGGGTTTCAATGGCGAAGTTGTAGAGAATTAAATTAAAGCGAACACGTGTTTCAGGGTTTTGGGAAACGAAAAGACTCCTTGCACATTGTGCAAATAGTCTCTACTATATATTGTTGGCTATTTACACTGTGTGCAAACAGCCGAAGGTATATAGAAGAGACTATTTGCACAATGTGCAAATAGCCAACAATATATAGAAGAGACTATTTGCACATGGAAAGACGTAACATTCAACCAAAACTCTTACACAAAGAAGAAATTTTTCATCAACTTTATAATATGTTCATGATATGTATATGTATTTATACATGTATATGGAAAAGTTTTCCTTTTACGAAATATCACGAAAACTAGTTGGCCTACGAAACTAGGGCATTTGCGCTTTAATGAAACGTTACGAAAAGCTAGTTGGCTTACGAAGCTAGGGAACTAACTTTTACAAAATATCACAAAAACTAGGTGGCTAACAAAGTTGGGAAACTTTTCCTTTTACGAAATGTGACGAAAACTAAGTGACCTACGATACTAGGGAATTTGCGCTTTAATGAAACGTCACGAAAAGCTAGTTGGCTAACGAAGCTAGGGAACTTTTTCTTTTACGAAATGTCACAAAAAAGTGCTATGAAAGCTACGTAGGTAACGAAAGTAAGGAAGTTTTCCTTTCACAAAATGTCACAAAATGTCACAAAAAGTTTTTGGGTAAGGAAACTAGAATTAGTACTACGTCTAAGTGTGCAAATAGTCTCTTCTATATATTGTTGGTTATTTGCACATTATGCAAATAGTCTCTTTTACTACATGGGGTGAAAAGTCCGCGGCCTCACATAGAGATGGCGTCATTACTTCAGAATTTTTGTAAACATTCAGTAGTACCACCCTTTACTTGTCTACAGCCAAAATTTCCTGACATTTGGTGTCATATTTTTCGAATTACTGTCAATAGAGTGACGCAGGTTTTTGTTGTTCGTAAAAAATGGAAAATAATGAATTCCATGTGTTGATTAAACATTGTTTCTTAATGGGAAAAAATACGGTGCAAAGCAAAGAATGGCTTGATAAGTGTTATGGCACATCTTCTCCGTCGTATACAACGGTCAAGAAGTGGCATGCTGAATTTAAACGAGGTAATACAAGCACCGATGATGCCCCACGTTCAGGGCGTCCAAGTGAAGCAGTTACTGAAGAAAACATCAAAAGAATCCATCGTATTGTTTTGGCTGATCGGAAAGTTAAAGTTAGTGAAATAGCTGACATCCTCAAAATATCAACAGAACGGGTGCGACACATTTTACACGAGTATTTGGACATAAAAAAGCTTTCTGCGCG
>CM055406.1:64377151-64391744 GCA_029228625.1 Pseudolycoriella hygida
AATATTCCGGCCGACGATTCTGTATGGTAGTGAGAGTTGGGTTGACTGCGGATATCTCGTGCATGGCCTGGAGGTTTCTGATATGAGGGTTCTTAGGAATATAGCGAAGGTTAATAGGAGGGAGCAGTGGGATAATCATATAAGGAACGACGACATTAGGGAAAATTTAGGGATTTCGTCAGTGGAAGAGGCGGCAAGGGCCAGTCGTCTGCGCTGGTTCGGGCACGTTCAAAGGATGGGTAATAACAGGCTACCGAAAAGGATCTTGGATGCACAAGTCCCGGGTGTTAGGCCAAGGGGTAGACCAAGGAGAAGGTTTATCGATTCAATTAAATCAGATTTAGAAGTTAGGGGACTTTCTCTGGGCGAACAAACCATCTCCTTGGCGGGCGATAGGAGGGCATGGAGGACGATAGTTCACCAATCTGGGGTTGCGACAGAAAGACCTCACACCGGAAGGTACTAACGGTCTATAAAGTTTGATGATGATGATGATGATGTTGCCTCTATAAGGAAAACGAATGGTTATCCATCTACAATGTCCTTAAACGGTGAAAAAGCATCGACACCAGGAATTATTTGCAACCTCTTCAGTATTTGCAACCTCTCCAATGGAACCTTTGGGAATTCACAAAGTGACTGACGTCTATACTGCCGTAATTTGCATAAGAAACTTAATGACATCATTTTGAGAGAGAAAATATATGAAATTCTCTCTCAAAATGTCATCACTAAGTTTCTTATGCAAATTACGGCAGTATAGTTATGTATTGACGAAGAACGAAGTTCGTCGTGCTTTAATGCGAATCGAGGCAAAGAACGGTTCTGGACCGGACGGTATTTCTCCTCTTCTTCTAAAAGAATGCGCTAATGTCCTAGTAGCTCCTTTACAATACCTATACAATTTATCATTATCGACACGTGAATTTCCTGAACGATGGAAAATCTCAGAACTGGTACCGATACATAAGAGCGGTTCTAGGAATAATATTCGCAACTATAGAGGTATATCAGGTATATCTATGTTGCCGATTGTCGGTAAAATTTTTGAATCAATAGTATACGTTAGACGCACAGTCGACCTTAGATGCGCCATTTCAAAAGTTCAGCACGGATTTTGCAAAGGTCGTTCTACAGTAACAAATCTCGTTGAGTTTACGAACTACGCATTAACCCTGATGAAATCGGGTTCACATGTTGATGCCATTTATACGGACATACGTAAAGCGTTTGATCGGGTGAATCACCGCCTTCTCGTTCAAAAACTGAAAGAATTGGGAGTTACTCGACTGGTTGAAGTCGTATTTGGAAAATCGTTCACAGTTTGTTAAGATTCTCAGTTGGAAATCCTCCAGCTTTTACGTGCTATCTGGACTGCCTCAGGGAAGTCACCTCGGGACGCTTCTCTTCATTCTGTTCATTAATGACGCAACAGAAATTTTCCAATTCGCCAAAGTAGGCGTTTTCGCAGATGACTTGAAGTTATATGCGAGTGTTACTTCAACGGTGGATGCCTTGCCTTTACAGGAGGATGTTGATCGGTTTGCCGAGTGATGTAAGAAAAACAAAATGGTGTTAAGCATAGATAAATGGCAAACAATGTCGTTTCATCGCAAATCGAATCCGACAGTTTATGACTACAGCATAGCAGACACCCTTATTTTAAGAGTTCGGGAAATACGTGATCTTGGTGTTATTCTGGATGAGAAACTATAGACTTCAGCAGCCATATTGCCAAAATTGTCTCGAAAGCATACTCGATGCTAGGTTTTTAAAAAGGACTTTTTATGATCTGAGAAATCTCAAGGCCCTGACAAGCATTCTGCTTACTGATTTGGACTTTAAAATTTTTATCAGACTGTAGTAACTCCGGTTGCCAAGAGTTACCCGTCTTTTGATTTCGTCTATGATTACGTTGTCAGAATTAAGCAGAGATCCAAGATATACGAACTTGTCTACCACCTTAAATGTGTGTGTGTCAATTGTTACGCTTTGGTCGTGTTGTCGATTCGATGGGGAGACAATCATGTATTCGGTCTTTGTGTCATTAATCTTCAACCCGAGGTCGGTACCTTTTCTGTCCAAAGCCGTGAACTTTTCCTTAACAGCTTCCATATTTCGGCCCAAGATATCCAAGTCATCAGCGAAGCCCAGCAATTGACTGGAGTTGGTGAAAATGGTGCTGCTGGTGTCGATGTCCATGGTTCTCACTGCTGCTTCAAGGGTCAAATTAAAAAGCAGCATCGCGAGCGGATCACCTTGACGTAGTCTTTTCTTAATGTCAAAAGCGTCTGACAATTTGCTTCGGATTCTTACTCGGCTGTCAGCTCCATCCATTGTCAACTTTGTTAGCGAGATTAGTTTTTTGGTAACCCCTAATTCCTCCATCACTCTGTCTCACGACATCGACAGCCAGTCAGCAATCAAATCTGTAAATTGCTATAAATTCTCCTCATCAATAGTCTTAGAATGCAGAGATTTAATTCAGCTGCTATCCACTCATCGACGTGTAATACTAGTTTGGGTACCAAGTCATAGCGGTATCACTGATAACGATCAAGCCGACGATCTCGCAAAAATAGCTTCGTCTTCTCCTTTCATAGGCCCTGAACCTAGTGTACCCGTATAAGCCTCTACACTGTTTAGAATTATAACTCGCTGGAAAGCTGATACTTTCTCTAAGCATTGGGAAACTCCAAACTACGCGAGTCATGCCAAAAACTGCATCCGTATCAATGAAAAACATTCTAGGGAACTCCTGTCAGTTTCCAAGAAAGACGTAAAAAGAATCACTGACATTCTGACTGGTCACTGCTCCCTTAACAAGCATCTGTGCACCATCGGTTTTGCTAGCAGTCCACTGTGCAACCGCTGCGGTGACATTGAATCCGCCGAACATCTTCTTTGTCATTGTCCCGCTTATATCATGGCTAGAGCGAAATGCTTTGGATCTTACATGTTAAACCCGATTTATTTATTTAGCGTATGGCTTCTTACATCTTATTCTACAATTATTTTTATATTACAATCTATTTTTATTACAATTGTGAGTCACCGAGAGGTCATTACGACAGGTTCGGTAATAATTCCACAATTGAACATTTAGACTTAATACTATTTTCCATTTCTCACACTTCTCCATTCATAGGCGATTTTTTTTTTATCGACGACCGGGTGATGACATTATTGTCTGCTGGAACCTCACGAACCCATTGTGTGACCTAAGCGCCATTTTTTCGTGTCTTTTGTTTTTGGTGAATGTGGCGTCATCTATGGTACAGCAGCGGGACCATTTATGATGACCATTCACTGTGCGTTGCTATTTGAGTGACGTCATTACATGCACGTGTTTCATTACAGACAATCGAATCCTGTAACTACCCAATTTTAAACGAATTATCGAAGCTTGGGTGAACTTGTGGACGTTACTGAACTAAAGTTTTAAAGGAAAAATCCATTCGTTACCGGGGATCGAACCCGGGCAGTCTTGGTGGAAAACTAGCGCGTCACCGCTGAGCCACCACGTCCACCCGAAATCAGTAGAGAGAGAGGACTTTGTTTCATCCTTTCCCGTTATTTCAGTGTGGCGCTCTATGTCGGCGGCTATTGAATGGCAAATTCTTATACGATTTTGAATATTTTTTCGGAAAAAGCATGTTTTGAAATATAACATCACGGAATTACGATGATTGCTTACATTTATATGTTAAAGGTATTATCAACGCGGGCTTTAAAATTGTTGTCAATATGAGCATCATTTATAAACTTGATGAAAACAGCAAATATACGTTGATGAATGGAGGTTATGTGATATGGTGTAAAACATTTTTAGAAAAGAAACTCTTTCCAACTATGTAATTTGGCCTCTAATCGGGATATCTTACTATAAACAATGGTTTCAAGTTAAATTAAAGCACTAATTTTCACTTTTGGATCACTTTTTAAAATCGCATTTTTGTAAACAAACACTATTTTCTTGACTTTTAACCGAATATAAAACACTGCACTCATCGATAGTTGTTTTGAATAACGTCTTTTAGTGGGTATTATTTATAAACATATCAACACTTTACTGGTTTTGCGTTTTATTATACAAAAAATATAATTTTGTAAATTTTTGACCGAAGATAGCCGCCGACAAATCGCGCCAGCTATGTTTTAGTACTAAAACTAGCATAGCAAGCCACTCTCTATTAAGAATCACTCTCTCAAAACCGTGCTAAATTACTTGAACCGAATCAAACCTTATTAGGTAAGCGAATATCAATAGGAATATCCTTTAATTTTTGTGGGTATGCACAACAGGCCCATTGGTGGCTTAGGTGCAAGGAATTACATTCGTGTTCCTACCCACTTTATCCTATCCTATCCTTTTCAATATTGCTCTTTCGGCAATTATTCCAATCCAATCTAGTGTGGACGTATAACACTTAAGAGTTAAGGCAATATGCATACTTAGATACGTTTGAGTCATTTTTTTACATCTATTCTGATTCCATTATGTTTCTTTTCTTCTTCTGGCATTGATTTTCTCATTTCTCTGCAAAATCTAATCCCAGAATTCGAAGGTAGATATCATTTCTCTATACGATATTTTTTCATAAGGGGGGTGGTGTAGTACTAGTTCAGGCATCGCCATTTTTGTCGATTTTCGTGTTACCAGATAACTTTTATTGTCGGCTTTTTCGTAAAAAAAGATTTTAGTCACTACCAGCGAAAAAGAAGCGTACAAAGATGGGCGACGATCTTTTAGTCGAAGTTTGCGGTAAAAATGGGGCTTATTACAAGGTTAGTATGTACACAAAATATTAAGAAATTATAATTTAATAACATTTGCACAACTGATGCGGTAATCAATGATGTATTTGTTTTAAAATTGCAATCAAAAAAGTTCAATGTATATTTTGGTCTCGTTGCCCCAATAAGAGAAATTATTTACACAAAAAGAATTAAATGACGAAGTTTTTACGTGCCGGTTGTATTAATAAGATATGAAACGGATTTGCTTGAATGTTTTATCACATAATTCAGCTAATGGATTGTGTATTTCCTGAAAAAAAAAATTGTCGGAAAATTCTGACTAGGAAAATGGCCATCTGTCAAAAAAAATTGTCTGTGTAAAATGGTCGAGGAATTTTGCACTTCAGAAAAATCTTAGTTGTCAACACTTTTTGTGTGCATCGAGTTGGGTGTCGTTCGCATTCTTCGTAGTGTATTAATAAGATTGGCATTTTCAGGGAGCAGTAACAGATATTTTCGAAGATGGGGTCTTAATTCAATTTGAAGACGGGTGAGTGAAAAGTTATTGTTGCACAGAACGGTGTTAGGAACATTGACATTTATTTGTAAATTCCATTCATATTTAGATGGCAAAAAGAATCCAAATTTCCCTTTGATCAAGTTCGTTTGCCTCCATCGGAAAATGTCCAAGAAGAAATATTTACCGTCAACATGGAAGTGGAAGTATTTGCAAGATCCAACGATAACGAACATTGTGGATGGTGGCGTGCAGTAATCAAAGTATGACACAACATTGCCGACTGTCGGTGTGTTCGTTTTTAATGGTTAAATTTTCAGATGATGCGTGGCGAGTTCTTTGTCGTGGAATACAGTGGTTGGGAAAATAGTTTTAGAGAAATTGTTGGATCGGAACGTATGCGACATAAAAATCTTAATCCGCCTATCGATATCAAAACATTTTATAAATTCGAAGTCAGTGTGCCAGATGAATTGCGAGAAATGTAAGTTGTCTCACATTCAAGGAGGTAGCAGTTATGAAACTTTCATGAACAAACAAAAGATTTCCAATGGACTGCTCCAATAGATTCCATCATTAAAAAAACATTTTCTGTCTGTGTTGTTGCAGTGCCAAGCTGGAAGGCGTTCACAAGGAATTTCAAAAGGCTGTACGTTCCGGTTTTTGTCACTTTGACGCTAGTCGTTGTGTTTTGATTTTTCTATCAAAAATTGAAGCATCACAAAAATTGGCTGAAATGATTCAGGAAATGTATTTTCGCAATTTAAGTCAAAAGGTGAGTAACATTCATTTACTTTCCTTGTCATTCCTCAGGAATGTTCGCTGATAAATTTTTCTTTAATTGCCGAACGGGATAACACTAACACCTACTGATATGATTTTCTTCTACGTTTTTTTATGTGGTCTGTCTAAGCGTCTCCTGTTCAATAGATTGATATACTCTGAGACAACTTCTTTGCATAAAGAAAAGATAATCCGCTGAGGAATGAATATCTTTCGGCTACTTTTCTATTATAGGCACGAATTCTCCAATCTTCTTTTAAACCCATTAACCTGCGTGTCACCCTCTTTTTCGTTCAATTCATGCACCAATTCATTAATGTATCAACCCCAACGTATCTTATGCGATTTACCGATTTATCAATCGTGGCTGTGTTAAGACCAGGCCCGTATCTAGACACAATATTCAGGGCAGGCATTTGCCTCAGCATCTTTATCACGTAAAACCCAAAATTAAAAAAAAAATATTGCAAAAATGTATTACGGTAAAATCAACACTCTTATTCTAATACAATTGTACACGTCTGAGAGGATTTTCATTAAATCTTTGCAAAACTTTGTCAACGGAAATATCTTTTAATCTTTTTTTCTCAAACGCTAGGTATGTTAGGTTTCTAAATCTGTCATTATTCATGTTAATACGCTTTGGAGACCCAATCCTATCGGGCGCGGAAACAGCATATTCGCAAATGGCTGTGCCACTGCCGAAAGTCTCAACAGCTGCCAATAGTTTGTAAACGTCGGGAAAGGCCTCTTTCATTGAATAAATTTCTTGCAGTAATTTGAAACGATTTTTAAATGACTGCTTTTCACCTTCTTGGACTTCCTCGTATTTTATTTGTTGTCTGTCAATATAACTTTTTGCCACACTGAGTTCTTCCACTGACGGAAGTTTTATTCCAAGTTTTTCCAATGGCTTTAATTTTTCATGGCAGAATTCACCAGCATCACTGATTGCCAGCAAAATGTCTTTATTGCTTTCAAACCTTCTTTTCATTTCACTTGAAAAAATGTCAATCACTGAATAATATGCTGAACGTAGTTCCACACTCGAATCCGAACCACTCTCACCAATGCAGTCAGTGATAATTGAATCTTGCAACCGTGAGGATCTTATGATTTTCCTTTTTGGTCGAACATCTTCTTCGATATTTGTTTGTTTCAACAAAACTTCAGATTGTAGAAGAATTTTTTCATATTCTGAAGACTTTCGCAATTCTTCCACCTTACTCATCACGCTTTGAATTATTGGCATAGACTCTCGAAATGATATCTCTCTGGACTGTAGTATTTTGTCTGCAGGAGCAATTAAGTTTAAAAACGTTGTCATGAAAACTAGCAAAAAGACAAACTTTGGTGTCTGAATCGCCCTTTGGAGTCCAGTCGCTATGGCGATATCATAGGCATCAAATTTCATATCGCATTTCTCCCGAACCTGCAATCAAAATGTTTCAGGCAATGTCAAACATAGAGTAGTGAGGAGCATTTTTTACAATTTCCACAACTTTCTTCTTAGAACAAAATGAAAATAAGGAAAGCCTTGACACACTTTAACCTAACTGCAAAAACAATTTGTGCAAGCTACTGTTTGTTCGAGTGATTCGGCTTCTTTATTTTTTAGATTGCTTGGAATTCTTTCAAAATGTACTAATCATAGTTTTTTTCATTTTTTTAAAATTTTTCTCATTTTTCCGGATTTTTGTTTTTTTAGAAAAATTTAAAGAATCAGAAATTAATTTCGGAAAATGCGAAAAAATTTGGAAGTGTTCTCAAAAATAATTTCTGCGTCGCTTATACGCTATGGTTTAAAATATACCTGCGGCAAAACGTTGACAATTTCAGTGTAATTTTCGTAAATAGCGTTCGTTGCTCTGACATGACCGGCCCAACGCGTTTCAATAACTTTTAGGATTGCTGAGCCTTGATACAATATTTGAATCTTTGGACGGTGGAAAAATGTGTAAACCAACTTGATGTTGTCAAAAAACAGTCGGACCATGTTAACGTTGTCGAGTGCGAATACGATAACCAGATGAAGCCGATGATTAAAACAGTGGACATACGGAATAAGTCGCCGCAACATGATCTGAATTATTCTTTGCATGCCGCCGTCATCGCCGCTCATAACGCTTGCTCCATCATAACACTGGCTTAAAATTCTTTTGGAATCCAGTCCACAATCTTCGAGACTTTGAAGCACCAATTCACCATTGGTTTTAGCGTCGAATTTTTCTGTAGTCTCCAAACTTATCAACGACTCCTGGGGCTGTCCATTTTTTACGTAACGACCGGCTATTGACACGCATTCTGTGTGGGATCGATCCTTAGTACCATCGACAAGTAACGTGAAGAATTCAACGTCGGCATCATTTATATCATGTACCACGGCTTGCTGGACCATTCTTGCTAATATTTCGATAATTTCATTTTGAATTTGTGGTGACAAATACGTCGCGTTTCTTGGCATAGACTTTTCACAGACACGAAGCTGTTCGCTGTCTTTCAGTTTAAATTCGAAAAGATGTCGGAAAACACCATTTTCGATGTGGTGTTCATCGTCCCATTCTCCTCTGAATGCCAGCTCATTTTCGACCAAAAAAATTATGACATCAATTATCGCTTTCATATAAAATCTTCGTTTCTCCAGGATGGTACTACTTAGCAATTCAGATACTGGCTTAATCGCGCCATCGTTTGCCTTTAATCTTTCTTCCCATATGTGCACATACAATTTTTGTGAATGGAAGTGCTTTCATGTTTATAGAATCCATGCGACTTATTAGGAGCGTTTTTCCAACTATTAAATCCGGTGATAGCAAACGTTTTTGACTTTGGGTGCGTTGGAGCAAACATACGACAAGGAAAACAAAAAGCGGCGTCCCGAACGATGGAATACTCCAACCACTTGAAGTTCTGAAACCAATCAACTCGGAAGCAACGTCCATTTGTCTTTGGAAATATAAAAGATTTGATTGACGTAGGAATCGTTCGACTGACGGTATTTGAAAGCAAATCGGGCGGAGTTGTGTTGATCTGCAGTACTTCTTCTGCTGTCATTCAATTACGAGATATGTAGAGACACGAAATTGTATTTCAGCGTTTGATTTTGAGGTTACCTCTTTTGATTACACTCGGTAGTTGCGCTTCAACAGATGATAATACATTTTCTTTGTCTGCGATTACAATTATACTATTGTGGCGGACGACTGAAATGTTGCTATCATCGATTTCGTTGCTGTTTTTCACTTTCAAAAAATGTGTCAGCTTTGTCTGTTTCGATGCCATAGTCACAATTAAAACTACGCAAAATGTATATGCTAATCGAATTATGATAAATCTGTCAAAAGTTGAAAAAGCAACACTAGTGATTTGCTCATGTAATAAATAAAAAGCGGAACAGACAACAACAAAGTGTAACAAAATGAAGGTGTCATACAGGTATTGCAATGGTGTAATTTCTTATGTAAAGCTTATCTTCTAAGCTTTATTCAAATTTTGCGCATACTTTAATTTTTCTTAGCCGCTGGTAGGGCAGGCAAAACCAAATTTGGGGCAGGCAGTGCCTGCCCTAACCTGCCCATAGATACGGGCCTGGTTAAGACGTAACCGATGTTTTGTTAGAAAAATGTTAAATTACGACAAATTCAAGCGGATTAGTCGACTGTAAATAATGTTCAAAAAAAGCCTATGCTTAAAAAGTGTTACCTGAGTCAGGTAACTTCTCCAGGTAATATAAATCACATGTTAAAGCTGTAGTTATTGTATGATAAACTGCTGGGTAACGTTTACCATAAGTCTAGCCAAATTGACCTGATTTTGATGATTTAATAAACCAAGTGCTAAGTGAGACACTAATACGAACTGAAGATCATTGAATGAAGCTACTTTTCACATCATTGCTACATCCTATCACCTATTACAACACGATTGTCAATCATATTGATGATGAATCATTAACTGCACGCAAATACAAAAAAATAACGAAAAGACTCCTTGCACATTGTGCAAATAGTCTCTTCTATATATTGTTGGCTATTTGCACTGTGTGCCGAAGGTATATAGAAGAGACTATTTGCACAATGTGCAAATAGCCAACAATATATAGAAGAGACTATTTGCACATGGAAAGACGTAGCATTCAACCAAAACTCTTACACAAAGAAGAAATTTTTCAATGTAATTTTTCATCAACTTGTAATATGTACATGATATGTATATGTATTTGTACATGTATATGGAAAAGCTTTCCTTTTACGAAATGTCACGAAAACTAGGTGGCTAACAAAGTTGGGAAACTTTTCCTTTTACGAAATGTCACGAAAACATGGTGGCCTACGAAACTAGGAAATTTGCGCTTTAATGAAACGTCACGAAAAGCTAGTTGGCTAAGGAAGCTAGGGAACTTTTACTTTTACAAAATATCACAAAAACTAGGTGGCTAACAAAGTTGGGAAACTTTTCCTTTTACGAAATGTCACGAAAACTAGGTGGCCTACGAAACTAGGGAATTTGCGCTTTAACGAAACGTCACGAAAAGCTAGTTGGCTAACGAAGCTAGGGAACTTTTACTTTTACAAAATATCACAAAAACTAGGTGACTAAAAAAGTTGGGAAACTTTTCCTTTTACGAAATGTAACGAAAACTAGGTGGCCTACGAAACTATGGAATTTGCGCTTTAATGAAACGTCACGAAAAGCTAGTTGGGTAACGAAGCTAGGGAACTTTTCCTTTTACGAAATGTCACGAAAAAGTGCTATAAGTAGGTAACAAAGGTAAGGAAGTTTTCCTTTCACAAAATGTCAGAAAAAGTTTTTGGGTAAGGAAACTAGAATTAGTACTACGTCTAAGTGTGCAAATAGACTCTTCTATATACCTTCGGCTATTTGCACATTGTGCAAATACTCTCTTCTATATATTGTTGGCTATTTGCACATTGTGCAAATAGTCTCTTCTATATACCTTCGGCTATTTGCACACAGTGTAAATAACCAACAATATATAGAAGAGACTATTTGCACAGTGTGCAAATAGCCAACAATATATAGAAGAGACTATTTGCACAATGTGCAAATAGTCTCTTTCAAAAAATAAACAAATGAACAAAGTCAATGTGTCCACTGATATTTCTGATAAAAGTCACTTTAAACGAGCTACTTGCTCGTAGTTTTCCGTATATTTATGAGCGACAATGAAATCTCAATATTTTTTTTTTTGTCAAGGCTTCAAACATTTTCTTTCATGACATTTAAATTACGAATAAATCCAAAAATTGTCTGGTGCTTGTCGTTCCCACCATCAAATGAAATAGATTTCGATTTTCAAATTCTGAAAGCAGCTAAATGCTACTAGATGGTGTTGCCTTCTCCTCTCAGAGAAGGCTTGTGTGTTTCAAGGTCATCCGTGACATACAGCATTGCGTAATTTACAAACAATCTACAAAGCTCACGAAACAATAAATGTTCTTGCTGTGTTCTATACTTATGCTGTGACAGTACACACAACACGTTCTTTAGGATCGAACAACATCATTTCAATTAAATTCCCTATAAATCACCGGAAAATGCCTTACACCTGCGATTTTTAATATGCTAGAAATTTGCTCGAGTCATCACCAATTCAATTCGATGTGTTCAGAAAAGACAAAATTACATTGACAGCAAGTTCGGCTAAACAAGGCTACCTAAAGACACATCGAGATGTACTTCATAAAAGCTTCACATTCCGTTATACTTTAACCAAAGCTTAACCAAAGAAGAGGAAGATCTGTCGTTTATGTCTAAATTTGCGATCCTTTGGAGTTCTTTTTTTGTGAGAATCATGATACCTCTCTACTTGCTCATTGAGATTTTTTTCTTGCTAAGAAAAGATGCTAACTCATGTTGCCCCGATGGCCTAGCATGAAGGCAAACAAACCTCAAAGTAATGTTTCTTTATGAGAAAAAAAAGTCAACGTAATGTCCCATTTATGACTTATTGAAGACTTTGTCATCCCCCCTAGTTGTTTCATGAGTTCTAATAAGAATCTACTGTTGTCGTTCGGTGAATTTACTTACTTTATGACTACATGTGCAGCAACCCTCAATTTTTCTTTGAATTCCTCAGGTCCTTCTAATGAAACGTACGGAAGAAGCAGCTATGCTATTAAAACGCACAGAAGAAGCAGCGAGACAATTAGAATCAACAAAGCTACATGCAGGCGGGTAAGTGTGTTGCTATAACATTGTTTAAACGTGTTAATCGATTTGGACATTTTTTATGATCAAAGAATATTTATCTTGTGTTTCTGAATTCCGTTCGATTCATTCAATTGAATTAGCTTTTTGATATTTAACCGAATAATTGATTAACATAAAGCATCATCGCTAACATTCGTTTTGTTCTTTTGTTTTTGTTTTTTTTTTTTTTTTTTGTAATGAACTTTGTTTCCAGCAAAAAACCTAATCACCGACACACACACAATTTTGATGGACTACTCGGAAGGTACGCACTCATAAACTACAAGTTTAAGGACCTAAATTTTAATTATTTTTTATTTTGCATTCATTTGTAGTGTGTACTGTGTTGGTAATTAGTTTTTATTTAGCAACTATTTTGAAATGCTTTGCAATTGAATAATTTTGTGCTAATTTCATAGACTTGAGCTAATTTTAACAAACAACTTCGCAAAACATTTTGACGGAAAAATTGTTTATTGTATGCCTCCAAACCTCTGCAATTTTCCTACCATTGTTCTTTTCTTTGTCGTATGTACCAGATCGCTTATGTGTGTTGCAGTGCTTTTTGTGCCTGAGATTTCAATGTTCTCATTCATTAGCTTCTTCCTAAACTTATTTTGGATCTAACCTAAAGACTCACAGACCAATTATCTAACGAAGACAACGATTACAAAAATGTATCTGTGGTCGGCAAATTAACTGCAGATAATGTGAATTGATGTGTTTATGCCGAAAACGGACCATAAAGTACAGGAAAGGAAAAGTGAAAACTGACAAGTTTCTGATTTGAATGGTAAATTCGTATGATAAATCAGAAACTTGTCGGTTTTCACTTTTCCGTTCCTGTACAGAAAATGTTTTCATTGCTCTACTTCCCACGTTTATACTACATGTCATGACGACAATTGTTGCAACTGTAAGATTAGGAATTTTTCTATGTCAAAACTGAATTGCTACAGCTTTAAACGAACAGAGGGATGAAAACATATTCTGTACTTCACCGTCGATTTGCCGCATAAGTGATAGACGTTTTTAGACCCGTACGAAGAAACGAAGTTCTTCGAAAAGGGGTCTTATGCGTTTACCACTACGTTTGTAACCAGTCGAATTTCGACCTGGGAGTAGGGGGGGGGGAGGGAGCACCGATCATGGTCCTTAGATGACGAATCAACAATAAAAAAAGTGTCCGTCCGTCTGTCAACACGATAACTCGAGTAAAACTCAAAAAGTTTTTTTCCCTGAAAGGTAATCGAAACATCTTTTATGGGATTGAATCTGGGCACTGTCGGCCCAAGGGCCACTGAGCTAGGGCCGTTTAAGTGATTTTTGGTCTTTTGTACATAACTTGAGTAAATCTTTTCTGATTTTCAATTTTTTTTTTTGTTTGAAAGACCTGGGCATAGCCGACAATTTATGGAAGAAACTTTTTTGAATTTGAGTCCTTGGACTTAGCTAAAATCGAGTCTCTGCTAGGGCTCTATGTGTTTTTTGTCCATAACTCGGGCAAATCTTTTCAGATTTTAAAAATTTTTTTCTTGTTTTGAACCTGAGCATAGCCGACAATTTATGGAAGAAATTTTTTGAATGCGAGTCCTTGGACTTAGCTAGGGCACTAAAATCGAGTCTCTACTAGGGCTCTATGTGTTTTTTGTACATAACTCAGGTAAATCTATTCCGATTTTCATAATTTTTTTTTGTTCGAAAGACCTGGGCATAGCCGACAATTTATGAAAGAAACTGTTTTGAATTTAAGCCCTTGGACTTAGCTCGGGCACTAAAAACGAGTCTCTGCTAGGGCTCAATGTGTTTTTTGTACATAACTCGAGTAAATTTTTTCCGACTTTCGTTTTTTTTTTTTGTTTGAAAGATGTAGGCATGACCGAGAGTTTATAAAAGAAATTTTTGCCTGTGCTTAGGGCTCAAGTGAGCCATATCGGTCCTAAGGTCGGCCCTACCCAAAAAAATTTTTTTTTGCTATGTTGCAGAGGAAATTGATGGAAACATTTTTGGCTATGGAATTGTGTGTCCGAAGCCTCTACTTAGGGCCCTAGGTCGACCCTAGCCCAAAAAATGGTTTTTTCTATGTCGTAGAGAAAGTTGAGTAGAACATTTTTCTATATTTGGGGGTCAATTTTGTGCTTTCGGAAAGGTTTTTTTACACCGTTTCTTCGGACGCGTTTTTCCATATTGCCCTATCGGCAATTTCCAATACAACTTAATGTGGACGTAATTTCACACACTTAAGAGTTAAGGCAATATTTACTTAAATACGTTCGAGTCTCTTCGTAACATCAACTCTGTTTGCCGCATCTATTCTGATACGTACGGGTCCCCTGCATA
>CM055406.1:64407418-64418067 GCA_029228625.1 Pseudolycoriella hygida
GACGAATTTGAAAAAATTATCATTTATTCCATTTATTCCAATATTTATTCCATTTATTCCATTTATTCCCATTTATTCCATTTATTCCATTTATTCCCATTTATTCCATTTATTCCATAAATCGCAGAAGTGCGTCACCCCTCGACATAATGTTTAGTTAACGCCGTAAACGCTCTTTTCGGTTTTTGTATGAACCTCTTCTTCCATTTACAGTGCAGGTGTGTAACATTTGTGGAAAGAGAGCCCCAAATTTGGGATGCAAATTTCGAGTGATCCGTTCAAAATGAAGAAATAAGATTAAAAGTGCGAGATATTTTTTATTTTCTTGTTTTCTGCCAAAATTTGATTTCTTGATAACGAATTAACAAATATATTTTTACTCACGAGAAATGAAGTGAAAATTTCATTCTACTCCTGCGAAAACTGTCGTTATATCAAGAGAAACCGAATTTTGCCACTCCTTCTACTAATGTTACTCCTGGGATACTTTACAAAGATCGATGACAAAATTCAAATTTACTCAAAAGTAAAACTTTTGGTCGTGAAGTCGACAGCCATCTTTGCTCCTTGTCAAATTGATCCGATGCCTTCGTCGATTGTGTTATGGTACATACCACAGGACATAAAAATAAGTAGAAAAAAAAATGATTAAATTTCGCGTTGCATTACACAGACAAGAAAAACTATACGACAAAACGAAAATACAGAACAGTAATAAGATCAGGGGATCGTCAATCTGACGTGAGCAAAAAGCCGTGTTTCTTTAACATCGAGTCCGTTATCACCAATGATCTCACCGCTGAGCGAAAAACACTTCGAACGGTTGACTCTTCATAGAAATTCCTCGGGTTAGTTCCGTAGTTAGAGCGATGCTTTGCAAGAATTAGGAAGCCAGCTTCTCTGAGCGTTCTTACTGGTGCATTCACCTCAAACTTCGAGGTCAGTACAGGAGAATCTAATCTACCAGTCAAAACATCAAAAACGAACATCGCTCCTAAACTGAAACGTGACAATTTCTCGATGCCAACCGACTCACACCTGCTCTCATATGACGGAAGTCTGAAATTTTCGTCTCTTTTAACAGTTCTCCTCAGCGCGTAAATCAAGAATTTCTTCTGAATCGACTCGAGCTCATCGTTATGTTTTTGATAATATGGTGACCAGACCACCGACGCGTATTCGAGATGAGACCTCACATGTGCAAAGAAAATGCTCTTAAGTGATTCAATGTTCTTAAAGTTGCGACATACCCTCTTCACGAATCCAAGCATAGAATACGCTTTAGCTACAACGTGTTCAACGTGCCTGTTGAACGACAAGTCTTCAGTGAAAGTGACTCCTAAGTCACGAATCTCCGTAACTCTCTCAAGAAAGATTCCGTCAATCTCATATCGAAATCGAATCGGGAAAAACGACATCGTTACGCACTTATCAACATTCAGTAGCAGGAAGTTCCTTACACACCATTGATTAATCGCAGACAGGTCACGTTGCAAAGCCAAACAGCCTTAAAAAGACTTCACTTCCCGGTACACTTTAAGATCGTCAGCGTACAAAGAACATTTGGATGAATTCACAACCCTTCTGATATCACTGAAATACACCAAAAATAATAGAGGTCCCAAGTGACTTCCGTGAGGAACTCCAGAAGTGACTGGAAAAGATTGAGACTTCCAACCGATGGGCCTCACGTATTGAGAGCACCAATTAGTGCTGAAAACTGATAGCGATCACAGAATTGAAGCTTTTTTTTTCAAGTTTGTTAAAAAAGTCATCTCAGCTTCCATTCAAACGCCTTCTATCAAGAACACTTAGTTAAAATATGACTTGTGGTAAGCTATAAGCGATTACCCAAAGCTAACTAATGAGAATCTATTAGAGGATAAAATTTTACTAATATCAGTTAGTGAAGAAATGAAGAAACAACGTATCAGTACACATTCTTAAACTTCTAAACTTCTAATATTACATGTGAAAATGTGTAAACGATGTAGTTGAGAGTACCTTAATTTTAAAACAAAATTCAACTTCAGGTCATCAGGTCGTATCAGGTCATTTCAGGTTATGACCTGAAAATTCAGGTCAGGTCAGGTCAAAGTCAATTTTACCATCAAGTCGACCTGACCTGACCTGTCGTAAGCTAAGCTTTAAATATGTGTTTGGAAATTTATCGGTAAATAATTATCGGCCATTTATTATTTTTTATCGGTAAAGTTGAATTGTTTTATCGGTCGTTTATTACCATCCTTATGGAACATTCTAGCGATGCTAAGGGATCACTTTAAAATTTTAGGATTTTCGGAGAGGAATATATTCGACATCAAAATCTAAAAAAGTGAAAAGACATGAAAAAGTCGTTTACCATTAGGGATTGCAATACCGCCACTTTTTTACAATACCGCTACTCGGCATTAGAAATCTCAACACCAGTATTAATACCGGTATTTTTCGTATTTTAAAGATAAATAAAAAAGTCATTTCTACGAAGGATGCTTTAGAAAGTTGCCTTTGGAAGTAAATTTCTGACTGTCATTGTCTCTCCTCTCGATTGTAGAAGTCCAAAATATTTCCAGGAATTGGACGATTTTCGGGAAAACTCCTAAAAAACGTCTACACTAAAATTTCTTACTCTACAATTTTGCCTTGTAATTCTATTTTCGCTAATCACAAAAATCATCACCAACCATATGCGGTTGAATAGCCACTCAAGATTTCCATAAATCTTTTTTCCCTTTTTCTTAGTTCTATACAATTTCATTTGCTACGCTATTCATGACTTTCTGTGCGCTATTCACCGAAATATATATATATGAAAGACAGCCTCGAAAAATCACGTTTTTGGGCTTTTCTTCGACCATATTTCCGGAACCTTATCTTCAACCTTTAATCAAGGAAAAAAAAAGTTTGCGATGAAATAATTCTGAAAATGAATCAGTTTCACTCCTGAGTCTGTTGATTTACACTGCGCTGAAAAAGGTGGCTGTTCAAAAAGTCTCAGTATTGTTGTATAGTACAAATGGGTATAGGAAAGTAGCGACAAGTCATTGACAAAACATCAAGTCGTAACTATATGGACGTTTCGCTTTAGGCACATCCCAGAGGTCTCGCTGGGGAAACCTCCCAATAATCTCGCTGAGGAGATTACCCAGCAATTTCGCTGGAGAAACCTCCCAGAGGTTTCGCTAGGGAGACCTCTTTAGCGTCGCCCGAGGAGGGGTGCACAGACGGACGAACAGACAGGAAGAGTGAAAACATAAAGTACCTATCGCTACTTAATAAACGATCTACACTCACGGAAAAGTGAAAACCGACACATTTTTGCTTTTGTGTTTTACTTGAGTTTGTGAATTTTTGCATGTATTTTTATATGGAGAAATCAATAATGTCAGTAAACCACAAAACACAAAAATGTGTCGGTTTTCACTTTTCCGTGAGTGTATTAGGAGATTTCTTGACCTGATAATTGTTTTTATGAAATGTACCATCTTTATTACTCATACCTCTCTCAATTTGGCTCAAGTGAGCCTAACTGTGCAGAAATCCATTTTCTTTCTACAAATCGCTCTTGTTATGTAAGTGGAGCGTTTTGAACTTTTTATTTTTGATTCAAAATGGACATCGGTTTCCATATCAATATCCATAGGGCGCCCTGATTACGAATATAGCAATTTTTTTTTTAAATGAACAAGCAGTTTTCTAGTATAAAAATTTGGGTATGTGAAGGGGTCTAATAGGTTTCTAGAGAGAAAATGTCAGTAATAGTCCAAAGTTTATTTTTTCAGAACATTGTCTGTGAAAACAATCAAGTATGTGAGAACTGCAGGTCATCAAAGTTGAATTTTTGGTTCACAGCTATGAGTGAGTCAACTTTGAACTTACATACAAGGAAACTTTTACAGTGCTCAGCTTATTTTCTCCTAGAATTTTATGAGGAATCCGAAAATGAGCTCAGAATTGAGCTTTTGGAGTGCAAAATTTTCATTTTGTTCCCATTTTGTGGTAAAAACGCACCTACAGAAATTGCAAACTAAAAAAATTTCTAAATTTTTGTAACTTTTGGCTTCAAATCTCATCAATAGTATTATTTCCATCGAAAAACAACATTTTTTCTTCCTTTTTCAAACTTCAAACAATATCTTGTGGACTCAAAGATAACGAAAAAGCAGTTTTCATCCTAGTTGACACTTAAAGCCTAACCAATAGGGTGGGTCGAATTTGAACTTTTATTTTTTTTTCGAAACGCCTTGACCCTACAAATGCTGTGTTATAGTCCCAGAAATGTTTTGTAGAAGAACTTTTTTTTTTAAATGCGATCTTCCTCTGCCTCTCCTTGAAAAACTCATTTTAGGCGTTGTTTCATGAATTATGACCGAAGGGTGGCGCACTTCATTTATTCCATTTATTCCCAAACATTTTTTTGTTGTTTTTGCGAAATATCTGAATTAAACACGACACAAGTTAGACAAATAAGTTAAACCGCAGAAGTGCGTCACCCCTCGATTATGACATAAGCATCAATGTCTTCTTGAACGTATGCAGCTTGAAGGGAGACCTTTTAGTGCTAATTATTAGCATTCCGATAGTACTTCAAAATGCCGGTATCGCAGAGGTCATCAATATGCTAATGTGGTACTGGAGGTTCAACCTCCCTTCCCGACTTTCAGTTTTCATATTGAAATTTCAAATTTGACCACCAACATAACATAAAGAATGATTTAAAAAATTTTCAAAGAACGTTGATAAATAGAGAATTTCATAACGAATTTAGGAGAGCAAACCGTTTTGAAATTGGTTGACACGTGACTGACTCAGACCTATTTCAGTGTGAGCATTAGGCGAGGCATTAGGGGGTCTAAAAAATTAAAGTGTTGAGAATGTTGGCGGACTTGGCTAAAAACAGACGTTTATGGTACCCTGATCAAAAGTCAATATGGGAACAATCAGATCCGAGTGGATCTGGGGGGCGTTCAACTACAAAATGTGTGAAAAAAACAAAAATCAATGAAAATGTAGACTTTAGCGAAATTGAACAGAACAAAGAGATTATAACATTTCTCGCTAAGGGCAAATCGTTGATTCCTCTTTAGAATACTCCAAAGAGAAGAATTAAATGGTTTATTGGTGAATCTAAACGTGGATTCAAAACATGAAAAGTTGATGGTAAGACTCCAAGACTGGTACCATAAAATGGTCACATTGATTCACTCCCAGCACATTCGAAACGTGTAGATACACCAATAAACCCTTAAATTTTTCTCTTTAGAGTATTCTGAAGAAGAACCAATAACCCCTTAAGGTCAGTAACCAGTAACCAAGTCCGGGAAGGCAGGCTGGTGTAAAAAAATGATGTATCAGCAATTTGAATCTAGTAGCCGGTACTTTAGGGCGCAATACTTTTCAATTTGACACCAGACTGCCCTCTATGTGACCTTGAGCCATGAAAAAGGCGGCAACCGGGTGTCAAAAATGGAAGCATATCACCGTGACGGCAACGACGAATGCTTTACAACGCACTAAATTTCAACTTGACACCAGGCTGCCGATGCCATATACATTTAAACAAACATAGCTCAAGAGCGATACCTGGTGTCAAGATAAAAACTAGGGCGTTGTAAAGCATTCGTTAATTTCATCATAGTGATATGCTTCAGTTCTTTGCACCAGGCTGCCTTCTTATTGACCTTGAATTATGAGAAAGTACGCAGCTTGGTGTAAAATTGACAATTATTTTACCATAGAGCACTCGCTGTTGGCTCTAATATTTCCTAACATCACTTTTTGACACCCGGCTTCCCGGCCGAAATGACACTCTTCCACTTGTTGCAACTTTCTGAAGGCTGCGTACTTCGAATTCAAGATCCAGATGTTTCATGCAGTAGAGAAAGGATGCATTTAGTGCATGAAAGAACTAGAATCGCTGGATGTTTAGTACATTTCCAGAAAAATTGTAACAAAGTACGCCATCAATTTGTGAGACATCACCTTAACAAGAAATGTTATCATCTCTTTATTATGTTCAATTTAGCTGAAGTCTATATTTTCATTGATTTTGGTGTTTTTTCGCACATTTTGTAGTGGAACGACCCCTACATCCACTCGGATCTGATTGCTCCCATATTGACTTTTTATCAGGGTACCATAAATGTCTGTTTTTAGCCAAGTCCACCAACTTTGTGGACACTTTCATTTTTTGGACCCCCTAATGCCTCGCCTAATGCTCACACTGAAGTAGGTCTGAGTCAGTCACGTGTCAACTAATTTCAAAACGGTTTGCTTTCCTGAATTCGTTATGAAATTCTCTATCTACCTACGTTCTTTGAAACATTTTTAAATCATTCTTTATGTTGTTTTGGTGGAGTCAAAGTTGAAATTTCAATATGAGAACTGAAAGTCGGGAAGGGAGGCTGAACCTCCAATACCACATTAAAATGACCTCTGCGATACCGGCGTTTTGAAGTACTATCGGAATACTAATAATTAGCACTAAAAGGTTTCCCTTCCAGCTGCATACGTTCAAGAAGACATTGGTGCTTATGTCATAATTCATGAAACAACGCCTAAAATGAGTTTTTCAAGGAGGGGCAGAGGAAGATCGCATTTAAAAAAAAATTTCTTCTACAAAACATTTCTGGGACCATTACACAGCATTTGTAGGGTCAGGCGTTTCGAAAAAAAAAATAAAAGTTCGAGTTCGACCCACCCTACTAACCAAATTCGATATTTGAAGCGCTCATGAATGAAGCCATTTTTAACGGTTATCTCATTTCCTTTAAAATGACACCCTATGCGTTGGTTTTGAGCAAAACCTATGTCCATTTCGAATTAAAAATAAAAAATTCAAAACGCTCCACCCACATAAATATGTATCCTTCCGCACGAATTAAAAACTTTCCTCTCGAAAATCATTTTTTCATATTTTCCACACATTCTAATCTTCTTACTCAACAGTCCAGATTAGCGTAACAAAATGACTAAATATAGCGCACTTCAAGGCTGCCACGCTATAGCGAAATAGCGCAAAATGTCGCTATCGCTATCGCTATTCGCTATAGCGATAGCGTTTCCATTTGTCGAATAGCGATAGCGATAGCGACTTTTTCGTTAGTTTCACGCTATCGCTATCGCTATTTTTCATATGTTTGAATATCACAAATTTTTTCGTTCTGCTATTGAAAAATCATTAGGAAACATTCCCGGAAGACACTACCTGCGTGTTTATAAGCAAAGGTATATTGCTTTTACCGAAATGAGACCTTTCGAAGGTCTTCATCTGTCTCATTAATTGATTTCCACAGTGAGCATTCTCTATTTTGAGTGAACACTGAATAACCAAAGAACTTGAACTAAGACCATTCAACAGTCCTCATCGGTCTCAGTAATAGTTTTTTAAATTAAAATCTAAAAATATGAGAAGAAAAGAGGTGACTTCTAAAGTCTCAACACTTTCAATGCAACGAATTATCTAAACTGAGAAGTCCTCAACGTGTACTTTAACTGAACTTAATTTTTTAATGGATCAAAATAAGGATTTTTTTAGACCAAGAAATACTTAAACTTGAGACCAATGCGAGGTCTTTCTTTAGTTTCATTTGAGACTTTTTTTTACTTGGGTGGCAATAAGCTTAATTATTCTAAAATATGTAGTTGGTTTATACGAACCTCGACACGTTTTTTTTATTTCTATATTTCAACTTATTATATTATTTAAACCAAACATCCATCTTAACAAAGTGTAACATTGAGTCCTAAGTCAATAAAATGAAATATTTTTATTCAGATACCTTGACTCAACATACAATAGCGAAATAGCGCGAGTTTCGCTATTTCGCTATAGCGATAGCGACGCTATCGCTATTGAATTTTGAATAGCGATAGCGATAGCGACGCTATTTTTTGTCAATAGCGCGGCAGCCTTGGCGCACTTTAATTTCGCTATTCGGCAAGCATACTGTTGTTAGTCCGCTAAGTTGTATTTTGTGACGTTAATACCCCCAACTTCACTTGCCTTCGCTAAAATTGAATATTTTGAGTATTCAATTGCTTAGTCGTTTACATACCATTTTACGATGCGCTAAGTGTTTGTATGTTTATAATAATTTTGAATTGATTTTCCATGTGAACGTACCCTATCGATGCTTTTGCGTCAATAAGAATTATTGCTTCACACCTAAAAAACTTAGAGAAAAAACTTTTTTTTTAGATTTTCCAAAAATTCAATAAATAAAATCGTTTTAATTTTTAAAATCTAATGACATAAGGAAATGTTGTAGGAAACATAAACGAATTGGTGAAAAAAAACTTATTTGTTTGACTTACAAGAAAAGTAGTAAGCAATAACTTAAAGACAGAGGGTGTGCCCATCGCAAGGTGCATCTTTGCTGCTAATGAAAATTTATCGCTAATAGAAGTAAAGAAGAAAAAAAAAGATTTCATGTTTTGGGTTGTGTTTAACTTTCGAATTGTTAACAAAAATACCATCCTGGGAGAACAGCAGTTTAATTGCTACTATTCACATCAAGTAATTATTTTCCAAAAATTTGTTCATTTCCTACTTTTGTAAATACACTGAGACAAGCCTAAGATTGTGCAACTTTTCATAATTTTTGTTTCAGCTGGCAATTTATGAATGGAAGTTATACATAGTTTGCAGAATACTTGAGACAGCAAATCGAGGGGAAGTCACGTCGATTTAACTTCATATAAAGAATCGAAAATGGCTTGAAGTGATTACCCCTTCACATCTAGCTATCAGCTAAACATCAAACTGAGGGGTAGTCACGTCCATTTAATTTCATATAAAGAGTCGCAGATTGCCCGTAGTGATTACCTCTTTACATCGAGCTATGTGTTTGTCTGTCAATGTAAACATTAATTACATGACATGACCGTAGTTGTTTTGATTATAGCCAGTAAAGTGTATTTTAAAAGTTCTTCCCTCAATAATAACAACTATACTTCGATGAAGAACTTATAATTTTGGTAAAACAGTGAAGTGCTTAAAGAAATATTTCGATGATGTGTGTAATTGATATGAACGTAATGGGACGGTTAAACTCATTTCATTGAAAGCTTTCGCTTTCGTGTATTTTCAATGTTACGTGGACGTTTTGAACTCATGACATGTAGTTTACTGTTTTTGATTTACAGACACACACGTGGCCAGATGTGAAGGGGTAATCGCATCAAGCCATTTTCGATTCTTTATACGAAGTTAAATCGACGTGACTTCCCCTCGATTTGATGTCTCAAGTATTCTGCAAACTATGTATAACTTGTATTCATAAGTTGCCAGCTGAAACAAAAATTACGAAAAATTGCACAATCTTAGGCTTGCCTCACTGTAGCTTTTTGAGAATAGCCATTTACTTAACATAACCTCACATTCAACATTTCAAGTTAAATCACGCAACCAACAAGCATTCAGCGCGGAGAGGAATTCTCGCATAGGTTTGAATTTTTATGCTTGCATCCGTTGTGATCCAAATACCTATTGTCCTAGAGGTATAAATGCGAGATTATCGTTCTAGGCAGATAATTGTGTAAAAGTGAGTAAGAGTAATAAAGCAATTCCCTCAATGTAATCTTGCTGATTGTTATAAAATGAGACATTTTTCGATTGAACTAATGAAACTAGGAGTGTCCAGTGCTGTTTAAAATGAATTCTTTGGATTGAATCAAATGTGAGATAATGTTAAGTAAACGCGGTAACCTTCAAAACTATTCAAGTCAAATGCCCAAACAGCTGTCGATGTGAAAATTAATTCGAAAGAAAAATTGGTGAAATCTTAAAATAATTTTTAGCAGACATTGTCCTATTAACATAGTAATAATAGTTAGCGAAATTGTCTAAAATCAACCGTCCAATAGAGGCACATATAGAACTTTACACACAAAGCTATAAAATCCAGAGCAAAATTCAAAAAGTTTCCAATTCGATAACGTGTAAAATAACTTAATTGATTCTTTGTTGCTTTAAAACAAAATTTGGTGAGGTTCGCTTGGTGTGGCTTGTAGACCATCAGTTAGTGGGTCATTCTTCATAGAAAACTGGTCTTTTTGAATATTCATCTGCATTAGACGTTTCATGCTAATTTTGCCGGCAACGTGTCGTTCCATACCTCTAGCTTGATTTTATTTTTTTGATATTAGAGATGTGAAAATAAATATTTTCTTGATACAGAAAAGAGAAGCAGAGAAAACAGACTCTGGTGAAATTTGTGTCCCTTTCTAAGAAATTGCTTAGCCTTGCTGCGCTCTCGCATCACTAGCACTATTATGGTAGTCATCTATACTCTGGCCACAAACTTAACTCTTTCAATTTTGTCTGCTCTGATCTTCACGCTGGTTTTTTCCAATTATTTGCAATGTCTGTCTTGAGTCCTAGGTAAAGACCCAGATACCTATCACCTCTCTACTACATTTTCTGTTAGATAGTTGCAATAGAGGTAAGCGGGTTGCCCGAAATTCGAAAAAAAGCCCGCCCGAACCCGAACTACTTTTCACGGGTTTGGGTTTCGGGCTTTCGGGTCTAGGAAATTCCGGTCGGTCGGGCTTCGGGTTTTAATTTCGGATCGGGTTCGGGTCGGGCCGAGCCGCTAGCGTTTTCCGGGCGGTCGGGCTTCGGGTTTTAATTTCGGATCGGGTTCGGT
>CM055406.1:64418567-64433666 GCA_029228625.1 Pseudolycoriella hygida
GGGGGTATGGAAAATCGTACGTACATGACAGGGGGGGTCTCAAAATTAGTACGGAAGCGTACGATGGGGGGGAGGGGGTCAAAAACATCAAAAAAACTGCGTACGTAATTTGTGCATGACCCCTTGCAGCCAATGAAATTTATGTTTGCAATCGTACAAACGTTTTCTTCGTTTCTCTTATTTCTCTCATTCTCCAAGCTATCACGAATGAAAAACTAGAACATATGAAGGGACGCATCAGAATAGATGCGGCAAACAGAGTTGATGTTACGAAGAGACTCGAACGTATTTAAGTAAATATTGCCTTAACTCTTAAGTGTATGAAATTGCGTCCACATTGAGTTGTATTGGAAATTGCCGATAGGGCAATATTGAAAAACCCGTCCGAAGAAACGGCGTAAAAAAACCTTTCCGAATGCACAAAATTGACCCCCCCAATATACCAAATATAGAAAACTGTTCTACACAATTTTCTCTACAACATAGAAAAAACCATTTTTTGGGCTAGGGTCGAACTTAGTACCGACCTAGGGCCCGAAGTAGAGGCCTCGGACACACAACTCCATAGCCGAAAAAAATGTTTCCCTCAATGTCCTCTGCAACATAGCAAAAAAAAATTTTTTGGTTAGGGCCGACCTTAGGACCAACATGGCCCACTTGAGCCCTAAGCACAGGCAAATTTTCTTTTATAAACTGTCGGTCATGCCTAGATCTTTCAAACAAAAAAAAAATTGAAAATCGGAAAAAATTTACTCGAGTTATGTACAAAAAACACATAGAGCCCTGGCAGAGACTAGTTTTTAGTGCCGCAGCTAAGTCCAAGGACTCAAATTCAAACAAATTTCTTCTATAAATTGTCGGCTATGCTCAGGTCTTTCAAACAAAAAAAAATTTATAAAAATCGGAAAAGATTTGCCCGAGTTATGGACAAAAAACACATAGAGCCCAAGCAGAGACTCGATTTTAGTGCCCTAGCTAAGGCCAAAGACTCAAATCGAAAAATGTTTCTTCCACAAATTGTCAATCATGCCCAGATCTTTCAAACAAAAAAAAATGAAAATCAGAAAAGATTTACTCGAGTTATGTACAAAAGACCAAAAATCACTTCAACGGCCCTAGCTTGGTGGCCCTGGGGCCGACAGTGCCCACATTCAATCCTATAAAAGATTTTTTGATTACCTTTCAGGGAAAAAAGTTTTTGAAAATCGGTTGAGTTTTACTCTAGCAATCGTGTTGACAGACGGACGGACATTTTTATTATGAGATATTATATTCGACCGATAAAACAATTCAACTTTACCGATAAAAAATACTAAATAACCGATAACTTATTACCGATAACTTATTACCGATACCTTAATTTCAGTGAAGTACTAGGGAATCTTTCTTTTTACAAAATGTCCTGAGGTTTTTCGGACAATACCCCAAATATACGCGCTTTAATCTTACCTTGAAAATGTGTTTAAAAATTTATCGGTCATTTATTATTTTTTATCGGTAAAGTTGATTTTTTTATCGGTCGTTTATTAACATCCTTTTTTTATTGTTGGTTCGACATCTTAGGACCATGATCGGTGCTCCCTCGCCTACTCCCGGGTCGAAATTCGGCTGGTTACAAACGTCGTGGTAAACGCATAAGACCCCTTTTCGAAGAACTTCGTTCTTCGTACGGGTCTAATAAATAGAGAACGAGAGAAATAAGAGAAACAAAAGAAACGTTGGACTGCAAAGTTAAATTTCTTTGGCTGTTCCTGTGAAGGATTCATTCTCCCATATTCAAATATGAATTCAACTTCCTATACCCCTACCCAGCCCTGCCTAATTTACCCTCGCATCTGAACTCTAAGCCTACAATTCCCTTAATACTGCAACCGTGGTGTCGCTACACACCAGTGGGCCAATAGAAACGTCAAGAATTATATACTCTGCTTCGACCCTTAACCCTATTCCCGATTGCTGATTCTTCTGTTCTCGACTGCTAGCTCATCTGTGTATGTGGTACTCTAATTTGTCTACTAGACATTATTTTTCACTTCGCATGGACCTATCTAGCGCAGCGCCTACACCTAAAACCTCGGAGGAACTATTTAAATGTAACCAGGAATCTCTTCCGTTATTTTGGCTTAATAAATTTGAAATAAATCTAGTAGACTTCCTTTTTGCATTTTGGAATTTTTTAGCAAAATTGTTGCAAACAATAATATTCTTCCCTTAGATTGATAGGATAGTTGAATGACGATGATTTCGATGAATTGGTTTAAAAAAATAAAACTATTTGAAGGGAAGCCTTCAATTGATCGTTATTAAGCGTTTATAAAACGTTGCTTAAGCGAAAAACAGAAAAATTAATAAATTTCCATTAAAAAAATATAAGTTGATTCACATAAAGTATTTAAATGAAAATAAACCAAGTAAATTATTAAATGATTGAAAAAATAATACAAAAAAATACAAATAAGAGAATAGAATAAATTTTACATTGACAAAAATTAACAGATTTTGACACTTAAAATATGAGAGATAAAAAAAAAAAACAAAAGATTCCGTCACTTGCGAATGGGAGACACGAGTGCTAAAAAGAAAAATTATTTTAATTGGCAAAGTGACTGGAATAAATAATAAGGAACTTCCTGACCTCGACTGTTAAGTTACACAGTCTGTTTACGTAATTTTTTTTTTGTATAAGTTAAACCATTTGACAGTTCCATTCTATCTGTGGGTGTCAACAAAACCTATGATAATTCTCACTGTAGCGGGGCTGGACGTACATTTAATTGTTGAAGGCAAGATCAGGCAAGATTCTGTGATTCCAACGCCAGAGGCAGTCAGATGGAAAAAAATCGCTTCTAAAAAGCTCTATCGAAGGACGAAAACAGAACATTGGACACGTGCTTTGATATTATTATGTTTGTTTACATTGCCAGACATTCAATGTTTTGTTTTCGGCCTTCGCTAGAAGCGAAAAATTTTCTCCAGGAAACGACCTCTGGCTTTGCAATCACAAGATCTTGCGATTTCAATAATAAAATGTAGGTCAACCCCGTTACAGCGGTAATTTGTTGACCATCCATAGATATAGCATAGAACTGTCAAATTTTTTAACTTATAAACAGTCTATTTGACTTAAACAATCGAGGACGGGAAGTTCCTTAATGCTAAAAATGAGCAAACCCTATGAAGTAAACGTAAATAACAAAGAGAGATGAAAAATACCCAAAAACGGTCTTGAATCACAAATTGGTGTCTAAACAAATTACCCATTCAATCAAACAGAACTATAGTAACTATAGTAACTATTTAGGATAAAATGTAAAAAAGGGAAAACTATAATTTGTTTAATCTTTTTTTATTAAAAAAATTAATTAAAATACAAAAAAACAATCAACAACTGGCGTGTCATTTCAAAATTAAGTCCATGCGACAAAATGTTTTGTGCCCTTTAAAAAATGTCTAAATATTTAAAAAGCAAAAAACTTAACGCATTGGTGAATAGAAAACAAAGTAATTTTGATTAACGTAAATACATTTCGCTTGTTGGGCCACACATTTTGTCCGGACAAATTGACATGGCCCATGTTTTGTTTGTTTCAAAAAAAAATTGTTCCAAAGAGAAAACAACTAAGAATCAAGCATGACTTGATAAAAGAAAATTTAAAGGGTTCAATCAATATTTTTCATATGGTCTTTTAAGCTTTAAATATTACGCTTCTAAAAAGTATGTCACATCGTAGACGGCTTTCCTATTGCTTTTTTTAATGCCTTGTTCCTGCTGCTCTAATACACGCAAGATTTAGAAATG
This sequence comes from Pseudolycoriella hygida, assembly GCA_029228625.1. Lineage (NCBI taxonomy): Eukaryota > Metazoa > Arthropoda > Insecta > Diptera > Sciaridae > Pseudolycoriella > Pseudolycoriella hygida. The sequence continues at coordinate 64,422,367 of CM055406.1, forward strand.
GTGATATTCTTGATTTGTCGCATCACAGATAAGGTCGGAAGAGGTCAGCTTTACCTGAAACCTGTGCGTCAGGTCTGTTCAGGTCAGAGGTTTCTTCGACAAAAATTTCTTAATCCGACCGAAATTTCATTTTTCGACTCTGTTGGGACAAGAGAAGCGAGAGAATGACTGCCCTCTTCTGAAAAACCATTTGGAGAACTATTGTAGCAGTGTGACAGCAATTCACATGCAGCTTTGTAGCTATACTGACAAAACAGTTTTTTCCGAGTCACCTGTAGTGTGTAATTCACTTATCTTCTATAAATATAGCCGTGAAATACCGCCAAAGTCAAATCGCCAAAGTGATAAGTATCGCCAAAGTGTGAAATATCGCCAAAAAATTAAATTATTTTTCTTTTGTGTTTTTTCTACTTTCTTGGCGATACTTCACACTTTGGCGTTTTTTCTTGGCGATACTTCACACTTTAGCGCTTTTTCATGGCGATACTTAGTACTTTGGCGATTTTTCTTGACGTTTCATCGTTTTTTTCTGGCATGTTAAAGCGCCAAGAAGAATCACCAAAGTGTGAAGTATCACCAAGAAAAAACGTCAAAGTTTGAAGTATCGCCAAGAAAGTAGAAAAAACACTAAAGAAAAATAATTCAATTTTTTGGCGATACTTCACACTTTGGCGGTTTTTATTGGCGTTTCATAATTGTTTGATGGTATGCTAAATTTCCAAGAAAAAAACGCCAAAGTAGAAAGTATCGTCAAAATGTGAAATGTCGCCAATTATTGAATGAAATATCTCCAACGACGAGAAGTGATCACATTTTCAAATCAATGAAATTCTTCGTTTCTTAACGAAAGAAAGAACGAAGTAATGAGCGAAAACGAAGGAAAGAAGAAGAGTATAGAGAAAGTTCATTTTATTGCTGATTCGTCATATTTAGACGATAATAAATGTATCCTCCTAACTCCCACCTCGATCTACCCCATTGTTTATAGTAAACGTATTGGACCTTTGTACTTCGTACGGGTCCAACCATTTCAAAAAAGAAAAGATATTGTGTTATAGAACGTGTAGTTGTTGTTCTTTTCTACGAACACTGGTATGTAAAAGAACAAACAATAGTTATTTTCATGACAAGGGGAGAAAATAGAAAATTGCTTAACAAGGTTGATGTCTGTGGCCAAAGCAGAGACAATTTGCAACTTGAGTAAAGTTTGTGGCCCTCGCAGAGAAAATTGTAACTCGAGTGAATTGCGGCCCTCGCTGCGCTCTGGACACAAACCTCACTCTCGTTGCAATTTTTTCTGCTTGTGCCACAAACTTTACTCTCGTTGCAATTTTCTCTGCTTTGGCCACAGACGTCAACCTTGTTAAGCAATTTTCTATTTTCTCCCCTTGTCATGAAAAAAATATCAGTCTGTCCGTCTACACTTTTTTTTCGAAACGGCTCAACCGATCACATTGAACATTTTTTTCCGTGAAAGGTACATGACTCCCATGATTTCGTAAATATCTCAGCAAGTAGAGATGAGCGGGTTGCCCGAAACTTCGAAAAACCCGACCCGAACCCGAACCCGAATTGTTTTTTTTTCGGGTTCATGGGTTTCGGGTTTCGAAAATTTTAATCGGATCGGGTTCGGTTCGGGTCGGGTTTGGGAGCAGTTCGGGTTTCGGGTTTCGAAAAACTTTATCGGGTCGGGTTCGGTCCGGGTCGGGTTGTTGTATCATTTTATTCGGGTCCCGACCCTTTATTGACTTTCTATATTTTGCAAAACTCGTCTAAATTTTATCATCTTACATTACACGAATTTTGTTTTAGTCTAAGGTCCGTGAAGAATGCAGACGTCGGGCCTTGAAATAATTTTTGTTTCGAAGTAATTTGGGTTGTGAGTTTCGAAAAACTTGAGTGTCTGGTTCGGTCCGGGTCGGGTTTTGAAACAGTTCGGGTTTCGGGTTTCGGGTTTCGAAAATTTTAATCGGGTCGGGTTTAGAAACAATTCGGGTTTCGAAAAATTTTATCGGGTCGCGTTCGGTCCGGATCGGGTTTCGAAAAATGGTCGACCCGCTGATCTCTATCAGCAAGTATAGCACGGAATGGTTCATTTAGGTGTCATACGAAAGGCAAAGTTGTAGATAATGAAATTTTAGGGAACACGTGTTTCAGAGTTTTGGGTAAAAATGCCCCAATCCTGTTATATGACCACTTCTAGAATTGGGAGGGATGATCCATATCTCTAGAACTATAAGAGGTGAAGGTTGCTTCCAAAGGCAAAGTTGTAGAGAATAAAATTTTAGCGAACACGTGTCTCAGGGTTTTGGGTAGAAATGCCACAATCCTTTGATATGATCACTTCTAGAATTTTCTTGGCGATATTTTACACTTTGGCGATATTTTACACTTTGGCGATTTTTTTTTTTTGTGATTTAACATGCCAGCAAAAACTATAAAACGCCTAGAAAAATCGCCAAAGTGTGAAATATCGCCAAAAAATCTAATTATTTTTCTTTGGTGTTTTTCTAGTTTCTTGGCGATACTTCATACTTTGGCGTTTTTTCTTGGCGATACTTCACACTTCGGCGATTTTTCTTGGCGTTTCATTATCGCCAAATATTTTTTTTTTTGACGATTTGACTTTGGCAATATTTCACGGCTATTCTAAAAATCAATTTATGAAACTTCTTTGTCAGTGTATTTATAGGCTCCTTACACAAAAAAGTGCTCTTTGCTGGCACCACTCTCGAATAGCAACTTCATTTATCGCATGCTTATTAGCTCACGTTTCGAATCAGTAGTGTCTTTTTTGAGAATGGATAATTCCAGTTGTGCAGCCGTATCAAGCGCTGGTATTTCTAAATCCATTAGGTTCCACATTTCTAAATTTGTGTGAATATGAAGGCACATATCGAGGAATTTTATATAATGTTCAACGATGTTTGAATGTTTTTCTCATAATTCCTTTATTTAATTTGTAAATAATTTTTTTGCCTTTTTGCTTTCAACACTGAACCAAAGTTATCCGAATAACTTCCATCATGCTTCTTGCTTTGCCCTCTTCGTCCTAACTCGTGTCCTTATCTTTGCGTGAACAAATCCGCAGATTTTGTTGTTTGTATTCTAGAATGTCACGTTTCCATTTGTACTTTGAAACTTTCCTAGGGAGTAAAAATGCTCCCTTCCTTCCCGATTTTCCGCTTTGGACACACAAATTGATAAATAACTTTCTCTTCATAAATCTGAGTCCCATGAAAGTTATATTTTCTTAATCGAAGAATATCTTACTAGATCGACGAGATGGTTCTGTTGACAATTACAATAATGCACGCAACGATCATCGTAACAACTATCACTACCGTGATCGAGAGCGAGGACCTAATGGTCGCGGTATGGACGGTGGCTATCGCAGTGCTGGTAATGATAAACGTAATATCCACGAACGTAGACCGAACTTCCGTTCAAATGGAAAAGATTTCGGTAATAATCGTGAACCGGAACCGTCGCATAGCAAAGAAAGTTTTCGTGACGCAAATAGTATAGAAAGAGATAGTAATTCATCTACCGATGGTAAAATTAATAATCGGCGACGTCGAAAGAAGAATGTGGGGCCACATGGAGGTGAGTAAAACAGATCAAGTGTCGTTTTAGTTAACTGCATGGATTAACCAGTCTATCATTCTGAGCCTTACGAAATTCGCAACCATTCGCAGTTCTTAATCTTCATCTGAATTTTTATAATTTCAGCGTTGAGATTTCGTAAGAGTACGGTAATTGCTCTAAGACATTCCTTCATATTACAAAACTTGCCTTGATATACGTCATTCCTGTTTTTGTGAATCGATAAAAATACAAAGAACAATATTACCTGCAAAGTCAATGTAGTTTTGTCAATGTAGAGCATATAGTTAATGCACTGAAAATTCTTAGATTTTCACGTTAGTTGTATGCTGCGTATCTATAAAGATATGTTGCATATAGTAGTTGCAAGTTGTATAATATACCAACATGCAGCATACGAAATACTGCAAGTGGGTACATTATACAACTTGCAACTAATATATACATCATTCACTATATATATGTCACATAAAAATTGAATTTATAAATGTGTATGAACTGGGAACGGTCTCTCCTGTTTAAGTCGTTCAATTGACAGGGGGATGCGGGAATCGTTAATAATTTTCACTTTTTGTTATTATTATCAATCTGAGACGAACACATATATGAGAAAGTTGTAAATGTAACCCGTGTTTTGTTATTAAGTTATAATTTTCTAAACATCAGACAATTTTATTAAAAGTCATAAAATTCGAAGGATTTTTTAAAAAGATATTGTCGTTTTCTGTGCCTAACATGAGATTCGCTTACATTCGGCTGCTGGTATCTATGGTGTGGTCGTATTTATAGTTGAACTTGTTTTTCGTTGTTAAAACAACAAAACTGAGTATTATGAAATGTGAAGATTTCCATGAAAATGTTAAACAAAGCAATTTTCATGCAAATTACCATTTTTCTTGGGTGTAGTTATTATATTTTGACCTCTGTCGGCCCACTATACCCTAGTTGTGAGCTAAGTTTCAATCGAAGTAGTTGTTGGGTAACTTATTATACAAAATTAAGCGCGAACTGTAGAAATGAAAAAGATTTTTCCTAACATTTGATGAATATTGATGAAACTTTTGTCAAATGTGAAATCTGGCTATTTTCAAACGGTACATTTTCTGGATCTATGTGACCTACGTCAAAATCGACTTCTGATTCGGAAAGGGCATACCCAAATTGGCCTAGATGTGACTCTGATGTGACTTTTTGAGCCACAGCGGGTACATATGGGAACGACTTCGATGTAAATTACCGGGTTTTTGCGTATTTTTAGCATGTTTTGACCTACCCTGACTCTCTATAGACGAGATGTGACCACATTCAAGTTGAAATTACTGTTTTATGATCCAAAAGACCAAATTATCCGGAAAATATGAAGATGTGAAAAAATGTGAAATGTGAAATTTTTGAAGGCAAATTCTCAGTTTCTATGATACTTACGTCCAATAATGAGTCACTTCTCAATTCTGTAGGTGAAAATGTGCCGAGATGTGACCTAAGTGGTCATCCACAAGCTGCGGTGTCAGAGAACGTGCGATTCACATCAGTCACATCTGTGGAAAAAACCACATATGTGACTGCTGTGAATCGCACATTGTCTAACACCACAGCTTGTGGATGACCACTTAAGTCACATCTCGGCACATTTTCACCTACAGAATTGAGATGTGGCCCAACATCAGACGTAAGTATCATAGAAACTGAGAATTTGCCTTCCAAAATTTCACATTTCACATTTTTTCACATAATGTGACTCACATCTGTGAAAATATGTGAATTACATCTTTTCACATCCTCACATTTTTCGGTTAATTTTATATTTTGGGTCATAAAAATGTAATTTCAACTTAAATGTGGTCACATCTCGTCTGTAGAGAGCCAGGGGAGGTCAAAACATGCTAAAAATACACAAAAACCCGGTAATTTACATAGAAGTCGTTACAATGCGTCCACAATATAGCTCAAAAGGTCGCATCTAAGTCATCTCCAGAGCAATTTGAGTATGCTCTTTCCAAATCAGAAGTCACTTTTGACGTAAGTCACATAGATCCAGAAAATGGGCCGCTTGAAAGTCGTCAGATTTCACATTTGACAAAATTTTCATGAAATATTCATCAAATGTTAGCAAAAATCTTTTTCATTTCTACAGTTCTCGGTTAATTTTTCATTTTATGTTACCCAACAACTACTTTGATTGAAACTTAGCTCACTACTAGGGTATAGTGGGCCGATAGAGGTCAAAAGATAATAACTATACACAAGAAAATTGGTAATTTGCATGAAAGTTGCTTTCTTTAACATTTTAATGGAAATCTTCACATTTCATATACTCAGTTTTGTTATTTTAACAACGAAAAACAAATTCAACTATAAATATGACCACACCTTATATACCAGCAGCCGAATGTAGGCCGAATCTCATGTCAGGCACAGAAAACGACAATATCTTTTTAAAAAATCCTTCGAATTGTATGACTTTTTATAAAGTGTCTGATGTTTAGAAAATTAAACTTTCACAACATAACACGGGTTACATTTACAACTTGCTCATATATGCTTTCGTCGCAGATTGATTGATAATATTAACAAAAAATGAAAATTATTAACGATTCCCGCATCCCCCAGGTTTGCATTGTATGAAAAAGCTGTAGATAAAACATTTATTGAAACTTTCTTATTACATCACCACGTGCCATATGCAGCATACAACTAACGTGAAAGTCCAAGAATTTTTAGTGTCCATTGAAGCAGATGGCCTCTTCTGTTTTCCCGGTTAAGGTTTTTGAGGCGTTTGATGCGACATCAGCTTCAGCCAAAGTATAGCGAATTTCATGAATAACGAATTTCAAGGCCTTCAGTCCATATCAAAAATATATTAAACGTCTGCTGTATCATCATGAAATTCGCTATACTTAAGGCCGATATCGAAATGTAAACTGAAAATACACTAAGTACAAAGTAGAAAATGGAGAAAGTCCTTTTCGAAAAACAAATCCTAAACGCGATTTCGGTTGCGTATTTTGGAGGAATATTGTAGAACAATTGTTCCGAGGGGCCAATCATAAAAGATGTCACGCTAAAATGTCACTTCACCCCGAAACTTCTAAAAAATGTAGTGACTGTCACGCTAGTCTGCGCGTAAGCGTAATATCCTTTATGAATGATGTCTTAGTTATGTTCGCAAAGTTTTCAACGAACTTGAAAATAATCTTCTCTCGTTGCGTACAAAACAGAGGTTATTTTATTGAATATAACATAGTAGCAGCTAGTATGAAACGTTTTGCGCCTGTTTAAAACTTGATTCCCAAGATTTTTGGATAAGATTTATTTTACCGAAAGATTGACTTAAGAGCACTCTCTGTAAAAACGATGTTTTTCTAGTTATAGTTTTTTGATAAAAATGTGTCATTTTCAAAAAAGTAACTAAATGGCCGTTTACACTCATCTTTTATATCTAGTAGTTGAGCTACTTTTTCGCGATTGCTTAGTTTTTTTAACAAATCTTTCGCTAGAAGAAAGATCTGCATTCCAGACTGAGCAGCCTGGTGCCGAAAAAGTGTCTATAACAATGTTGGATGGTGTAATAAGAACACAGCTATGAACTAGATTTGAACTTGGCATCAGGCTGCGTACTTGATAATTTTGATTGACAATTTAGAAGGCAGCCTAGTGCCGAAAACCGTTCAATGTCATCGTAACGCCAATAATGAACAATATACGTCGTATAAATTTCAAGTCGGCACTAGGCTGCGTACTTAAAATTTTGTTTTATGGATGTAGGTGGCAGCAGCAGCCTGATGAAAAATTGAGGCATATATGGCATACAAAATTTACTCCTGCCAACATTTTGGTAAAAACTGATTTGCAGCACCAGGCTGCCATCTACATTTTTAGCTCTACCACTAAAGTACGCAGCCTGGTGCTGCAAACCTTTTTTTGCCAATATGTTGGCAGGAGTAAACTTTGTATGCAATATAAGTTTCGATTTGGCACCAGGCTGCTGCTGCCACCTACATCCATAAAACAAAATTTTAAGTACGCAGCCTAGTGCTGACTTGAAATTTATACGACGTATAGTGTTCATTATTGGCGTTACGATGACATTGAACGATTTTCGGCACTAGGCTGCCTTCTAAATTGTCAATCAAAATTATCAAGTACGCAGCCTAGTGCCAAGTTCAAAACTACTGCATAGTTGAGTTCTTATTACACCATCCAACATTGTTATAGACACTTTTTCGGCACTAGGCTGCCCAGTCTGAAATGAGAACTTTCTTCTAGCGAAAGATTTGTTAAAAAAACTAAGCAATCGCAAAAAAGTAGCTCAACTACTAGATTAATAAAAGATGAGTGGAAACGGACATTTAGTTACTTTTTTGAAAATTACACATTTGTATTACAAAACTATAGCTAGAAAAACATCGTTTTTCCAGAAACCCCTCTTATATTTGTTCAATGTTTGGGGGCCGTTCAATGATAGGTGCTACTACGTTATTTAACGACTTCAGTGAATTTCACCAATTTGAAAAAATTTATAAATCAGGTAATAGCAATGATTGAGTTGAAATTATTCACTTATTAATTCATTTTATGGAAAAAATTAAAGAAGAAAGTGAACAACAATTAAAACAAATCCATGTCGTGTTTCAAATAAAACATTCAGCTTAGTTCATTCATTTCATCAATAGATTTCATTTATTTATTTCATTTCATTCATTTCGTTATTCATCTCTTATAATTCACTAGTTTATTCATTCATTATTCTCCTATTAAGTTCATCCTTTTCATTGAGTACTATTCATTTGATTAAGTCATTTATTGATTTCATTTTCGTTCATTCGTTCATTCATTGATTTCATTACTTGATTTCATTAATTTCACTTTATTTGTTTTTCACTTCTTTCTTTTATATTTTCCTTATATAGTTGAAATTAGAGATGAGCGGGTTGCCCGAAACTTCGAAAAACCCGACCCGAACCCGAAGCCGAATTGTTTTTTTCGGGTTAATGGGCTTCGGGTTTCGAAAATTTTAATCGGGTCGGGTTCGGTCCGGGCCGGGTTTGGAAAAAGTTCGAGTTTCAGGTTTCGAAAAATTTTATCGGGTCGGGTTGTTGTATCATTTTATTCGATTCCCGATCCTTTGACTTTCTATATTTTACAAAACTCGTCTAAATTTTATCATCTTATATTACACGAATTTTGTTTTAGTCTAAGGTCCGTGAAGAATGCAGACGTCGGGCCTTGAAATAATTTTTGTTTCGAAGTAATTTGGGTTGTGAGTTTCGAAAAACTTGAGTCCGCGTCGGGTTTTCAAACAGTTCGGGTTTTGGGTTTCGAAAAATTTTATCGGGTCGGGTTCGTTCCGAGTCGGGTTTTGAGACAATTCGGTTTTCGGGATTCGAAAATTTTAATCGGGTCGGGTTCGGTCCGGGTCGGGTTTCGAAAAATGGTCGACCCGCTCATCTCTAGTTGAAATGCTGAAATTCGTTGAAATCTTGAATATAAAATCGCCCTTGGGTCAAAATGTAACATGTCAAGTGTTGATTCTCCCGCTCGAAAGCTGGGGGAAAACTGCGATCAATTTCCCTGAGGATGCAAATAAATGAACTTTTTTTTATTAAAATTGTTTCAATTGTAGCCAACGGCAATTCTGCAACTATGCCATCGAACTCTAAGCCTACATCGATCTCCGAACCACAGAAGTTATCATCAAATTCTAACTCTTTAAATGAGAAAACGATTCCTGCTGTGTCGGCATCAAGTGCTCCAATTACTACTGGTAAAGCAAAAAATCAACGTGATTCTCGAAACCGTCGTAATGGTGGTGGCGGCGGAGCCAATAAATCATTAAAACCGATTCCCGATCAATCACAAACACATGTAAACAGCAATACCGACAAACAGACTGTCAATGGTATGGCGTAGATTTTTTTTTAACTTTTCGTGTAACTTTATTTAATTTTTTCTGTTGCTTTATCTAACCTTATCGGTAAATATTTCGATTATTGCTGATCGTATTTTTGTCGAGAATTTAAAAATGAAAAATCGAGTTTTAATTTCAATTTTCATAAGATGTGAAAAGAATACGCTTGAAAAGAGCTTTGAATTAAATTTTAAGTTTCAAGATTGGTGATTTATTGGATAAAATGCACACGAGTCCTTTGATTGATATTGAAGCAGAAAAGTCGCTGCGTTTTCCATTCGTTGAAAATTTACTCAAAGAAGAAAATCAATGTTCAATCCTTTCATAATTTATTCGACAACATTTATATTTATCCCATTAACTCATTTAGTTACGCTGAGTAATCAGTCATTCAACTATGGTGTATTTTATTTGTACAGCGCTTTAAGGAAATTGTGACCTGATTGCCGACAAAGCTTATTTAAGACAAACGCATCAGTGACTACGACTGCCTTAAATCATAATTTCCTACCAGAGACAGTATTTCACTTTTCCGTCCCGTTGAGTCACAAATAATTACTAAAACTCCATGGCAGCATATTTTCGTTTAGGCCGATGGCCATCAATATTGCCTTTATTAATCGCATAAGCCGGCGGCTGAGTGGCTGAAAACATTTTACCGACCCCTGCATCCCTCGGACAAAATAACCCTCCTCACTCCCGGCTCGATCACCAAAATAAACTAAGTCATAGAAAACTTGGGTTATTTTGTCCAGTGATGCCACAATTTAGTAAAATATTAGTGATCGAGGTCCGAATGCATTCTCGGCTTCCAGTCGCGGTCGCCTATTCTCAATTTAACATGATAATGACCCATCAGTTGGTTTGTGTTAACATTCGCTCGATTCCAAGCCTTCAATGACTCACTCAGCAGACAGAAAAATTTCTAAAAGTGACGTAGGAGACATATACGTGGGCACTAGGTGTGTCCAAAAATTTAAGTTGCAAAAACTTTGGGGCACCAACCGGAATATTACTCTACATGTATCAGTGAACAGAAAATTATATGAAGTCCGCTCGATCCGAAGTGATTTAGGGATAGCTCAATGACGAAATGTGACCAAAAACGCGAAAATCGTGAAAAATGCAGAGTTCTGAAAAAGTGTACGATATTGGTCGAAGATGAAGAGTTGTGTTAGGGGTAGTTTGGTTTGGACCCTTAAGAATAATCCAGAAAAAACGATTTTTCAGTTGGAATATCTATGGTATGTCTGTGCAAGAAGAGCCCGTCAAAGAGGACATGTCAAGCTGAACTTCTGTACTCTAAGCCGTGGCGAATATTATAGATCATGAAAAAAGTTCTTCTATGAAATAGGCATAGACGAGGATATCGAAAAAAGCTTGCCAACGGTGACAAAAACTGATTTTTTAACTATACAAACCTGTTAAGTGTTTCGGAAAAATTTCAAAAAATTTTTATTATTTTTTTGTCACACATAACAAACGTTTCAGGTCGAAATACAGCTGAAATTCGAAGTTTTCTAACGAAAAAGCCATCTGTGAAGTGAATTTCATGTAAAACATAACCAAAGACCCGTACGTATCAGAATAGATGTGACAAACAGAATAGATGTGGCAAAGTGACTCGAACGTACCTAAATATACAAATAAGCAAACAATCCAACGTTTTCTGTTCCTTTATAACTGTAAGAATTTCAAAGATCCATAGAAATTACCCAAGGTAATGTCAAAGGCCCTACCGAAGTACGCGTCAGATCATTCAAATCTAGAAGAGACTATATCCAAG
>CM055406.1:64433799-64448290 GCA_029228625.1 Pseudolycoriella hygida
ACACGTGTTCGCTTAAATTTAATTCTCTACAACTTCGCCTTTGACAGTAAATCTCCATATTGCATAGTTAAGGAAATATAGACGAAAAACTGTTTTTGTATATGACCAAGAATCTCAATTTCGTCCATTCCATTAGTCCCAGTGCCCAGACCCCTGTACCGATTCCCACAAAAATTTTTTCCCTGTTTTGTGACATCAAATGCTTTCATTTGACACCAAAATGAGGAATTTCCGTGCTATACTTGCTGAGATATTTGCGAATAAGCTCCAGCGACCCTCGAAAAACCATGTTTTTGGTCACTTCCTCGACCATGTCTCCGGAACCACTTGATCGATTTTGCTCATCTTCGAACTTGAATCATGGGAGACATGTGCCTTTTAGGGAAAAAAAAGTTTAGGCTGATCGGTTCAGCCGTTTGGAAAAAAAAGTGGAGACGGACAGACGGACATTTTTTTATTGCCGATTCGTCATATTTAGACGATAATAGATGCATCCCCCCAACTCCCACCTCGACCTACCCCATGTTACAATAAAATTGTTTGTAGTAAACGTATAGGACCTTTGTACTTCGTACGGGTCCAATAAAATGAGTTTTGGTCGAGTTTGTCTGATTTAGGCTTAAGTTCACCAAAGGTTTTTGCGTTGTTTCAAAGTGGTATCTATGCCTAATATTACATAGAAGAACTTTTTTCATTATGTATAACATTGGCCGCGGCTTAGAGTACAGAAGTTCAGCTTGACATGTCGTCTTTAACGGGCATTCCTGGCACAGACATACCATAGATACTCCGATCAACTGAAAACCTGTTTTCTCTGGAATATTCTGAATGGTTCAAACCAACTTTGCCCCAACACAACTCTTCATCTTCGCCTAATATCATACACTTTTTCAGAACTCTGCATTTTTCACGATTTTCGCGTTTTTGGTCACATTTCGTCATTGAGCTACCCCTAAATCACCTCGGATCGAGCGGACTCCATATAATTTTTTGTTCACTGATACATGTAAAGTAATATTCCGGTTGGTGCCCCAAAGTTTTTGCAACTTTAATTTTCCCATACAATTTTGGACACCCCTAGTGGTCACGAATTTATGTACGTAGTGTACGTTTTACATACGACGCAGTAGATAAAAAATGCTCCGCGTAAACACAGCACCACATACATAATACGTGCACAAATTCTAAGTTCGTTAACGACGTCTCTTTCAGAAATTTGTCTCTTTGAAATAAACTTGAAATTCCCACAACAAGCTCTCCCCTTATCCGAATTGTTAAAAACGCTCGCAAAGCTCATTGTACTTTGAATAGGAGTTAAGAAAAAAGAAAATTGAATAGATAGTAGAAGAGTAACAAAAGGGGGAGAGAAAGCCTTTGCAAATTATGGTTCCTTGTACAGTACATGCTTTTCCGAGCGATAAAAGTATCCGAAATGTCCAATCTGTGATTCCACAAACACTTATGAGAAGTGTCCCTTCGAAATTGTTTGCCCATTTTATGTAAGATTAGAGCAAATAAAGTACACCATTCGACGGTCCCTAGCACTATTAATTTATTGGAAGAAAGTTTACGTTGCAATACGTTCATCTGGATATCGATAAATTTAATTTACACATATTTTCATATTCAAGGCATTTAATTTATGACTCTTCGTTTACTTTTTGTTTGTGTTAATTTAATTATATTAAAAAAAATATTTGATTTATAATCGCAGTTTTTTATCTTTTTTCATCAACTGAAGTCCCACTTCTTGGGTGGATCAGATCCCTTGAATGAATGATCTCAAATATGGCTGATTCCATCGGTACCGTAAATTGGGAACGGTCTTTCATCTTTTTCATTCTTTCAAAGTGATTCATAATAAAATGAGACAAAAAATGCCGTTCCCAATTTACAGGTCATTTACTTTGTAAACTTTGTGAATTTGCTTGCGTTCACCATTGTTTTCCATACAAACTGGTAACTGTTTTATAAAAGTGAACCAAAATACGTTTGTGTACACTCAGTTTCTGTAGTATTTACACTATTTACAACGGTAGAATGGTTCGTGGAATGAGCCATATATCAAAATTTCGGAACCGCTTGCTACAATCACATGAAAAGGTTAATTTTTGGTCGATCCTCCGTGGAAATGCATCATTACTAAACGATTTATGCCTAAGAAAGTGAACCGTTTTTCGGTTCACTTTGAATTGACGCTAATCCTCTATATTCATGTTCAAAAATCTATATCTCGTGAAATATTCACAATTTAAATGTAAGAATTCTTAAAACGTGATTTAAGAATGTTTGAAAATGTCGGGAAAAATATTTGTGCATGTAGGCCGCAGATTAATAGTCGTAAGGTTGTTAGACAAAGTGACTAGTTTGATTTCTCCCCATACATAACCTCAAAAATAGTACTTTATTGGTGGGCGAGAGAAAATCGAGGATTTCTTCTAATGTGAATATTGTACATAACGAGTGAGCGTAGCGAACAAGTGAGAGTACAATATTTACATAAGAAGATATCCGATATTTCTCACGCCCACCAATAACAAAACGTAAAGAAAACCACTCAAAATACATAAGCTTTATGTTGTATATCGAGAAAAACAACGCTAGTGTTTGTGAGAGACACATTTGTACATTCTACGTTACTATATGCTTCTATTTGTCAACAAACAGTATCAACTAAATTTGTACATAGCAAATGAGCGAATTTGTGCAGTGGTTAGCGTCGATTCTTGCAGATCGGTGGGTCGTGAGTTCGAATCACGGCGGTGCCACTGTTTTTTTTAGTGAATTGGCAAAGAGAAAACGAATTTTCACTAGTGATTTAATGTATGGTTTTTCCTATATATGCAAGAGTGAATAACGTACGAAAAAAAAGGAGGTTCTTGGTTGATTCCTTGATTTTGATACTGACTGTCTTTGAGTCTCAGAGCGCTTCAAAGCCACTAGGAAATTCATCCCTTTTTCGTCGGACTAGGCTCGTTTCGACTCATTGGACCCGGTGGGGGTTGGGGGGGGGAAATGCATCTGATTATCGCTAGAGATGACGAATCAGCAATAAAAAAAACTGTCCTTCGGTCTTTCCGTCAGTCCGTCTGTCGCGGTCTCCAGTTTTTTTTTTTTTTTTTTTTTTTTTTTTATTTTTTCTTTTTTTTGTCAACTGCTCAACCGTCAAGCCTAAACTTTTTTTACCCTGAAAGGTACATGCCTCCCATGATTCAAGTTCGAAGATGAGCAAAATCGATGAAGTGGTTCCGGAGATATGGTCGAGAAAGTGACCAAAAACATGGTTTTTCGAGGGTCGGTGAAACTTTTTCGCAAATATCTCAGCAAGTAAAGCACGGAAATTGCTCAAATTGGTGTCAAATGAAAGCATTTGATACCAAAAAACTGGGGAATTGTGGGAATCGGGTCAGGGGCCTGGGCACTGGGAGCCATGGAATGGGCGAAAATAAATTTCTCTGCCCAAAATGATAAGAGGTAGTTTTTTTCAGTATTTGCTTAAATACGCAATACAGAGATTTACTTTCAAAGGCAAAGTTGTAGAGAATCAAATTTTAGCGAACACGTGTTTCAGGGTTTTGGGAAAATATGGCCAATCCTGTATATGGACACTTCCATTGGGGGCAGATGACCCAGATCTCCAGAACTATGAGAGGTAGAAAGTTGCTTCCAAGGACAAAGTTGTAGACAATAAAATTTTAGATAACACGTGTTTCTGGGCTTTAGTGAAAAACGACTTAGTCCTTGGATATAAGCTTTTCTACATTTTCTAGAGACGTACTTCGGTAGGGCCGTTGACATTACCTTGGGTAATTTCTATGGATCTTTGAAATTCTTACAGTTATAAAAGAACAGAGAACGTTGGATTGTTTGTTTATTTGTATATTTAGGTACGTTCAAGCCACTTTGCCACATCTATTCTGTTTGTCACATCTATTCTGATACGTACGGGTCTTTGGTTATGTATGTGAATTACTTTAACGTTTACAACTGATTTCGACAAGATTCTGACGAAAATATGGAAAATATATTTTTTTGAGGTTATGTATGGGGGAGAAATCAAATCTGTAACTTTGTCTAACATCTTTACGACTATTAATCTGCGGCCTACATGCACAAATATTTTTCCCGACATTTTTGAACATTCTTAAATCACGTTTTAAGAATTCTTACATTTAAATTGTGAATATTTCACGAGATATAGATTTTTGAACATGAATATATCGGATTAGCCTACTGTGATGACGTAAGTATTACGGATGTGGTACAACTTTTATCATTCGAAAACGAAAAAAAACGGGAATGTTTTTCTTCGCTTTCGTTTTATGTGAAACTCTGCGTCGTTTCATCGAGTGCAGACAAAAAAACAACTTGTCATATTGGTCTCCTTAGTGAAATATTTAGTCTGTCTGTCTTCTCACCGCAAACTCTCTATTGCATGCATTATACTGCTCAAATCAACCATTCGAACACGTCAATAATGATTTGTTTCACTAAATACGTGTACGTAGCAATGTGGGATAAGTTAGCTCAACTCAAGAAAATGCACTTGAGACAACTCAAGAATTTTCTTGAGTTATCTCAACATCGTACGGGCAGCGAATAGCAATTTGCGTTGAAATGAAACAAGTTGAGATATCTCAACCACGGGCAGCGAATAGAAATTCGTGTTGAGATGAATAAAGATGAGATATCTCAACATCGTACGGGAAGCAAATAGAAATTTGCGTTGAGATGAATTCAATAGAAATTAGGACAATAGAAAAGAATTGTATAGATTCTTGGAAAAGTCTATTCTACTTTAGTTAAGTTTATCTTTTGCGTCATCAAGCTAAAAGCGTCACCTCCACTGATATCACTACTTTTGTAAGTTGACAATAAGACTTGTGTCATACCTGCTTTGATGGGTTTAAAACTTTTGTCGAATATCACTCCTTTTGTAAGTTGATAATATCAGACAGTCAAAGCTTTTTGTCGGATATCAGTACTTTTGTAAGAACTGGATCCCCAAAACTTCTAGAAGTAACTGAATCCCAGGAAGGAAGCACTTTTTCGGTGAGCCTTCAAAAACGTATTTCCAAAATTTAATTCTATTTTACTTTCCCTTTGGAAGTCACTTCCTATCTACCATACTTCCAGACATCTGAGACATCCCCCAAAATTCTAGAAGTGACTGAATCCTAGCAACAGGACACTTTTTCACAAAACACTTCATATCTCCCATACTTTTATCATCCTTAAAAATTCTAGAAGTGCCTCGTAACTGTTTTATAAAAGTGAACCAAAATAAGTTTGTGTACACTCAGTTTCTGTAGTATTTACACTATTTACAACGGTAGAATGGTTCGTGGAATGAGCCATATATCAAAATTTCGGAACCGCTTGCTACAATCACATGAAAAGGTTAATTTTTGGTCGATCCTCCGTGGAAATGCATCATTACTAAACGATTTATGCCTAAGAAAGTGAACCGTTTTTCGGTTCACTTTGAATTGACGCTAATCCTCTATATTCATGTTCAAAAATCTATATCTCGTGAAATATTCACAATTTAAATGTAAGAATTCTTAAAACGTGATTTAAGAATGTTTGAAAATGTCGGGAAAAATATTTGTGCATGTAGGCCGCAGATTAATAGTCGTAAGGTTGTTAGACAAAGTGACTAGTTTGATTTCTCCCCATACATAACCTCAAAAATAGTACTTTATTGGTGGGCGAGAGAAAATCGAGGATTTCTTCTAATGTGAATATTGTACATAACGAGTGAGCGTAGCGAACAAGTGAGAGTACAATATTTACATAAGAAGATATCCGATATTTCTCACGCCCACCAATAACAAAACGTAAAGAAAACCACTCAAAATACATAAGCTTTATGTTGTATATCGAGAAAAACAACGCTAGTGTTTGTGAGAGACACATTTGTACATTCTACGTTACTATATGCTTCTATTTGTCAACAAACAGTATCAACTAAATTTGTGAGATATCTCAACCACGGGCAGCGAATAGAAATTCGTGTTGAGATGAATAAAGATGAGATATCTCAACATCGTACGGGAAGCAAATAGAAATTTGCGTTGAGATGAATTCAATAGAAATTAGGACAATAGAAAAGAATTGTATAGATTCTTGGAAAAGTCTATTCTACTTTAGTTAAGTTTATCTTTTGCGTCATCAAGCTAAAAGCGTCACCTCCACTGATATCACTACTTTTGTAAGTTGACAATAAGACTTGTGTCATACCTGCTTTGATGGGTTTAAAACTTTTGTCGAATATCACTCCTTTTGTAAGTTGATAATATCAGACAGTCAAAGCTTTTTGTCGGATATCAGTACTTTTGTAAGAACTGGATCCCCAAAACTTCTAGAAGTAACTGAATCCCAGGAAGGAAGCACTTTTTCGGTGAGCCTTCAAAAACGTATTTCCAAAATTTAATTCTATTTTACTTTCCCTTTGGAAGTCACTTCCTATCTACCATACTTCCAGACATCTGAGACATCCCCCAAAATTCTAGAAGTGACTGAATCCTAGCAACAGGACACTTTTTCACAAAACACTTCATATCTCCCATACTTTTATCATCCTTAAAAATTCTAGAAGTGCCTGAATCCCAGGGAGCAGGGCACTTTTTCAAAAAATCCTGAAACACGTGTCAACTAAAATATCGAGCTTAAGCTACCCTGACAATTTCATGGTTTACAAGATCGTATAAACTAAAAAGTGACAAAGTAAGAAAAGTTTGCAAAATTCAACTATTTCAGCTTGTATGGGGAAGCCATTTTTATATGGAAATTTTCAAAAATTCATAACTCCGGCTGCAGTGGGCTAATATTGTTGACCAATATGTCGATTTCAACTAGAATTTTGCGTAGAATCCGAAAAGAATACTTTCAGAGGGGCCTCCCGGCCAATGGGAATTCAAAAATTCAATGGCGCCATCCGTTAATATTCGTTGCTGAATACGGATCAATATAAAACTAAAGTAGCCGAGGCGGTATTCACATTATTGGGCAATTCCACGGTCCGCCTCGTTTCCACGCGTGGAATTCTCAGTAGTTAGAAAATGATAGTCATAGAAAAATTACTAACATCTAGTTGAAGGATCAATCCTTCTGATACACAATTTTCAATGAATATCTCTTCGTAACTACTGAGCATTTCAAGCGTGGAAACGGAGTTTTCGTGGAATTACCCTATTATAGCTGAACAAAGATGAATATACAACCCAAGTCTCAATCTGTTGACTGTACGATGACTCAACTTTTTTCATCTCAACGTAAATTTCTATTCAATTCTATTCTACTTTTCCAAGAATCTATACAATTCTTTTCTATTGTCCTAATTTCTATTGAATTCATCTCAACACAAATTTCTATTTGCTTCCCGTACGATGTTGACATATCTCAACTTTATTCACTTCAACGCAAATTTCTATTCGCTGCCCGTGCGATGTTGAGATAACTCAACTTGTTTCATTTCAACGCAAATTTTTATTTGCTGCCTGTACAATGTTGAGGTTGAGATATCGCAACTTTTTTCATCTTAACATACGTTTCGTCAGTGCCTGTCGTTAAGATCTCAAAAATTGTCCAGCAATATCAAGAATTTCCCTGAGACATCTCAACATCCGGAAAATCTTGAGTTGAGCTAACTTATCCCACATTACGTAGCAGGGCCTATTTTTGAGAAAATTTGAGAAAATTTGTGAAAATTTGAGAAATTTTGTGATAATTTGCGAAAATTTGCGAAATTTATCTCAATTTTACTCAAAGTTGCTTAAAATTTCTAAAAATATTTTCTGAAAATTTTTAAATTTTTGAAGCATAAGAGTGAATTCACCAATACTTCGACCAAATTGCATGAAACCCAATATACAACACCTCTCCGATTTTCCTGAATTCGATGCCAAACCATCTATGGACTGTCCTGAGAAAATCGTAGAAGAATTTTTTTTTTAAAAAAATGTGTTCGGCTTGTAGCGGTGTTAAAAAAAACACTGCACGGAGGTCGCTGAAAACGTGTTTCTTTAATATATTTGTAAATATTTTTCGGATAAGAGTCAAATTGACCTCATTTGTGAGGGTTATCAACAGAATTTTTTCAAAAATGAAAAATCCCAAAAAAGCCCTCTAGAGGGGGAGCTATAGACGTCTAAAGCTGAGAAAATGCACTTTTTGTAAGGGCTATAGAGGTCGCTAACAGCGGTGACCAGCAAAACCCAATATATGGGGGGAAGCACAATGATTTGAAGTTTCAAAAACGCTATAGACATTTTTTGGTCCGGGCTGTTTATAGTCCAGATAGCCCATATAGTGAAAATGCCAATATATTCATAGAACTAATCAAATTTTTTAAGACGCTCGTCAGATATTTATCTTGTCAGATTTAAAAACGTTAGAAAATCGATAAAAACACCCTAATTAAGCTGTCAGGGCCTATTTTACCAAATTTTAAATACTAGAAATTACCGGAAATTGTGAATAAAACATTAAAACATTGAAAAGTACAGACTAGTTGTAATCATTTTCAGAAGATTTTAATATTTTCTGGTAATTAAATTTTTATCGATTTTCAACGTTTTTAAATCTGACAAGATAAATATCTGACGAGCGTCTTAAAAAATTTGATTAGTTCTATGAATATATTGGCATTTTCACTATATGGGCTATCTGGACTATAAACAGCCCGGACCAAAAAATGTCTATAGCGTTTTTGAAACTTCAAATCATTGTGCTTCCCCCCATATATTGAGTTTTGCTGGTCACCGATGTTAGCGACCTCTATAGCCCTTACAAAAAGTGCATTTTTTCAGTTTTAGACGTCTATAGCTCCCCCTCTAGAGGGCTTTTTGGGATTTTTCATTTTTAAAAAAATTGAGTTGATAACCCTCACAAATGAGGTCAATTTGACTCTTATCCGAAAAATATTTACAAATATATTAAAGAAACACGTTTTCAGCGACCTCCGTGCAGTGTTTTTTTTAATACCTCTACAAGCCGAACACATTTTTTAAAAAAAAAATTTCTTCTACTATTTTCTCAGGACAGTCCATAGATGGTTTGGCATCGAATTCGGGAAAATCGGAGAGGTGTTGTATATTCGATTGGTCGAAGTATTGATGAATTCACTCATAATTGATGTTTTTGACTCAAAAAATTGTTCAAGCGACCTATTTTAGGTATTTTAGGGCATCCTAGAATTATTAACATATGTACTAAAGGCTGAGTTTTCAGTTACCCGTTCATGCTTGGTTTCTTGTTGTTTTTTTTCATCTGCGCGACCTCTAATATGGTTCAAAATACACTGTACGTCGATTCTGATTAATTCTACACTCATTTTAACTCATTTGAACGTATTTTTCATTAAAATAAAATTCGAGAAAATTTGAAAAAAATTTCTCAAAAATAGGCCCTGGTACGTAGTTATATCAAACCTTGTTGTAATCTACTGAGCCACTGGGCATTGAAATCCTAAATTTTCGGAGACACTTGCAACTGCAATCCATATTCGTTCAATCCGAAGTTAATTTCATTCATGATGCTTTATACTTTGCAGCTGAAACGAATTCAGAAAATGTATCCAGACTTTTACTGAGACATCGGCCCAGCCTGACATTTTCTGTCTCGTTGCATGCAAAAACAGAAGAAAGGTCGCATCATGCAATATTGTCGTCCTTCTTTTTCACATTACGAGGTGGAAATGTCAGATCGGGCCGATACACTTACAGAAATATATTTTTGCATCAAATAGAATTTTGTACTTCTGCGCAAGTTTTTGCAGTGTTAAAAAGCTGCGCAGAAGTACAAAATTCTATTAATGTAAAAATATATTTCCGTGAGTGTACCTAAAAGCCTGGATCGAGCTATTGTCCATCCGTGACGAAGGCGGACGCGATAAACAGCGTGTACTGCGAGATCCAATACGTGACGCAACGTGACGAGGGAGAGATGAGATCAATAGTGGCAGTATTTATCGCACGAGTTGTGTTCTTTTTTAGTCCAATTTTATAACTCAAACAACGTTTTCAGCAGAAATAAAATATTTTTAGAAAATCTGTTTAGAGTTAACTCCAATTTGCGTTTCAGTTGGGCGTTTTAGATAGATTTTTCGGTGTTACTGCCGTCACTGCTGAGAAAGAG
This sequence comes from Pseudolycoriella hygida, assembly GCA_029228625.1. Classification (NCBI taxonomy): domain Eukaryota; kingdom Metazoa; phylum Arthropoda; class Insecta; order Diptera; family Sciaridae; genus Pseudolycoriella; species Pseudolycoriella hygida. Next base: position 64,443,940 of record CM055406.1, read on the forward strand.
TTGGGAAAATTAGGTTGTACATTAAAGAGAAAATGACAAAATTAGAATTTCGACTTTAGCTTTAGTGCAAAATATAAACGATAACAAACTACTGCTGTCAAAATGCCTCATTTGTAATTCTTCACATTTTAAATCAATCAATCAAGAATTAAATTCAAATTCTTAATTTTTTTCAAATAAATCAATTAAAAAGAGCGATGCAACATCTTCGTAACAAAGTAAAATTTTAGAATTACGCTGAATGAAAAAAAAAATGAAAAATAGAACTAAGTGTACAAACAGCGACGACTTATGAAATTAGTCTCTGTCTATAGCAGTACATTATCAAGCAATAGCGTGTTGTGCAGCATAGTCTAACTGTGTTTTGTAAACAACGTATGGCTACTTCACATATTTATTGTAAACAGTTGACGGTGGCGACACCTTTAGCATAAGGTGCCCGGCAGCTCTCTGGGACTACGAAAATAATTTTTTTATTAAACTGACGAATTAAGCCACTGCAATACACAAGTTTCAAAAGATCGCTCCTGCTTGGTTTTGTACCGCTTTTTCTTATCGGTAAAAGTTCGTCGCTGAGTATCTTCTCAAACATCTTGTTCTCAATAAATATGAAACATTAACAACTTCAACGGACCACGCCGAATATCCCAACTTAATATTTAATGAAGTGATATCTGAAAATGTAAAAAATAGAAAATTAAATATAAAACTTTACTAAAACCTAGTATTTCTTTGTAGTTAATCGATAACCTCTAAACCTCTATTCCACGATGTAAGTATATGTTGGCGATATTACATGACGCTTTTAGGTAAGAAATATCTTTATTGGACCCGTACGAAGTACGAAGGTCCTATACGTTTACTACAAATTCAGGGCTCCCACACATCCAATATTTAAAAAATTGTCCGTCTCCACTTTCTTTTCTAAACGGCTGCACCGATCACCCTGAACTTTTTTTTCGCTGAAAGGTACATATGTCCCATGGTTCAAGTTCAAAGATGAGCAAACTCGATCGGATAGTTTCGGAAATATGGCCGAAAAGGTGTCCAAAAACATGGTTTTTTGGGGGTAGGTGAGACTTTTTCTCAGATATCTCTAGAATTAAGGCAGTTAGAAAGCTACTTTCTGGGACAAAGCTGTAGAGAACTAAATTTTTACGAACATGTGTTTCAGGGTTTTCCCCAGAAACGTGCCGATCCCGAGATTTAGCAACTTCTAGCAATGGTAGGGATGATTCATGTATCAAGAACTATGACAGATAGAAAGTTGCTCCGAAAGGCAAAGTTGTAGAGAAATAAAATTTAGCGAACACGAGTTTCAAGGTTTTCCCCAGAAAGGTCGCAATCCCGAGATTTAGCCACTTCTAGAATTTGTAGGGATGAGTCATATGTCAAGAACTATGACAGATGGAAAGCTGCTTCCAATAGCAAAGTTGTTGAAAATTAAATTTTAGCGAACACGTGTTTCAGGGTTTTCCCCAGAAATGTCCAAATCCCGAGATTTAGCCACTTCTAGAATTGGAAGAGATGATTCATATAACAAGAACTATGACAGACTTCTTCCAATCAGTTTATGTTGATGACAACGACGGTAACCAATCAGATCCAACACATAACGTCGGCCGTAAAGTGGACATAGGCAGTTTGTCTCTGAATGCAGACATGGTTCTTGAGGCGTTGCGTGATATCGACACAACTAAAGGCGATGGTCCTGATAACATATCCCCTCTTATGTTGAAAAACTGTTCGGAATCAATTGCCGTCCCACTATGTATCATCTACAACCTATCATTGAGCACCGCAGTTTTTCCAGACAAATGGAAATTATCGTACATGACACCGATACATAAGTCCGGCAGCCGAAACGAAGTTCCGAACTACAGAGGAATAACCATTCTTCCAACTCTCGGTAAACTATTTGAATCGATCGTTTGCAAGTTTCTCACCGAACGATTCGGAGGCAAGATCTCAATCAAACAACATGGTTTCACTAAGGGCCGCTCTACCGTGACCAATTTGCTTGAATTTACGAGGAAAGCTATCAAATCAATGGAAAAGGGATATCAGATTGATGCGGTTTACACTGATATCAAAAAAGCATTCGACAGAATCCGGCATAGTGTACCGATCTCTAAACTCAATAAAATGGGAATGCATTCTGAAATGTTGGAATGAATGAAGTCACACCTAAGTGGAAGGTTACAGTACATCAAGATTGGGTCCCATTCATCATCGGTATTTAGAGCAACATCTGGTGTTCCCCAGGGCAGTCATCTGGGTCCCATTCTTTTCGTTCTGTTCTTTGATGACATAACGAAAGTCATAAGGCGATCGAAATGTTTTTTGTATGCGCACGACCTGAAAGTTTCCAAAGAAATACGCACAGTACTGTATTGCTCAGATCTACAGCGCGACCTTGATGAGATTTCACAGTGGCTCAACATTAATGGTCTTGCAGTCAACATAAACAAATGCAACTCGATTTCTTTCCATCGCAACCATCACCCGATTCACTTCGACTACAAAATTGACGGTGACAGTCTATCACGTGTATTTCGAATACGGGACCTAGGCGTGATATTGGAACACATAACAAGCAAAGCATACGCAAAGCTCGGTTTTTTGAAAAGAACTTGCTAGGAGTTTCGATCAATCAAAGCTTTGAAAAGCGTCTACTGCGCGCATGTCAGATCGTACCTGGAATATGCATGCAATTCTTGACAACCTCACTGTACCTCAAGAATATCCAAAATCGAGTCTATTCAGAAGCAATTCGCCATTTACGCATTGAGACGAATCGTACGCCGTGACAGCACGTATAGACTTCCGTCATATGAGTCTCGCTGCAGATTGGTTGGCATCGAAACGTTGTGGTGAAGACGTATCAACTTAAGCGTATTATTTGTATACGATATACTAACTAAGCGCATTGACTCTCCTGAGCTGAAATCCCAGATAATTTATTTATTTATTTCATCAATGGCCGAAGCCCCCTGACTGAACACAAATAAGTATGACGAAAAACATAAATTACGAGCAGAACCGGAAGTGAGCTGCCGACCCAGTCGACCCGTCGGAGTCAGTAGCCACCTCTGCTCATCGTCATTATTAACAATTATTAGGCGAAAATAGAAAATAGCCCGACGCTCTATCAAGCACCAACGTCTCGTGCAGCCAATGGTCCACCTGAAACAGTAATCATTCAACAATAAGACAGACTACACAAACGTTTGCTTTGGCATGAAATTTATTGAACTAAACGTTTGAATACAAAATTTATGATTTTTATGACACCTGTGTTCCACTTTCAAGGATTGCTTTCAGCAGAGCCGTTTTAGCTGAGTGACATTTTTTGAACTCTTCCTCTCTTCTAAGCCTGTCTTCTTCACTTAAATCGACGTTTTTATCTAAAAAAAAGTTTTTATTCCTTTAACTTGAAAATCGTCCTTTAATCAACCAAACCTGGATGGAGTACAAGTGCCATTTGTCGGAACGCTCGCACAACGTCTTGTGGGCTAGCATCAGGACCGACATTAAGAATTCGTCTGTATTCTAACGTTTCATCTTCAATGTCACTCGCAACCGACTCTTCATGAACTTCGTCGGATTCATACTCCCTATTTAGATTCGATTTGAATCCACCCTCTTGACGTCTGGCGTTAAAATAATGAGCCTAAGAAATGAGATCACAAATTGCGTAGACATAGCTGGGTTATTAATCGTATTGGATATTTACTCCGACTATGACCAATATAGGAGTTAGAAGAAGAAAAGCTTGAATTCCACTAACAATGAAATCTGAACGAATCAAGCGCATGAACCATCGAAATGCAATGGAAACATATTCGTAAAAGATTTGTAGCGGTGTCGTATCACGAAAAATGGATATTTTGTACCTGAAATTACAAACTTTTTTGTTAGAATACACCGACCAATATTTAAATAAGAACTTTATTTGTAAACTTTGTACTTATTCTGCGCAGGTTTTTAACACTGCGAAAAAATGCGCAGTACAATGTTTACAAAGTTCATAATTAAATCTCTGTCATTGTAGTTTTTCATGTTTTTGATGACTTATTTTAGACAATTTCGCGTGTCTTCGACAAAGCTAAGCGACATCTATAGGCAAAAATGCCTAAAAGTTGTCGTTCAAAACTGGTAACTCAAAACATTTCTTATACAAATTCGAGAGAAAATGTCCAAAATTGGCGTCGATTTTAGCTTCGAAGCGTGAAAAAGTAATTTCATAAAAATGGATAATATTGATGTGATCGTCTGAAAAAAGATTTTTGATCACCCTGACATTTTTAAGTTAATTTAGGTCGTTATATGCACCCTAGAGATGAGCGGG
>CM055406.1:64448790-64476042 GCA_029228625.1 Pseudolycoriella hygida
CGACGTACAGGTTGGCTCCATATGAGGACCGATGCAAACAGCTGAGAATACAGAGTTTAGAAACGCGTCGAACAGTAGCGGATGCCACTCTTGCCTTTGACATCTATAAGTGGAATGTAACGGACGATTTGTTATCACCTAAATTTGTCCGGAAAGAAAGTGTATACGACTTACGGGCATCTACTTTGGGGTCGTGCACATACGACGTCACGTTTGCTATAAAAAATGAGTATCCATAAAACGGTCATAACTTAGTCAAGACTGCAAATTCTGTTTATAGGACTCTGGCTACCCCCCCCCCCCAAATAGGGGGTGTATTTGGTGGGGCAGCCGGAGTACTATAACTGTCTTTAAGCATTTTTATAGCTCTCTGTTGAATGTCGTAATTAGTTTTTGTTGAATTATTGAATGCGTATATTCGGTTCGGTGATTCCATTCCAATCTCGTTCAAATTCAATTGGCGATGAGCAAAATATTGCTTCATGAACTCACGTTTGAATGTAATAGACAAAAAATTTTACGAGTATCGGTGCATTTGGTTCGGTCCCGAAACGGAAAATATTGTTCACAGCCGATCGTTTAGCTTTGAAACCAATGGCCGTAGAAATTCGGTCGAATATGGTAATTAAATTCTCATTCGTGGTTGTCGGGACGCCTCTCAACAGCACATCGTTTAACTTCTCTCTCTGTCGTTTTTCTCCATTGTTCCAATCAGCTTGTCAATTTGTGATGAATGGCATGATAATGCAATTTGGCATCCATCTTTGTTTCCAATTCTTCTACATTTTTCAGGATTTCATCACGAAATTTAACTGATAGTTGTTCGATTGAAAACAGAAATATCTGATCTGATCTGGTTGTATTTTTATCCGAATTGATCTGATCTGATATGATCTGTTTCAAGTGTTGATCTAATCTGATCAGATCTGATTGTCTTATTATTCGATCTGATTTGATTTGATCTGAAAATTTCATTTTTGGACCCGTACGAAGTACAAAGGTCCTATACGTTTACTACAAACAATTTTATTGTAACATGGGGTAGATCGAGGTGGGAGGGGGGGGATGCATCTATTATCGTTTAGAGATGACGAATCAGCAATAAAAAAAATGTCCTTCTGTCCGTCTGTCAGTCTGTTCGTCTCCACTTTTTTTTCAAACGGCTCAACCGATCAGCCTAAACTTGCCTCCCATGGTTCAGGTTCGAAGATGCGCAAAATCTGCCAAGTGGTTCCGGAGATATGGTCGAAGAAGTGGAGGCCGGACATGAAACTTTCAAGGGTCAATGAGACTTTTTCGCAAATATCTCAGCAAGTATAGCACGGAAATTCATCATTTTGGTGTCAAATGAAAGCATTTGATGTCACGAAACTGGGAAAAATTTTTTGTGGGAATCGGTTCAGGGGTCTGGGCACTGGGACCAATGGAATGGACGAAATTGAGATTCTTGGCCATATACGAAAACTATGCAATATGTAGATTTACTGTCAAAGGCAAAGTTGTAGAGAAATAAATTGAAGCGAACACGTGTTTCAGGGTTTTGGGAAAATATGGCCGAATACTGGTATATGGCCTCTTTCATAATTGGGCAGGATGACCCAGATCTCCAGAACTATGAGAGTTCGAAAGTTGGTTCCAATGGCCAAGTTGTAGAGAATCAAATTTTACAGAACACGTGTTTCTGGGTTTTAGGGAAAAAGACTTTGTCCTTGGATATAAGATTTGAATGGTCTGAGACGTACTTCGGTAGGGCCTTTGACATTACCTTGGGTAATTTCGATGGATCTTTGAAATTCTTACAGTTATAAAGGAACAGAAAACGTTGGATTGTTTGCTTATTTGTATATTTAGATACGTTCGAGTTTCTTTGTCACATCTATTCTGATACGTGCGGGTCTTTGGTTATGTTTTACAAAATAATTGAAATTTGCGTTACATTAGAAAAGATGCACTTCATGCAAAAAATCTTAATTTGTACTGCACATTGCAGACAGAAGGGAAAGGGGTCCAAAAATCCGGGAAAATGCAGACGTCATTCTATGAACGCTCCCCTTTCGACTCATATTTTTTTAGATGAATTCTCTTACAAGCTATTTCCACCTTATTTCCATATGGGAGCGTCCATAAATGACGTCTGCATTTAGGGTGTGGGAGGGGGGTCATGAAAAAGAGACGAAAACAGACAGGGGGGAGGGGGGTGCTTGACGGAAACAGTCGTCATATTCGGTAATGTCGCTCAATTGAAACTACCACCGTTTTCATGATGAAAGCCATTTCTCTAGCACACCATAGTTGTCCCATCCCATTTTCGAACAAAAATTTTATTCGTCTCTTCATTTCGAGAACTACGAAAATTGTAATTTCTCGATGTTCAAACATTAGTTATTTGGATCAGAAGGGACGAAAATATAAAAATTCAACACTGTGCGGGAATTGCTGCCCGCGCTACAGATGAGCGGGTTGCCCGAAACTTCAAAAAACCATACCCGAACCCGAATTCTTTTTTTCGGGTTCATGGGTTTCGGATTTCGAAAATTTTAATCGGGTCGGGTTCGGTCCGGGCCGGGTTTGGAAACAGTTCGGGTTTCGATAAATTTTATCGGGTCGGGTTCGGTCCGGGTCGGGTTGTTGTATAATTTTATTCGGGTCCCGATCCTTTATTGACTTTTTATATTTTACAAAACTCGTCTAAATTTTATCATCTTACATTACACGAATTTTGTTTTAGTCTAAGGTCCGCGAAGAATGCAGACGTCGGGCGTTGAAATAATTTATGTTTCGAAGTAATTTGGGTTGTGAGTTTCGAATAACTTGAGTGTCTGGCTCGGTTCGGGTCGGGTTGTGAAACAATTCGGGTGTCGAAAAATTTTATCGGGTCGGGTTCGGTCCGGGTGGGGTTTCGAAAAATGTTCGACCCGCTCATCTCTAGCCCGCGCCGAAGGCAAAGGCTGCAACCGCACAGGTTGAATTTTAAACTTCATCCATTGTGATCCACGTAATTTTTCATCACGAGAGCAACGGAAATCGTAACTTTCACTTTCCAAACACAAATTTTCAACAACAACGAAATTGCTGATGCAATCTTCATTTTGTTTACATCAGTCACTTTCGGCTCTCTTTTGAGGACCGAAAATATTTTCGGCCCCCTTTAAAGAACCGAAAATACTTTCGCATCTGTTGGCTTACTGAGGTCTGCATTTTTTCATTTTCGGCTCCCAATTGGGAAGTGAAAATTACGATTTTCGTTGCTCGAGTGATGAAAAAAACAACAAAAAACGATATTGGCGTTGAAATCACACTATTGGCTTTCGCATTATGACCTTTTTCTTTTCGGATCAGTTGTGTGTTGACTTTCGCACTATGCACGAACGCATAACTTGACTTTTTTATTTTGGGTTCTCGAACGGAGTTTGAAAATTTCAGTTTTCGCGTTCCAGCAATAGAAAAAAAGAAATTTAAACTTTTACAGGTAACGCAAGATCGCAAATTAGTGAACTTTTTGAATATTTTTTAGGATTTCGCCCCTTTGCATGAAAAGTTTTATATGCATCTGTTCTGGACGACGGTTTTTAGGCATTTTCGCTTGTAGACCTCACTTCTTTCGATCTACAACTCGCAAAATTGCCTAAAGTCAGTCTTGAAAAATAGATACACGAATAACTTTTAATCAAAGAATCTTCAAAAATATTGCAAAAAAAAGATGAAAAAATGACGTCTGTTTTCAGGGGGGGGGGGGGTATGGAAAACAGACGAAAACAGACAGGGGGATAGGGGGGTGTCTAAAAAAGCCGAAAAAATGCAGACGTCATTTATGGACGCTCCCTATCTAATGATAGACCCGTTGATTGAGGAACAAGAGTGTGTATAAAATTCTGCATGTCTACGTCACGTTGTACAAAACATACAAATGGATAAAACATTGTTTGCCTACGTGGTATATAGCAACTATTATTATGTATAATGTGAGTTAACTCCCTAGGCATCTACAATATCTTATTACGTTCTATCGAATTAACATTTACTATACCTCTCCGACTCCTCTGATCGCTGAAAATACTGCCTTTTGCGGCTTGGTTCACTTGATCAGAATTACCTGATCACTTTGCCAAAATAAGACGACTGCAAAATTGGTTGGGATGGATCCTTTTTGTGGTCTGACTAATTGCTTCTCGTTGGTAGAATCAGAACAAATATCTCCTCAGATTACCCTGGAAAACCATCCCAGGAATACATTATTTAGATGTTAGTCAATAAAAAGGAATTTTTTCAGTGAATCATCTACCTTACACTGTCATTTCATATTCCATATATCACAACATATTCTTTCAATTATTTACCAATTTTGTATAGTCAAGATGTTTCGAAACAAAATATCAAAGTTTTGAAATGAGGTAAATGTTCCGCATCTGTGTCAAGTTTTGTTTATTTACATTAATTTGTAAAAACCAACGATAGAGCCTATAAGTGGACTACGTCGTAAGACATGCGGAGTTCGATTTATTTTGAGCGGTTTTTTTGATATGATATTTGCTTCTTCGGTAAAATGATACTATATACCCAGTGACATGGAGACCTTGTTTCTACTTGCAAATATGTCCACAATACAAATTGTCATTGAATTCTAGAAAGAAATCACAAAACTCGATATTGCGCTGTAATATTTCCGAAACATCTGAAATGCACCAGCACGGCTTCTTTTAATAAATTTAAATAAGAATTGCCACCAGGCACGTCATATTTAATTCGCTCATTGGAAAATTCATAACAAACATAATTTCCTGTTAAATATGAAAAGTTTAATTATTTGTGGCTTTTCACTTTGCCTGGCACTGGTAATTGACCAAAGAAGAGTGTGGATTGACGTTCTCATATTTGAAGATTAAAAATTGTAGACAAATGCGGCAACATTTAAAGTTACATCAGAAATTTATATGGATTTTTCGATCAATAATGAGCCAATCGGTCGTTTGGTTTTTGGATTGTTTGAAGAAGATGCACCGAAAACGGTTAAAAACTTTAGAGAGATTTGTGTAAATGGAATAAATGGACAATTTTACACGGGTAGTCGCATTCATCGTGTCATTGACAAATTTATCGTGCAAGGTAAGAACAGAGTAATTGTGAAGATATCTTTTGCAAATAGGATGACTAAAATTTCAAGGTGGCGACATTGTGTCGGGTGATGGATTAGGTTCAATCAGCATTTATGGCAAATACTTTGAGGACGAAAACTTGGAAATCAACCACACAGCGCCAGGATTTTTAGGTTCTAACGTTTTATTTACTTTATTATAATTTATTGGGAACTATGACTTTACACTACTTTTTATGTTTCGTCGGATCTCCCTTCTACCGCAAAAACTACCAAAAGTAACTAAAATTTTATATTAAGGGATCGTGCACATGTGACGTGACGCTAAATATAGAATTTTTCGATACCCCCCCTTCCTCGTCATACTTCCTCACACTTAGTTTACCCCCCCCCCTTAATATTACGTCAAATATCGAATATCCCTAATTACATATCTAAATATAGAAATGAGCAAACAATCCAATGCTTTGTGCTCTTTTATAACTATAAGAATTTCAAAGATCCATAGAAATTACCCAAGGTAATGTCAGAGGCCCTACCGAAGTACGCCTGAGATCATTGATTTTCATGGGCCCCTGTTCACCCCTGCACCATCATATCAAAAGGGGGACCAAGAAATGCTGAAACTATTTTCTCTAAAATGTAAATCTCACCAACTTTGCCTCAAAAATTGAAAATTAAAAAACCACATCTATAAAATGTAGGCGAAATTCAAAAACTCCATAAAATCGGTGTAAATTCAATGTAAATTTTTATAGTAAGTGAGACCTTCGTATTGATGGGGTCTAGCGAATCGTAACGGAAATGATTACAGCTGCCATCTGTTGAAATGTTTGGCAAACCCTGAACGTATTGTCTACAAAATTTACTCAAGGGCTATGCGGTCTTTCCGTAGCAGACGCCAACTTATTGTATTATGGAATGTGAGCTTTTAGCACGATTTTAACTGTTACACCAATTTGCGGGCTTAAATCCGAGCAAAGTCTCTGAAGTCTGAATCATTTCACTCGATGTTTTCGGTTTTTGAACGATTTTTCGAATATGACGAGACACTTCCCTCCCTAAAATTAATAAGAAAACTAAAAAGCGCAAAGAATCGTGTAGACGCGAAAATACATATAACTCGCGTGCTCTGTAGCTTGTCGATAGTTACTATTGTTGGGTGAGCCGGCTCCGATGCGGCGCACAATATGCTAATCCGTTATATTCATGTTCAAAAATCTATATCTCGTGATATATTCATAATTTAAATGTAAGAATTCTTAAAACGTGATTTAAGAATGTTCAAAAATGTCGGGAAAAATATTTGTGCATGTAGGCCGCAGATTAATAGTCGTAAGGTTGTTGGACAAAGTTACAGGTTTGATTTCTCCCCATACATAACCTCAAAAAAATATATTTTCCATATTTTCGTCAGAAACTTGTCGAAATCAGTTGTAAACGTTAAAGTAATTCATAATAAGTCGAAACGAGCCTAGTCCGACGAAAAAAAAAGATGAATTTCTTGGTTGATTCTTCGATTTTCATACTGACTGTCTTTGAGTCTCAGAGCGCTGAATAACAATTCGCTTCAAAACCACTAGGAATTTCATCCCTTTTTCGTCGGACAAGGCTCGTTTCGACTTATTATGAATTACTTTAACGTTTACAACTGATTTCGACAAGATTCTGACGAAAATATGGAAAATATATTTTTTTGAGGTTATGTATGGGGAGAAATCAAACCTGTCACTTTGTCTAACAACTTTACGACTATTAATCTGCGGCCTACATGCACAAATATTTTTCCCGACATTTTTGAACATTCTTAAATCACGTTTTAAGAATTCTTACATTTAAATTGTGAATATTTCACGAGATATAGATTTTTGAACATGAATATAACGGATTAGCCGCCGCGGCGGCTAATAGAATCTTTTAATAAATAATTCCACCAATGTTTTTATTGTCAAGGGATGGCTAATCGGGGTCCCAACACTAATGGATGTCAATTTTACATAACTACGATGGCGGCGCCATGGCTGAATGGCAAACATACAATTTTTGGTAAAGTTGTACGTGGTCATGGCAATGTTCATAAAATGGAAAAGGTAGAAAATTGATTTTTTTCTAAGTAAATAGTAATGAAACATCCTTTCACCTGGTCACAGTTCCAGCCCTTTATTGATTTCAATTTTTATGACGCTTTATAAGATTAATCTCGTAGATAGTCGGAATGTACGCTTCTTACCTGGTTACTCCTGACATACGTGACGATGATTGGGATTCTTTGAGGTAGACACTCACTCGAAGTCCCCTCAGTTCGGTGTAACTTCTTCAGAAAATTCGAAGATATTATCCAGATAACACAAGATTACACGAAATGTACTTTTTATCATCAATCATCAAAAAGTTCGTTGTATGGACATGTTCCAGATTTTCCTTTTTTTTCTCAAGTTGCACAGATCATTTGTTTGAGGAAGTACATTTAGGCTAGAGTTGCACTTAAAAAAATTTCACTCCGTTTTAAAACTGCGCATGCGCATGTGCACATAGAAAACTAGTAAATACCCCCGCCTCTAAGAGCTACGCGGAAATTAGGCATTCTTGTCCGCTCGGTCGGAGATTTGCGACTTTAATGCATACAAGGGTGTGCAATTTTCTCCGTACTACCGTTTCCCCGTACAAACGTTATCACCGTGCAACTTTTTCTCCGTAAAGCCGTTCCTCCCGTCCTACAATTTCCTCCTCACTACTGTTTTCCCCGTACTACCATTTCTCTGTTCTACCATTTCTCCGTACTAACATTCCCCGCTACTACAATTTCAACATTACAACGTTGTCACCGTGCTACTATTTCCCCGTAAAGCCGTTTCTCCCGTCCTACAATGTCCTTCTCACTACTGTTTTTCCCCTGACTACCATTTCACCGTTCTAACATTTCCCCCGCACAACCGTTTCCCCCGCACTACTGTTTTCCCCGTACAACCGTTTCCACTGTTTCGCGTACAACCGTTTCTCCCGTAATACCATGTTCTCCTCACTACTGTTTTCCCCGTAATACCATTTCTCCATACAACCGGTTACCCCCGTACTGCTTCTTTCCCCGAGCTGCCCCACCAATACTGGTGACTTTTACTGACAAAATTCTAAGACAAAGAAACCTATGGTCTACCACCCATATATTCCATGATATTTTTAAAAGCATAAAAATTGACCCAATGTCCAACTGCCCGACATTTTCACCGGTTGATGATGTCCAGCGCTAAGCGTCGTTGAAAAATGATGCTAGGTGCGGATAGCGATACTGTTCTTATAAGGGAGAGTGCTCCCATAATAAGAGCGCTTTATTTTTGAAGGGGACTGCTTCATTGCGGTCCCGACCCTCTAACAAAGAAAGGTCTTTCGTTCTCTATCTCTAGGTTCCCCTTGTTGATTTCTCTTGCCATTCGAAGTTAGGCTTGCATTGCTTTTTTGGGTTATAAAAGGCAATGCAAAACAGTTTAGTTCCTCGGAACTCTTCAAGCAGGTTGGACGTAGATAGATTCACATGGGAATCTTCTTTTGCATTGCCTTTTTTTGACTCATAGAAGGCAATGCAAAAGAATCTACTATTGCATTGTCTTTTCTTTGGCTTTCGGCTTATAAAAGGCAATGCAAAACGACACTTTGCTTCAGTTCCTCGGACGTATGTTGGTTCACGCTGAAAATTTGTGACCGACAATTTACAGACAAACAGACAGACAAACAGACAAACTTTTGACTTTTATAATTATAAATGATATTTTTTTAAGTGCAAACCAGGGCTTAGTGTACCAAAATTTTACAGAGAGCTTGGGCAACTTTTTCATTTCTCTTTTATCTGTATTTTCATTTGTTCGAGGATGAAAAACTCGGTTTTTCAGTGGAACAAGTTAAAACGACACGTTGCACAATCTTTTGATTCTCATCCTGTACCTACTCTTCCTACCACACTTTATGCACAGCTTTTTTAGCTGTCAATCAAATTTCGTGTGTCTTTGGAACTACTCAAGAAGTAAGACGAAGCAGGCATTAGAACCGCCGAGTTTCAACCGCTGCTGACACATTTTAGTCCAGCCGAGTGGTCGGGCTACTTAAAAAAATTAATTTGTTTATCGAAATTCGACTTAATATTAAACAAAACATCCAAAGTTGTGTTATGTGCCTACTAGGGTGGATCGAATTTGAACTTTTATTTTTTTTTCGAAACGCCTGACCCTACAAATGCTGTGTAATAGTCCCAGAAATGTTTTGTAGAAGAACTTTTTTTTTTAATGCGATCTTCCTCTGCCTCTCCTTGAAAAACCCATTTTAGGTCGCTGTTTCATGAATTATGACATAAGCATCTTAAACGTATGCAGCTTGAAGGGAAACCTTTTAGCGCTAATTATTAGTATTCCGATAGTACTTCAAAATGCCGGTATCGGGGAGGTCATAAATATTTTAATGTGGTGTTGGAGGGTCAACCTCCCTTCCCCACTTTTAGTTTTCATATTGAAATTTCAACTTTGACTCCACCAAAACAACATAAAGAATGATTTAAAAATGTTTCAAAGAACGTAAGTAGATAGAGAATTTCATAACGAATTCTGGAAATCAAACCGTTTTGAAATTGGTTGACACGTGACTGACTCAGACCTACTTCAGTGTGAGCATTAGGCGAGGCATTAGGGAGTCCAAAAAATGAAAGTGTCGACAAAGTTGGTGGACTTGGATAAAAACAGACCTTTATGGTACCCAGATAAAAAGTCAATATGGGAGCAATCAGATCCGAGTGGATCTAGGGGTCGTTCCACTACAAAATGTGTCGATTACTGTGTGTTACTGACAGGTTGTACTTAACTGGCGACTTCGATATGACGAATGTTCGTTGGGAACGTGATACCAGTGATATTGGTTGTTTTCGTGATTGCGAATCTGGTAACTCCCCAGTAAACTCGCTACTACCCTACGGCATCGACACGACTGCCAATGGTGATCTCTTGTACTGCCTGCTTGGTGCAGGTCTCGGTCAAACGAATGCGGTTCCCAACTTCCAAGGCAACATATTAGATCTTGTTTTTTGTACAGACCCTGATGATGTGACTGTGACTTTGTCAGACTAACCGATGGTTAAGATCGATGATTACCATCCGCCTTTGGAAATAGAACTTACAGTTGATTTCGACAATGCTGTTGAATTTAACCCCGATGAGCACGAACACAACTTCAGAAAGGCGGACTTTGTTGAATTGAATGCTTACGTGTTGTCCGTAGATTGGGAAGCCGAATTATCTAGCTTTACAGGTGTCGATGCAGTCGTAGACCGTTTTTACGAAATACTGTCCGTTGGTTTCGAGCGTTTTGTTCCATTAAAGAGGAGATCCGTGGTACAGTAAAACGCTACTGAATCTGAAAAACCGTAAATGTCGTGCCCATAAGCGTTATAGGTGTGAAGGTGGGCTAGCAAACTATATAAAGTTTTGTTCTCTACGAAACCAGTTCGATGTAGCGCAACACCGTGTCTTCCAGTCTTATTTGGATGAGACGCAAAAGAATTTGACCGCTGACCCTTCTAAGTTTTGGTCGTATGTCAGCACCATGAGGAAAACAGTTGGTTTTCCTGCTCAGATGCACAGAGGCGCCGTGAAAGTATCAACAATGCAAGGTAAATGCGATTTATTTGCTGAATTTTTTAAGAGCGTTTTCGCAGATTCATCTAACCTGAGTGATAAATCGTTCGGCTTGGAGAAGAAAATAGACCTGGGGACATTGTCTCTGAGTAAAGATCAGATTGTGAAAGCCCTCGACAAGGTCGATGTCAGTAAGGGTGACGGTCCTGACAATATTTCACCGCTTTTTTTGAAGAATTGCTCGGTCTCATTGAGTACGCCGCTGTCTTATATTTTTGATTTATCGCTGACTAGTAAATTTCCTGACCGATGGAAAGAGTCTTATGTTGTGCCCATCTTCAAGAAAAGATCTCGTTCCGACGTTACGTGTTACAGAGGAGTCGCAATTCTCACTACATTGGGGAAATTTTTTGAGTCTATGGTATGTGATGTGCTTACTGCTGAGTTAGATGGCATTATATCAGTGTTTCAACACGGTTTTGTGAGAGGTCGCTCTACCGCTACTAATCTCATGGATTTTGTTACTAATGCTGTTCGGGTGATCGAGAAAGGTGACCAGCTTGATGTGGTATACGCTGATGTGAGCAAAGCTTTTGACAGAGTTAGTCATGACTACCTGCTCCGTAAGTTGAATGAACTTGGAGTGCACTCTCATCTGTTGCATTGGATTCGTACTTATCTGTGCGAGCGCACCCAGTATGTGAAGCTATCAGGATGAAGGTCAGATCGATACGAAGTGACATCGGGTGTACCACAAGGGAGCCACTTAGGCCCGCTCTTGTTTCTGATTTTTATTAATGACATTACGCTGACCATCAAGTCGTCTAAGTTATCATTGTATGCTGACGACCTCAAGATTTATCTTCGTGTTAAGTCTATTGCTGATTCCATTGCTTTGCAGAGTGACTTGTCAGCCATAGCAATGTGTTTAGACAATTCGCTTGAACTGAACATTCAAAAATGTGTGGTGATGTCTTTTTTTAAGAAGCGCGACCCGATTCGGTTTGTGTATTCGATTGGTCAATCGTCTTTCAAAAGGGTTGCTGGGATCCGAAATTTAGGGATTACGTCTACGGAAGATCTGTCGTTCAACAGGCACATGGACCTGATAATTTCTAAGGCGTACTCGATGTTGGGTTTTCTAAAGAGAGTTTGTAGGGACTTTCGGAACGTTGCTGCTCTCAAAAGTGTTTATTTTGCTCATGTGAGGTCACATCTTGAATATGCCTCAGTTGTTTGGTGGCCTTACTATCAAAACTACAGTAGTAAGATTGAGTCCATACAAAAGATGTTTCTTATGTATGCGCTGAGACGGTCGGTTCAGCGGGATACGAGGTTTCGTCTTCCCTCATATGTGTCACGTTGTCAGTCCATTAATATTGAGCCCCTATCGCGTAGAAGGATTAATTTGACTGCAGTTTTTGTGTTCGATGTTTTGACCGGTCGTATACGCTGTCCTCAGCTACGTGACGAATTCCGTGTGAACGAATCAGCGAGGCGGCTAAGGAACACGAACTACTTGCTAATAGAGTGGCATCGGGTCAATTATGTTTTGTTTGAACCGGTTAATTATGCCTCTAGAGTATTCAACTTGTTCTCTCATTTCTATGAGTCATCTGTCTCGAGAGATAGATTTCGATCGGCTGTTAGAGGAATGATTTTGACCAGCCACGTGTTGAGAGTGAATGGATTTATGTTGTCCGTGTAAACTACTGCAACGACTTTTCAATGAACCTAATCAATGTTTTTTTGTGTTATTTCATGTGCCTCGTACGTTCACACATGTCTTTGGACTATGGTTTGCATATTACGATATCAAAGCCATGCAGGAATCCCTGGTGGAGTAGACTGAATACAGTGTTTCGAAAGGGTGTGAGAAGGTGAATACGGACTCCGACGGGTCGACTGGACCTTATTCGCTTCCGGTCTCGCACCAACTTCTTGATGAATTGTTCAGCCGTTGGCAATTTTTTTCTGATGAAATAAAAAAAAAACACCAAAATCAATGAAAATATAGACTTTAGCTAAATTGAACATAACAAAGAGATGATAACATTTCTCGTTAAGGGGAAATCATTGATTCCTATTCAGAATACTCCAAAGAGAAGAATTTAAGGGTTTCTTGGTGCATCTACACGTTTCGAATGTGCTGGGAGTGAATCAATGTGACCATTTTATGGTACCAGTCTTGGAGTCTTTCCATCACGTTTTCATGTTTTAAATCCACTCGAAACGTTTAGATTCACCAATAAACCATTAAATTCTTCTCTTTGGAGTATTCTGAAGAGTAATCAACAATTTGCCCTTAGCGAGAAATGTTATCATCTCTTTGTTCTGTTCAATTTAGCTAAAGTCTACATTTTCATTGATTTTGGTGTTTTTCACACATTTCGTAGTTGACCTCCCCCCAGATCCACTCGGATCTGATTGTTCCCATATTGACTTTTGATCTGGGTACCATAAACGTCTGTTTTTAGCCAAGTGCGCCAACTTTCTCAAACCCTTTCATTTTTTAGACCCCCTAATGCCTCGCCTAAGGGGATTGGGTAGTTAGATAGGGTAGCGCCTGATTGCATATGAGCGGAGTCTGGTAGTCTGTGTCATGTGCCAGGCGTGCAACTGTCTAACTATCAAGTGCTCTTTTTACGTCCACGTCGTAGTCCCCGGGACCTCAATTCTCTTCGGAGTTTTGTGCTAAACTTAAGAGTGCTACCTGATGACTTGCCCACGGGTCATAGGGGAAACGGATTAGTGGGTAGTGCGTGTGGCTAGCCACCATACCAAAATCAAAAAAAACGATATGGTTATGGATTCAACAACAGAGCCTCGGATTGGACAGGATAAACGGCAACGACTTAGGCAACGGACAAAGGACAACGATTTACAATTAGGAACATGGAATGTTAGATCTCTGTTACGGCCAGGAGGGTTGAGATCACTCACTAGTGCGCTAAGGGCGACTAAACTTGACATTACAGCAGTACAGGAAACTAGATGGCCTGGGAAGGATTCTATGATCAGTAGAGACTTTACGTTTTATTACAGCGGCAAGAGCAACGACAGCCCAAGAGGATACGGAACAGGCTTCATGGTCTTCGGTAGAGCCAGAAACGCGGTGATTGGTTTCACTCGATGCATGGAATCAAATTAGACGAAACGTAGAGCAAGCCGCAGCAGAGACGATAGGAACGAGAACGGGAAAGAAAAGAACTGACTGGTTCGATGACGAATGCAGAAAAGCACTGGATGACAAAAATGCGGCTCGAGCGAGAAATCTAAATAGATGCACTCGAGCTGGCATGGCAGAGTACCGTTCTAAGAGAAATTTCGAGAAAAAACTATTCCGAAGAAAAAAGCGACAACATGACAAGGAAGTTTTAATCGAAATTGAAAGGTTTGGTAATCGAAAAGAGACGCGGAATTTTTACCGGAAAGTAAACGAATCGAGGAAAGGTTACAGTCAACAACCTTTATTGTGCAAGGACAAGGATGGGTTGGTCTTAGCAGATGAGGAAAGGTGCATCAGACGATGGGCGGAGTACTTTAAGGAACTGCTGAACCCGAACAGACCACCGAACCGAAACGACACCAACAACAACTTACCATTTCAGACCGCGCAGCCACATATTGCAGAACCAACGCTACAGGAAGTGGAGCATGAAATTTTAAAGCTCAAAAATTTCAAAGCCCCAGGAACCGACAACATACCTGGAGAACTTTTCAAGCACGGTGGTAACGCATTATGTATGGAGATGCACGAGCTCATCAAGCGCATCTGGAATGTCGAGGAGTTGCCGGGAGATTGGAAGACTAGCATCATCTGTCCTTTGTACAAGAAAGGCGACAAATTGGAATGTGGCAACTATCGCGGAATTTCGCTTTTGAATATCGCCTACAAGATATTTGCGAATATTCTATACAAACGCCTTCTTCCATACATGGAATCTACTGTTGGTGAATATCAAGGTGGTTTTCGTGTAGGTCGTTCAACAACGGACCAGCTGTTTAGCATTAGACAGATCTTGGAGAAGTGTAAGGAGTACAACGTGGAAATACACCAATTGTTCGTAGACTTCAAGGCAGCATACGACAGTGTCAACAGGAGGAAGTTATGGAGAGTGATCAAGGAATTAGGGGTTCCCAAAAAACTAATCTCGCTAACAAAGTTGACAATGGATGGAGCTAACAGCCGAGTAAGAATCCGAAGCAAATTGTCAGACGCTTTCGACATTGAGGAAGGACTACGTCAAGGTGATCCGCTCGCGACGCTGCTTTTTAATTTGACCCTTGAAGCAGCAACAAGAACCATGGACATCGACACCAGCAGCACTATTTTCACCAAATCCAGTCAATTGCTGGGCTTCGCTGATGACTTGGATATCTTGGGCCGAAACATGGAAGCTGTTAAGGAAAAGTTCACGGCTTTGGACAGAAAAGGTACCGACCTCGGGTTAAAGGTTAATGACACAAAGACCGAATACATGATTGTCTCCCCATCGAATCGACAACACGACCAAAGCGTAACAATTGACACACACACATTTAAGGTGGTAGACAAGTTCGTATATCTTGGATCTCTGCTTAATTCTGACAACGTAATCATGGACGAAATCAAAAGACGGATAACTCTTGGCAACCGGAGTTATTACAGCCTGATAAAAATTTTAAAGTCCAAATCAGTAAGCAGAAACTCTAAATGCGCACTGTACAAATCTGTGATAAGACCAATAGTTACGTATGGGTCGGAGTCGTGGTGCATGACTCAGAAAGACGAACAATCGCTGCTCACGTTCGAAAGAAAGGTACTGCGGACAATTTTCGGACCAGTATATGACGAAAATATGAACAGATGGCGCAGACGATTTAATCATGAGCTTATGCAGCTTTATGGAGAGCCGGACATAGTTAGAAAAACAAAAATTAATAGACTACGATGGCTTAGTCATGTGCAGCGTATGGACGACAATCGTATCCCGAAGAAACTTTTTATCACCAAGCCGGAAGGCAAAAGAAGTGCAGGCAGACCAAAATCCAGATGGTGCGATGCAGCTGCCAACCTGAGAACTGCGGGAGTAACCAGCTGGAAGACGTTAGCTGAGCATAGGTCCGGTTGGAGAAGCATGTTGGAGAAGGCCAAGACCCTTAATGGGTTGTAGGGCCGGTTAAGTAAGTAAGTAAGTAATGCCTCGCCTAATGGTCACACTGAAATAGGTCTGAGTGAGTCACGTGTCAACCAATTTCAAAACGGTTTGCTTTCCGGAATTCGTTATGAAATTCTCTATCTATCTACGTTCTTTGAAAATTTCAATATGAAAACTGAAAGTCGGGAAGGGAGGTTGAACCTCCAATACCACATTAGCATATTGATGACCTCTGCGATACCGGCATTTGGAAGTACTACCGGAATACTAATAATTAGCACTAAAAGGTGCTGCATACGTTCAAGTAGACATTGATGCTTATGTCATAATTCATGAAACAACGCCTAAAATGGGTTTTTCAAGGAGAGGCAGAGGAAGATCGCATTTAAAAAAAAAGTTCTACAAAACATTTCTGGGACTATAACACAGCATTTGTAGAGTCAGACGTTTCGAAAAAAAATAAAAGTTCAAATTCGACCCACCCTAGTGCCTACTGTTTTTGATTAACAAACACACACTTAGATCGTTGGAAAGAGATACATATATTCACTACAAGCTTTGTTTGCCGTTTTATTTAAGACTTTGTCGACGTGACCAATGATGCCTAAAATATCTAAAGGCAAAATCATCTGGTAGCTTAAAAGACGTCAAATGAAATAATTTTAAAATAACACGACCGTATTCTTTCCGATCATTTTAGGTGAAAACAGACACTGACGATTTTCCGGTTTACCCGATTCAAATTTTAAGCTGTGGTATCGAGCCATTAGATTCACCATATAAAATTTCAGATGAAGCATATGAGTATTTAAAATGAAATTCCAGGTGGCTGTATACAATTTGTACACGATTTCATTTCTAGCCTTGCAGCGTGGATCCGAGCGTCTGCTGTGCCGTTGGGCATGAGTTTCTCAATATTGGCATTTTTCCATTACATCATTCGCAAGCTCAACAAATACATTGACGATTAAATAACACTGAACTGAATTTCAATAATTTTGCTTTAATCACATTTGAGAAATAATGTTGCAAATAAAAAGTTTTCATTTCTAATTTAAATAAATTGACATAATGATAAAAACTAAAGAGGCACTCACATATGATTTTTTCTTTGCTTTGATGAACCGAGACCCTCGTTAAAAAAATATTGCCGAAAAAATATTCACATTTTCTTTACCGTATTCAAGTGCCAGTGACACGTTCAGTAAGATATAACAATGGAATAATAACCAAAAATAAACAAGTCAACAAAGTCAGCCCAATGGTTGAATACCAAGAGAACAGATGATGATAGTGGATTCTGTGTGTGTAATAAGTTAGCAAAAATTGGCTGGTTAATAAACGCGTCACTTACCTGAAATACCAGCAGAAAACTAATGTTAAACAAATTAAAAACATTCCAACGAATAGTAAACGTTGTCCCGCATTTATTGATTCCGCTGAAGCGTTTCCACTTTCCGTGATTATTCCGTCTTGAAGATTATTTTCTGGGAAAGAGTTTTAACGCTTAATATTTATAGAAAACAAATGGATTGAGGTATGCGTGTAAAATGCACCGATTTTTTGTTTTAAATTTCCTATCACATCGATTACATCAGAACAACATTTTCTTTTGCTATTGTTTCCTTCAGATTTTTGGCACAAAAGGTAAATAAAAACTTTTCATGAATGAAATTTCAATAAATTCATTATTACGTCCTTACTTAATTGCGTTGGAATTGACCCAAAAGACAATATTGGAAAACCTTCGGCGAAAATGTTCTCTTCAGTTTTCTCTACAACATTGCAAAGAAAAATACTTTTTCTTGTGCAAGAATCGATCATTGACCCATACTTTTATGAACAAAAATGTTACCCTAAGGTTGAAGAAGTAGCCCTAGGTTGCATCATGGATGTAGAAGAGGCCTTCGATAACACGAGTTTCGAGATTATCCGCCAAGCTCTGATTGAGAGGGGAGTGTGACGAGTGGTGGTGAGGTGGATAGGGAGCATGCTCAGAGATAGGACTTGAAGCTGACGTCTGTGGTTACAAGATCAATCTGTGGCTAGCCAAAGGTTGTCCACAAGGTGGATTCTTATCACCTATGCTCTGGTACATAGTGGTGGACTCCCTCATCAGGAAGCTGAACGAGGAGGAGCTATATGCGCAAGGGTACTCAGATGAGCTAACGGTATTGGTTAGGGGTAAATTAGAAAGTACGCTTGGCGACCTAGTCAACAATGCACTAAGATTATTCGATAAATGGTGTCACGAAAGGGGCTTGACTGTTTATCCCACCAAGACAGAGCTTGTGCTGTTCAGTAGAAGGAACACAGAATCAGACCTGGTGGGGAAAATCAGACTCTTCAACGTGGACCTAGAACTGGCTCCAGGAGTAAAGCACCTTGATAGCAAGCTGAACTGGATTGACCACGTCACGGACAAAGCAAGGAAGGCCTTGACGGCTTTTTGGATCTGCAGGAACTCTTTCGGGAGAAACTGGGGTCTACCGTCTAAGGCTATTCTTTGGTTGTATGAGGCTGTGATCAGGCCAATGATGAGCCATGGCTCTGTGGTATGGTGGCCAAGGCTCAACGTTGAGTGAGCGAGGAAGGAGTTGAGTGCGATTCAGAGGCTGGTATGCCTTTGCATCACTGGAGCTATGAAGACCACGGCGACCGCTGCCATGGAAGCACTGTTGGCTGTACCACCTCTGGACTTGGTTATCAAGGCTAGATCTTTTGCTACAGCGGACAGGTTGGTACAGAATGGTATGTGGGCTGGCCGTTTCGGGGTTGGACATGGCAAAATCGGTGAGATGATTCCGGACCCAGTCTTCAGCATGCCTAGGGACCAAATGACGCCGGTGATTGACTTCACAAGGCGGTTCGAAACGGTATTTCCAAGCAGAGAAGAATGGCTGGAAAAATGGCCGGCCTATCTGAGTGGAAGGGCAAAAGTTAGATTTACAGACGGATCCAAGGCAGTCGAAGGGGCAGGGGCTGGAACATATGATCCGAATGCTGTGCATGGTAACTGCTTCCACTTACAGGGAACCACCAGTGTTCTCCAGGCAGAAGCTTTCGCGCTACTAATAGGAGCTCGAGAAGCACTGCCAACGGGGACGCAGGGAGAGGACGTCCTCATCCTTTCGGATAGTAAAGAAGTGATCAGGGCACTCTTATCGCCCGTGATGACCTCTAGACTGATCAAAGAGTGCAAGGAGTATCTGAACGATGTGGGATCGAGCAATCGGATCACGCTGGTTTGGGTACCTGGGCACTCTGATGTAGAGGGGAACGAAAGGGCGGATGAACTTGCAAGAATGGGGTCCACGACCATATCAATGGGAGCCGAACCCTACCTGCCAATACCCAAGTCGTTGTGTGCGCAAGCGCTAAATAACTGGGTGCGGCGAGGACAAGTGGAGCGATGGGAGGAATATGACGGAGGTGCTCACACGAAGCGCTTCTTTCCGAGACCTGACGAGAAATGGGCTAGTGATGGACCGGTGTCGCATTAGGAGAGTTGTGGGAGCGATCACTGGGCATTGCGGGTTGAATCGGCACATGCACAAGTGGTGAGTGTCAAAGTGTCCCGTAGTGTGTTGACGTGTTTTCTAAGAAGCGAGCAGTTAAGGTGGCATCCTGAGTGCTAGACGTTCCTGGTCGGGTTAAAAATCGAATATATTGGAACGGGTGCTTCTGCTATTGCCCGATTGTGTGGAGCTGTATCGAAGCATATTCGATAAAAGACGAAAATTCCACCGAAAAATTTTTCTTGGTCCACCGGTAAATACGTAAACGATACGCGCACTATTTATAATCAGACTGAGCGAAACAACTACGTCTAATTGACATCGGCAACACAACGTGCTAGATTCATCAGCAACTGGACTGTTATACTTAGTGACGAGGAAGAGCGCGCGAAAACTTCAGAATTCTCGAACTCTTCTTGGGCAACAACTTTGAGCTTTTAGTAACCTGCTCATCTAACGAGACAACGTTGTAAAACTACGACCGGAAGGTTACAGTGCAGTGTCGTCGAACCTGTAGTTTAACTACCTCTCGACAACAGAGCACACTATACGAACTTTGAATAATTAATTTATCACTATTGAACTAAATGGACAACACCACCAGCTTTTCAACTAGAGAAATCGGCCCGTCAATCCAAATATTGCAGCTGAACGTGGAAGGCATAAGCGCATCGAAAAGTGAATATTTGGAAAAGTTAGCAAAGGCACACAAAGTCGATATGATTCTGACACAAGAAACACACACGGCAGACGAGATTTCTCTTACGCGAAGAGGAAACTTGAATAGTTTCACTGTCGCTGGAGCAACGTACCACCCACATTACGGCACAGTAACATACATCAGGGACAATATAGACAATTGGTTAAACGTCACGGTGGAGAGCGATGAGAACGAAATTTCCTGTATAGTAACAACGGTGAGCGATATAACAGTATCCAACGTATACAAACCACCAAATGCAACGTGGACCGACGCCGCTCTACCGACAGTCACGCACCCATCGGCTCTGATAGCTGATTTTAACAGTCATCATTGCCAATGGGGATATAACAACAATGACCAGAACGGTGAATCGATCGTGGAATGGATGGAACGGGAAAATCTATTCCTTTGTTTCGACGCAAAGGAACGCGGTACTTTTAGATCGGCCAGATGGAATACCGAAACGAATCCGGATCTGTGCATAGTGTCGAAAAGTGATCGGGGAATGCGGCTCCACATTACGAAAAAAGTGCTCAGCAATTTTCCACACAGCCAGCATCGACCCGTTTTAATCACCATCGGCATAAAAATTCCACTCATCAATTCTATTTCGAGACCGCGATGGAATTTCAGAAAAGGTGACTGGAGTGCATTCTCAGCAAGTTTAGATGCTAACGTCAGGTGGGTAAAGCCTGACGTGAATAATTACAAGAGATTCATGAGATTGGTGAAGAATTCTGCGAAGAAAAGCATACCCCGCGGATTCAGAAAGGAATACATACCTTGCTGGACGGAAGAGAGCACCAGACTTTTCAACGAATTTGAAGCTAGCGGTGACACCGAAATTGCTGAAGACTTGCTGCAATCGTTGGAGAACGCGCGAAGGCAACGATGGATGGATTGTGTTGAAAACATGGACTTTAAACACTCCAGCAGAAAAGCTTGGTCTCTTTTACGGCGAGTCGGAGGTAGCAACTCCGGATCGAAATCGAAACCGAAAATGAAGCCAAAGACAATAGCGAACAGAATCATAAAAGTCTCCAGAACGAAAATCGACAGCAAAACAAAAAAGAACGTGAAGCGGAACCTCCGGTTGTTGAGAAAAAATGCTTCAGCACGCTCCGAATTTTCTCGACCTTTTAACGTCGAAGAGGTCGACACCGCTATCTGCCACGTAAAGATCGGCAAAGCAGCTGGTTCGGATGAAATATTTCCAGAATTCGTGACGAACTGTGGTAAAAATGCAAAACTGTGGCTGAGTCGCTTCTACAGTGACGTCATAAAAACACAAAAGATCCCTCCCGAACTGAAAAGGACCAAAGTGGTGGCAATTTTAAAGCCAGGGAAAACGGATAACATAGCAGCGAATTTCAGGCCGATCTCAATGCTCAGCGTTATGTACAAGCTACTCGAACGTCTACTGTACAATAGAATAAAATCAGTAATCGACGGAAAGTTGCCCGACGACCAAGCTGGTTTCCGCGAAATCAGGAGCTGCTGTGACCAAGTCATGGCCCTAACGACTCATATCGAACTTGGCTTTGAAAAATGCGTAAAAACCGCGGTAGTGTTTATCGATCTTTCGTCCGCATACGATACCGTGTGGAGGCATGGCCTACTATGCAAACTCATAAAGGTCATACCGTGCAATTCATTTATATCTCTGATCAACGAGATGGTCAGCGACCGGGAATTTGTTGTATACATCAACAATGAAAAAAGCAAGAAGTGCACACTTAACAACGTACTTCCTCAAGGCTCGGTCCTTGCACCGCTCCTTTTCAACCTTTACATCAGCGACATACCAGAAACATCGAGCCGGAAATTTGGATACGCAGACGGCTGTGCGATCGCAACACAATCTGAAAGCTTCCGGAATTGTGAGCAAAAACTGAACAAAGATTTGCTCGTCGTAGAGAAATATTTCAAAAAGTGGGGCCTGAAACCAAATCCAAAGAAGACAGAATCGATTTCGTTCCATCTTAATAATCACCAAGCAACGTATGAACTGAACATGACCTTTTGTGGACAAGCTGTGAGACACAACAGCAACCCGAAATATCTTGGTGTGACATTGGATCGGCCTCTCACATACAGGCGACATTGCGAAAACACTGCAGCCAAAATAAAAACACGCAACAACATCATACACAAACTCTGCGGAACTGCATGGGGTGCGAATGCTAAAACTCTACGAACATCGTCGATTGCGCTCGTTTTCTCCGTAGCAGAGTACTGCTCTCCGGTCTGGCTGAACAGTGTACATGCAAACAAGGTTGACGTACAGCTCAACGATACACTTCGAACGATTAGCGGTGCTGTCAAATCAACGTCCACCGAATGGCTGCCGGTACTTTCAAATATTGCTCCATCTCACATACGACGGCAACAAGCGCTGCTAAAGGAATATCGGAAAACCCTACAAAACCACCAACTTCCAATTCATTTGGACATGGAACTACATTTAGCGAATCGACTCGTGTCCAGAAGACCGTCGCTAAAAACCGCAATCAGCCTCCATGAAACCGATTTTAATGCACTGAACCAGTGGCGAGAGGAGTGGCGCCTAATTGACATCGATCGTAACAAACTAATCTCCGACCCGACGACACGTGTTCCCGGATTTGACTTGCCAAGGAAGGAATGGGTAACACTGAACCGCATCCGCACTGGACATGGGAAATGTGGGCAAAAAATGTATCTTTGGAGTTTAACCGACAACCCGAGATGCGACTGTGGCGCTCCAACTCAAACAATGGTACACATCGCTTCTGAATGCTCTTTGAGAGCTTTTTCTGACAATATACAGGACGTGCACGAAGTGGTAACCGGTGTGACTAACGAGGAGATCTACAACTCTGATTGACAAAACGTGACAAATAATTCCTGACTAAAGTGATTTCCACTGTGATATTTGTATAGTGAACTTTGTATAAACACATACGCTAAATAAATAAACATGCACAAGTTGGCGCTCACGGGAACCACCGAATGCTCTTGTGGATTGGGGGAGGAAACGGGCATACACTTAATTTGTGAGTGCTCCAAGTACCTTCAGCTGAGGCGCAAGATCTTTGGAGAATTTTTCGTGGGACCATCTCAAATCGCTAATCTGGGACCTGTCACACTTGACAGATTTTTGGTAGCGACAGGAAGGCTCGCATGAAGATTTAAATGATGACCGGGAAGGAAACAAAGGATTCTAGGATCTGTGTTTCAAGATCCGATCGTTCCAAACTGATAAATCTAAATCTACCCTAAGGTTTCTCTACAACATAAGAACAAAATTTTTCGAAATAGGGCCGACCTTAGGTCCTACTGCTGAGCCCTAGCAAAGTCCAATTGCTTAAACTCAAAGAATTTTCTTCCATATTCCAATTTTTGGGTTTTCGTAGGAGTAAAATGAGATTTTTGAAAATCGGAGACAGTTGAGGGGGAATTCTACGAGTAACAGACTGAAAAAAAAACCAAAAATCTCAAAAAATCCTTAAAAATCTTTTTTGACTCTTTGAGAAAGACGATTACTCGGAGAGAGAACTCGTGACTACTAACAATTTCTATTTACTGTTTTCAACATACAAAAACTCCCATTTTCGCCGTATGATTGAAAACATGTCGTTGGCAGTTAAACCGTTAATGAGTAAACGAGATACACTTATGTCATTTTTTCCAGAATGAAGAATTGAAAATTACCCATCACAGTGGAATGTTTTACTACATACGTGAGAGTGTGTTAGTGCAATCTCCTTTATATATTGTTCATTACGTGACACCAATACACTCTCACACACATAATAAAGAACTTTTACTGCGAAAATGGATGTTTTTATACAGTTTAAAGGAGCTTTTTTAAAAATCACTGCATCTTATCCGCATGCGATGTGTTATGATGTGATTTTAACGCCGGCAAACATTTTGAATGAGAGACGTACATACCTTGTTCATTTAAGTTATTTCCTTGACTGGCTGTTAAATTGGAATATGGTCGTGGATTATGTACAAGGCAATGAACCACACAATTATCAAATAATCCACACGCCTTTAATGTTTTTGTATCTGGTTGTAACACGTGACCATTGAAAACTAATCTCACAACTTTTTGACATGACAATTCGTCCGTAAAATTTCGTCTATAAAAAAACGAACAATTAGACTACGTCGACTACAAAGTGCTTGATGTCTCACTTTTTGAAATCACCGATAAATTCGTTCGGGCATCCTTTCACAAGCTTCAAGTCATCATTTAAGTACTTAAGTTTTATCCGGAACTCGCTCTCTTTGGACTCTATTTGTTGTATACTTTCTACGGGCGTTGCAACAGCTGTCGCAGCAGCAGCTTCGACGGACGATTCATAAGGCAAATCTTCGAAAACATTTCCGTTTTCACTATTTTCATTGGTGCAATTTTCTGTGTTTGCTGCTTTGTCTGTACTGTCTTGATGGTTCAATCTACTTTTCGAAGCTGTGACAAAATTCGTTGATGTTTGCGCTGATGGTGTTGCGGACGTTGCAACATCGTTTTCAGTTGAATTGGTCTGAGCAGCCGTTCGACGATGCCGAATTCCATCGGTATCGTCACGATCCATTTCACGAATAATTTCGATTTGCTCTCGATCTCGATTTCTCTGTGCAAATGTACCAGCTGCAGTTAGTTCGCCGACTTCGTCTAAGATCGCTTCCAATGTAGGAGCTTCCTCAATGTGAAGACTGGTTGGAGCATTCGTTTCAGTATCCTCGGATGTTATGCTTTCATCTTCTGTGTTTATGTCATCAATGTCATTGGTCACCGTTGATTGCTGTGATGTACTATGCACTGTGGAAGTGGAAAATGATCGCATCATAAGCATCCAATCGTCAGCTACTTACGTATACTAATGGTTATTGGATTTTGTGCCACTCGGCCTAATAAACGTTGTCGATTACTTTCAATGATAATTAAATTCCGTGGAATGCGTTCATCGCGAACATTAGTTGATCTCCAAGCGAAGTACAAGACTATTGATAAGAAAATTAAAAAGAACCAATGTGATACTTCGTCGCCAATGCCTTCAATCAATGACATGGTTTAGAAATTTGCATTCTGTAATTTAAAGTATTCAATTAAACAATTGCAACAATATCAACGAAACATATACATTTGTTGCAACGTTAGAGGAAGCAAGTAATACAAATACAAGATTTGGGATGCCAAGTGTGATAATTAGAATTCTATACTCAAGAAAGTTGGATTCGATTATTATCTTTGTAGTAGTAGGCAGCAGGTTAGTGCAATCTCAACAAAATCAACAAAACGTCGAAAACGTCTTGTCATTTAGTAAATACGCCAGAAAAAATTACACTTACATTTGGCTATTGGCTCATAGCTTCCGATCATAAGCTATATTCGATCGAAAATTCTAAATCTTTGAAAGCAAACGAAGTACAAAAGTTAACTATATAAACCGAAGATATAAACTTTACGTCAATAAAAAAAATATATATTTTTACGTCAATATCAATTTATGACAGATGTCAAGTCAAAACACTGCGATGGAAGGCCGTGCAACGCACATGAATATGTTTGCAAGGCGCCAAATTTGAAAATATTCGACAGCTAATTTTTTTGGTCACCGAGCACGTATTTAATTGAAAGACGCATTACAGCGATTGAGTCCAGTGGAGCGGAGTAACACAGAATCCCACAAATAGTGTCCCGCGATTGTGGGACAAAGTTGGACCCGTACGAAGTACGACAGTCCTATACGTTTACTACAAATTCAGGGCTCCCACACATCCAATATTTAAAAAATTGTCCGTCTTCATACTTTTTTTTCGAAACGGCTGAACTTTTTTTTTTTGCTGAAAGTTACATATGTCCCATGGTTCAAGGTCAAAGATGGGCAAACTCGATCTGGTAGTTTCGGAAATATGGTCGAAAAGGTGTCCAAAAACATGGTTTTGTGGGGTAGGTGAGCTTTTTTCTCAGATATCTCTAGAATTAAGGCAGTTAGAAAGCTACTTTCTGCGACAAAGCTGTAGAGAACTAAATTTTAGCGAACACGTGTTTCAGGGTTTTCCCCAGAAACTTCCCGATCCTGAGATCTAGTCACTTCTAGAACTGGTAGGGATGAGTCATATCTCAAAAACTATGACAGATAGAAAGTTGCTCCGAAAGGCAAAGTTGTAGAGAAATAAATTTTAGCGAAATAAATTTTATGATTCAAGTTCGATGATGAGCAAAATCGATCAAGTGGTTCCGGAGATATGGTCGAGGAAGTGACCAAAAACATGGTTTTTCGAGGGTCGGTGAAGCTTTTTCGCAAATATCTCAGCAAGTATAACACGGAAATTCCTCATTTTGATGTCAAATGAAAGCATTTGATGTCAGAAAACTGGGAAAAAATTTTTGTGGGAATCGGTAGAGGGGTCTGGGTACTGGGACCGATGGAATGGACGAAGTTGAGATTCTTGGCCATATACGTTTACGTCAGTTTTACGTCTATATTTCCTTAACTATGCAATACGGAGATTTACTGTCAAAGGCAAAGTTCTAGAGAATTAAATTTAAGCGAACACGTGTTTCAGGGTTTTGGGGAGATATGGCTCAATCCTGGTATATGGCCACTTCCATTATTGGGCAGAATGACCAGGGTTTTAGGGAAAAATGACTTAGTCCTTGGATATAAGATTTTCTAGATTTGAATGGCCTGAGACGTACTTCGGTAGGGCCTTTGACATTAGCTTGGGGAATTTCTATGGATCTTTGAAATTCTTTCAGTTATAAAGGAACAGAAAACGTTGGATTGTTTGCTTATTTGTATATTTAGGTACGTTCGAGTCACTTTGCCTCATCTATTCTGTTTGTCACATCTATTCTGATACGTACGGGTCTTTGGTTATGTTTTAAGCATCAAATGTCGTAGTTTAGTCATTTCCGTGAATTGTAAGTTGGTATGACTGGGCTGACTGTATATCGGAGCGGTGTGACTAGCTCGGCTATTTATTTCATGAAATGAGACAGAGTGATCATGCTCGGAGCGGTAGCGGAGAGCGTGACGCAGTCCCCACACCCCAAAAAAAAGTCCACAAACCCAAAAACCTTTGGGACAAGACACCATGTATAGGCGAAGTTTTGAGTTTTTTCCCCTCGCCCCCCCCCTCCCCCCCTCCCCTCCAAATTATTTTTAAAAAAAAATACGTCGCAGCA
>CM055406.1:64476542-64488726 GCA_029228625.1 Pseudolycoriella hygida
ATTTTGGACACCCCTAGTGTGTAGTGTGTATGATAGTACATTTTGTATGAGGCAATGGTTGTGTGTTCGAGATAGAGGTTTGATATCAAAGGGAAAGTTGTTGGGTTGGGTGTGTAGTGTATCAGGGTGACCGCCGAAATGGCGGAAAATAGGCGGGGACTCAAAAAACAAACTTTTGATATGTTGTAGAGGCAGTTAAGGGGATCATTTTCGCCCATGGAAATAGTAGCCGCCGCGCTTCGGTTCGGCGCGTTCGGCGGCAGCGGCGGCTCAAAATAATGCAAAACATTACAATCAAAAAATCCCTTTTTAAAAGAGAAACATGATGCAAGTCCTCGTCCATTCTTCCAAAACAACTGATATCAATTCAGCTTTCATACGCAGAAATTTGATTTCCTGTACAAAAATACGCCATACATCCCATAAAGTCAAATTTTTGAGTTGTGAAAGAACAGAAACACTGGTCCTAATTGATTGAATAACGATCAAATTATGGAATTCGTGTGGGATGATGAAAACATTTTCATGTTTGAACTTTATATCTTTCAATTTGAACATCATAGAAACTGAATGCGATGCCACAAAGATAAATTTAATTCCAATTGTCTTATCATTCATGACTTTTACAATTTCAGATATTGAGAAGATGTTATTTCAGTAGCCCCTTATATGAAATATATCTGTTCGCTAGTGACATAGGTGGAAGACTTGTCTAGATAAGAAACACTTCTTTCAATACCCAAATGCAATAAATCAATCACAGCGTTATAGCCAAAGGTTAACATTTGTGAAAGTACGAAAAGAATATTTTAAATGACCCAATCGAATGACGATCGAATGTCAGATTTATCAGTAATAAAAGATCGCAATGAAAGAGTAATGTTTGGAAAGATTATGAAGTGGATGTTGCTCTTGGTCTTGAATAAACTAGAATCGAATGGACAGGCAAAAGAATCTTTCGATGAAGCTACAAAATGAGAAAACAAGCAGGAGGAAACCCGAAGTATCGGGACCTAATATATGAGAAAAACGTTTCTTAAAAGAGAGTCCATTGAATATGCAATTAAGCCGACGCGACGGACGTGGACATCATTATTTGATTTTCTTGTGGTAGGCCTGAGAGTTCAAATAAATTTTTTCTCTGAATTTGATAACAAAGAGAAGAAGATAATATTTTTTAGAAAACAAAACACAAATAAAAGATTATTTCTCTTCATTAAAGCTACGCCTGCCGTCGATACTTTTTGATTTTGATTTTGGCCAATTTTTCGCAATAAAATTGGATTAAAGGCAATGGCAATTTTAAAAACTTTCGTTGCAAATGTGTTTTTAGTTCTTGCTATAAAAACATTGGCTATAACCCCAAATGTATCAGCACAGCATTCTGGAACGGAATGGAATTACTGGACAATGAAGGCTTGGGGAGCCAATTTGGGAAATTGGTTGGTTTTGGAAAGGTGATAGTTTGACGGAACATCAAACGTTTCAAATGTTTGCAAAAACTTTATTGAATTTTAGATGGATGGACCACACCATTTTCAATCGATATGCCCCGAATGCGCAAGATGAATGGACTTTCTGCCAACAAGCATCCAATCCAGCTCAAGCATTACAAGAACATTGGAACACTTTTATTACCGAAGATGATTTTAAGCTTCTGTCCGGAGTTCATGCAAACCATATTCGTATACCAGTTGGATATTGGGCGTTCATTCAACCAGATGCCGGCGAACCATATGTTAGCCAAGGACAGAAAGCTCAAATTGAACGTATCCTTGGCTATTGCAACAAGTACAACATATTTGCTATCATCGATTTGCATGGCTTACCTGGCTCTCAAAATGGTGAAGCTCACTCGGGTCGTATCGGTCCCATAGAATTTTTCACTGATCACAACATACAACGCAGTATAAGAACCGTACAGGCAGTCGTCGACTGGATGAATGGTTTAAATCCGACACTGAAAGCTAAAATTGCTTCCATACAATCTGCTAACGAGCCAAGAGTGTCAAATAGCAATGAATTGAATATTTTAAAGGGTTTCTACAACAACGCTTTCAATATAATCAACGCTTCTCCTTTCAAAGTTCCCATGGTAATATTGGCACTATTAATGTTCTTTCAATCGTATTTCTCACATCAAAAATCTAAATCTAGATGTTTCATGACGGTTTTCAAGGTCTGTATGCGTTTTCGGACTTTTTGCTTCCTCCTGCCAACGCTGTAATTGATCTACATCCGTACCATGCCTTCCCTCCCGATTCGGACACCAATTCAATTATACGAAATATTTGCAACACCAGGTCATACGCTCAAAGTTTCCATCTGCCAGTGTTTTTCGGTGAATGGTCTTTGGCATCTGGTGTTCCCAACAGCGATTGGTGGCTAAGGCAAATGATGGACACTCAAATATCCGTGTTTAAAACTGGTGGAGCTGGAGGCACATTTTGGGCGTTGAAAAATAGAATCAATTCCAACGTTTGGTCGTTCGAACAATTGGTGCAAGAGGGTATCATCAACGCATGGACTTTTTCAGATCACACAAACGCACAGTGTTAAGATCGATAAGAAATAAATGAGTTGCAATTTTCACTATTTGGCTAAGCTTAATGTTTTGTTCCCCTAAACGGACAGGGACCCAGTCGGCCGTCAAAACATCATTTATAATTATAAAATTCAAAAGTTTGTCTGTTTGTCTGTTTGTCGGTTTGTCGGTCACAAATTTCCAGCGTGAACCAACATAGGTCCGACCTGCTTGACGAGTCCAAAGAGACTGAATTAAAATGCGGTTTTGCATTTCCTTTTATAGCAAAAAAAACATTATGCTACCTAAATTTCGATTGAAATTTTTTCTTGATGTAATTTTAAAATTTTTTTTTTGTGTTTTTAGACAGTTGGTTTCTTCGAGAAAGTTGTTGATATTGATGAGTAGAATATTTATGAATCCTAAGAAAATGGCTGCCACCTGTCAAAGTGACGCCATCTTGGATTTTTTGCTATTTTCGGAAATAGTTACACGTTTGGTTTCTTCGGGAAAGTTGTTGATATTGATGAGTAGAATCTTTATGAATCCTAAGAAAGTTGCTGCCACCTGTCAAAGTAACGCCATCTTGGATTTTTTGCTTTTAAACGTATTTGAGAAGGTGTGGGAGACAGATCATTGGTTTCTTTGGCAAAGTCTCAGAGTTTTGTTAGTAAAAGTCATCAGTATTGGTGAAAATGTCGGGCAGTTGGACATTGGGTCAATTATTATGCTTTTGAAAGTATCTGGAAAGGTATGAGAGACAGACCATTGGTTTCTTTGACAAAGTCTTAGAGTTTTGTTAGTAAAAGTCACCAGCATTGGTGAAAATGTCGGGCAGTTGGACATGGGGTCAATTTGTATGCTTTTAAAAATATCTTGGAATGTATGGGTGGTAGATCATAGGTTTCTTTGGCAAAGTCTTAGAGTTTTGTTAGTAAAAGTCACGGGGCAGCCGGTTGTATGGAGAAATGGTAACGTTTGTACGGGGAAATGGTAGTACGGGGGAAATGTTAGTACGGGGAAATTGTAGAACGGTAAAATGGTAGTACGGGGAAAACAGTAGTGAAGAGGAAATTGTAGGACGGGAGAAATGGTTGTACGGGGAAATAGTAGCACGATGATAACGTTTGTATGGGGAAACGGTAGTACGGAGAAAATTGTAGTACGGGGAAAAGTGTTGTATGGTGAAAACGGTAGTAAGGGTGAAACGGTAGCACGGGGAAAACGGTAGTACAGACGTAATGATAGTATACAGCAAAGGGTAGTTCGGCAAAACGGTTTTGCGGGAAAATTGTAGTACGGGGGAAAACCAGATTTGCGTAAGCTTATGGTAACTACTAAAATACTACTAAATCCATTTCTTATTCATCTAAATCTAACTTTGCACACCCTTGCATATTTAGTATTAATGTCGCAAATCTCCGACCTAGCGGACAAGAATGCTTAATGTCCGCGTAGCCCCTAGGGGCGGGGGTATTTACTAGTTTTACCTAATATTCGAAAAGTTTCAATGTCACTTCGCTCGAATTGTCTGAAAAAAAAAGTCATTTGCATACTTTTGTAGTAAAAATCCTGTCAGCGAGTGAGTGTACATGTTAAGTTGTGTAGAAGCAACCTTTCGAAAGAAACTTCGAATGTTTCATTTTCCAACTGTGATGCTGATGATGCCCGTCGTTACAAACAAGATCATAGAAATAATTTAATTCTAAGTTATTACGTTTTTAAACTTTCGGGCTTTTTGGCCCTCGACATAGTGCGTCACGTTCCAAAGATTACACCAAAATATTATTCAAATTGTTGATAGTATGTGACGTCATATCACTTCGTATCGTTGGCTTGTTTCTCAGATTGCCTGTGCTAGGGTTTCAGAAAAGATAGTCCCCAAGCAACTTTACTTTGCAACGAAGGGTGGTTCAGAAGCAGGGGCTCACGCCACCTCAACATAAACTCAAATCACGTAACACTCAAGATTTTTAAGAAATTAGATTACAAGAACGCTTTCAGCGAATTGGAACGGGATCCCATGGTTTTTCAGCACCGGGAGATTCACCCGTTCTTGAAACAATGCTGATGGGTACTTTGTCACCCTCTTACTTTTTAAAAGCCATTTAAAATTCTTTGAAAAATACTTCCACAATGTCGAATAAATTACGACATCCTCAGTACACCTTATCTTTAAGACCATGTGTATATCAGCAGCACAACCGATCATAGAATGATTGGATCCGTGCGAAGTACAAAGGTCCTATACGTTTACTACAAACAATTTTATTGTAACATGGGGTAGATCGAGGTGGGAGAGGGGGGATGCATCTATTATCGTCTAGAGATGACGAATCAGCAATAAAAAAAATGTCCGTCTGTCCGACCATCTCCACTTTTTTTCCAAACTGCTCAACCTCCCATGACTAAAGTTCGAAGATGAGCAAAATCGGCTAAGTAGTTCCGGAGATATGGTCGAAGAAGTGGAGGTCGGACATTAAATTTTCGAAGGTCGATGAAACTTTTTCGCAAATATCTCAGCAATTATAGCACGGAAATTCCTCATTTTGGTGTCAAATGAAAGCATTTACTTACTTACTTATTTTCTTAACCGGCACTACAACCCATTAAGGGTCTTAGCCTTCTGCAACATGCTTCTCCAACCGGACCTATCCGCAGCTAACGTCTCCCAGCTGGATACTCCCACAGTTTTTAAGTCGGCAAGAGCTGCGTCATACCATCTGGATTTTGGACGCTCTGCACCTCTCTTGCCCTACGGTCTGGTTTTAAGGATTTTTTTCGGAATACGATGATCTTCCATTCGTTGTAAATGACCGAGCCAACGCAGTCGGTTTATTTTGGTAGTTCTGATTATGTCCGGCTCTCCATAAAGCTGACTAAGCTCATGATTGAATCGTCTGCGCCATCGGTCCTGCCTTTGATCGAATACTGGTCCAAATATTCGGCTTACTGACTTGGACTTTAAGATTTTCAGAAGGCCGTAATAACTCCGGTTGCCCAGAATTACTCGTCTCTTAATTTCGTCCACGATGTCGTTATTAGTGTTCAGCTCCGAACCAAGGTTACGAATTCTTTGACCATTTTAAATGTGTCTGTGTCGATCGTTACGGTTTCCTCCTGGTGTCGATTCGAAGGCGGATGATCATATAATTCGTTTTTTCGTCATTAACTTTCAACCCAAGGTCGGTACCTTTCCTTTCCAAGGCCATAAACTTGTCTTTAACAACATCCATTTTCCGTCCAAGTATGTCCAGGTCGTCTGCGAAACCTAGCAACTGGCTGGACTTGGTCAAAATGGTGCCGCTGGAATCTTTGTCCATGGTGCGCACAGCTGCTTCAAGGGTCAGGTTAAAAAGCAGCGTCGTGAGAGGATCTCCCTGACGTAGGTCTTCCTCTATGTCGAAAATCTCTGACAGTTGATCACGGATCCTTACTCGGCTATTAGCTCCGTTCGGTGTTAACTTGGTTAGCGAGATCAGTTTGTTGGGGATTCCAAATTCCTCCATTACTCTCCATAGCTTACTTCTTCTAACACTGTCATAGGCTGCCTTAAAATCAACGAACAAATGGTGTGTTTCAATGTTACACTCCTTGCACTTCTCCAAGATCTGTCTGATATTAAACAGCTGGTCCGATGTTGAACGACCGACACGAAAACCACCTTGGTTATTCACCTTCAGAGTTTTCCATGTATGGATGAAAGCGCTGGTAAAGAATATTTGCAAATATCTTGTAAGCAATATTCAGCAGAGCAATTCCTCGAAAATTGCCACACTCCATTTTGTCACCTTTTTTGTATATGGGACAAAGTATGCTGGTCTTCCACTCTTCCGGTAACTCCTCGACATTCCAAATACGCGTGATGAGCTCGTGCATCTCCATATATAGCGCGTTGCCGCCGTTCTTGAAAAGTTCGCCGGGTAGATTGTCTGTCCCCGGGGCTCTGAATTTTCTGAGCCTCGAAATTTCAACTTCAACTTCTTGCATCGTTGGTTCTTCTATATATGGTTGCGCTGTATGAAATGACAATTTGTTGTTTTCTTCGTTTCGGTTGAGCGGTGTGCTCGGATTAAGCAGTTCTTTGAAGTACTCAGCCCATCTCGCAATGCACTTTTCCTCATCTGCCAAGACCAATCCATTCTTGTCCTTACACAGCAAAGGTTGTTGACTGTAACCATTTTTGGATTCGTTTACTTTCCGATGGGGATTGGGTAGTTAGATAGGGTAGCGCTTGATAGCATATGAGCGGAGTGTGGTAGTCCGGGTCATATGCCAGGCGTGCAACTGTCTAACTATCAAGTGCTCTTTTTACGTCCTCGTCGTAGTCCCTGGGACCTCAATTCTCTTCGGAGTTTTGTGCTAAACTTAAGAGTGCTACCTGACGACTTGCCTACGGGTTGTCGGGGAAACGGATCAGTGGGTTGAGCGAAGTGTTAACGCCTCTTCCTCGTAAAAAAAATCACAGTTCAAGAAACTCTACAAGAGCCTCGGATAAACGGACGGATTCAACAACGACGACCACGGAAACGAAACAAGGATAACGATTTAATCTTGGCGACATGGAATCTTAGAAGCCTTTTTATTAGAGGAGCAATTCAAAGTACGCTAGCAGATCTCAAACAGTACAAAATACAGATTGCAGCAGTACAAGAAACCAGGTGGTTAGACAGAGGTATACACACCATGCGAACCCACAGCTTCTACTTCAGCGGAAACGCGAAGAACAAACACGAATTTGGAACTGGGTTCATTGTTGACAAATCGATAGATCACGTGATTATAGGTTTTGTACCAATAAACAAGTATATGTGTACACTACGACTGAAGACGAGCAAATTTAAGGTAACGCTGCTCAACGTACACGCACCAACGGAAAGGAAAGAGGACGCGACCAAAGACGAGTTCTATGCCGAGATAGAACGGATCCTCAATCAAATGCCATCAACTGACGTAAAAATACTTCTCGGCGATTTTAATGCACAGATTGGCAAGGAAAACTGCTTCAGAAGTGTAGCAGGCATTCATAGCCTTCACGACCTGAGCAACGACAATGGGTGCAGAGTGGGTACCTTTGCAATGTCGAACGGTTTGGTGACCAAGAGCACACAGTTTGAGAGAAAGGACATCCATAAGGTAACCTGGAATTCGAACGACGGACTAACCCGAACCCAAATAGACCACGTGCTCATCGACGGAAAATTCAGCTCAAACATCATTGACGTAAGAAGCTATAGAGGAACCCTACATGAATCTGACCACGCGCTGGTGAAGATTAGGATGAGAGCGAGGTGGCCCAGGAGAAATGTAGGAGACAAAAACGTGCGGCCCAAGTTTAATGTCGGAAAGCTGAAGAATGATGAAACAGCGACCAAGTATCGAAGGAAGATCGAAAGTCTCATTGAGCAACATACTGACTACGACCTGAGCTCAAGCGAGATGGTAAGACAGAATAACGTAATCATCAAGCAAGCGGCGGATGAGGTTCTCGGGAGAATGACGCGGAACCGAAGCAACCACTGGTTTGATGATGGATGCCAACGAGCTGTGGAGGAAAGGAAGGTAGAGCGCCTTAAAGGGAACACGCGTAGTAAGGTGGCAGCTTACAAGCGTAAGAGGATCCAGGTATACAGACTACTGAGAAGGAAAAAGCGAGAGCACCTAAATCAGGAAATCAGTAACCTGGAAGCGAACAACAGAAATGGTAACGTAAGAGAATTCTATAAGATGACAAAGCAACAGCGCAAACAATTTCAACCAAGATCCATCAAGATAAATGACGAACATGGCCAATTACTGAGTGATACGAAAGAGATAGCAAACAGATGGGGCGAGTACTTTCATGAACTGCTGAACAAACCGACAACACAACGACCACAGCGTACTTTTCAGAACGCTGAGCCGATGATCGAAACACCGACTTATGAAGAAGTTACAGAAACCATCCACAAACTCAAGCCGAATAAGTCCCCGGGAGACGACAACATACCAGCTGAACTGATTAAAGCGGCAGGACCAGACCTATGGCACCGACTGCACCAAATAATTGACAGAGTATGGGATGAAGAGAGAATACCGCAAGACTGGCAGATGGGGCTTATGATACCGATTTTTAAAAAAGGTGCAAGAGTGGAGTGTAAAAACTATCGAGGTATATGTTTGCTCAACGTAGCGTACAAAGTACTGGCGGAGATACTTTATAACCGCTTGGAGATCTATGCTGAAGAAATCACTGGAGACTACCAGTGCGGATTCAGGAGAGGCAGATCGACGACCGACCAGATTTTTACAATTCGGCAGATAATGGAGAAAGCATGGGAGTACAACGTGACCATACACCAGCTATTCTTAGACTTCAAACAAGCATATGACTCGATTGATAGACCAGCGTTATTTGGTATTATGGAGGAGTTTGGAATACCGAAGAAGCTAATAAACCTGACGAAAGCAACCTTGACCAATACCAAATGTAAAGTGCTGATTCTAAACGTCCAATCTGACCCATTCGACATAAACACCGGACTACGTCAAGGAGATAAGCTGTCGACAATCCTATTCAATCTAGCGTTGGAGAAGGTCATCAGAGCTATGACAGTGAACTGGAACGGGACGATATTTACGTCTTCAAAACAAGTTGCTGCGTTCGCCGACGATGCCGATTTGATGGGACGAGGGACGATCGCGATCAAGGAAATGTTTGCCGAAATGGACAGGGAAGCAGAGACGATTGGACTGGTAATCAGTGAGGATAAGACGAAATATCTTACGCTAAACAGAAAACAAGGATCGCGTATTGGACAAAACATCACAATTGACGATTACAACTTTGAAGTTGTCCAGTCATTCAAATACCTCGGCTCAATCATAAACACTGACAACGACGTAGACGAAGAGATCAAGACGAGACTGATGCAGGGGAATACATGCTTCTACGCACTGAAACATCTGTTTAGAAACTCTCTGGTCAGTCGAAACATGAAACTTCGCCTATACAAGACACTGATCCGACCCATCGTAATGTACGGCTGTGAAACATGGTCTTTGACACTCAAACAAGAATCGCTACTTAACTGCTTCGAGAGGAGAGTGCTAAGATCAATATGTGGACCATTATACGAACAAGGACGATGGAGGATAAGAACAAACAGAGAGCTGACAGACATCTACGGGGACGAAACACTAGTCGGAGCTATTAAATCTGACAGTCTGCGATGGGCAGGTCATGTAGCGAGAATGGACGAGGATCGAATGCCAAAGAAAGTAATGGATCGAAACTTCGACAACGACAGAAGCAGAGGAAGACCCCGGAAGAGATGGCTAGATGGTGTTGAAGAAGACGCGCGAAAGTTGGACGTTGCGCAGTGGAGAAGTCTGGCCCAGGATCGCTCCAGATGGAGAAACGTTGTAGAGTCAGCAAAAACCCGCTAGGGTTAGAAAGGCTGATAAGTAAGTAAGTAAGTTACTTTCCGATAGAAGTTCCGAGTTTCTTTCCTATTGCCAAACTTTTCAATTTCGATGAAGACGTTCCTATCCTGCAGCCGTTTTTTGTTTCGGAACAGTTTTCGAGCGAAATTTCTCTTCGAACGGTACACTGCCAGGCCTGCTCGAGTGTATCGACTCAGAGTTTTTAGTTGAGTTGCATTTTTGTTCTCCAGAGCTTGCTGGCATTCATCGTCGAACCAGTTATTTCAATTATTTCCCGTTCTCCTTCCCAAAGTCTCTGCCGCGGCGCTCTCTACATTCCGCCTGATTTGATTCCACGCATCGTCTATACTGTGTTTCTCGCTGACCATTTCTTCGATAATTTTTCTCTCCAAACTATCCACGTATTTGTGTTTGATGTCTTCGTTCCGTAGTTTTTCGACGTCCCACTTTTTCAATGCCTGTTGTCGGTTGTGTTGGACCGATATGCGAGACCTAACAACCACTTTAACCAAGTAGTGGTCAGAATCAACATTTGGTCCTCTTAACAATCCTCATCGTAGGTCTATTTACTTCCACAATATGCGATTTAATGCAAACAGCATTAAAGCTAGTAGAGAGCTGGTGTAACTCAATCGAACAGACGGCGAACCCGGATAAAACGAAACTAGAACTATTTTTTCAGAAAAACAAAATCCGTAATTTTCAGTCACCTGTATTCTTCGGAGAGAGTATTCCTCGGTCTGACTCTGTCAAAGTACTAGGACTAACAGGGAATCTAAAGTCAAGTTCGCTCTTCATCTTAAAAACGCTATCGAAAAAGCTACCGGGTCTTTATGGTACTGCAGAAGAGCCTTCGGGCTCACTTGGGGCCTGAGCCCGAAAGTTCTTAGATGGATATACACTTCCATTATCAGACCACGTCTTAGCTACGCAGCTATTGTTTGGTGGCCAAGATGTAATTTAACCACAACTCGCCTTAAGCTCGCACAATTACAGAGACTAGCCCTAATAGGAATAACGGGCGCTATGAGTACAGCCCCAACAGCTGCCCTCGAAGTTTCATTCAATATAGAACCTCTACTTTATTGAGGCGGCAGCCCAGTCTTCAGCCTTAAGGCTGAAATTAACTAGCTCGTTCATAACCATCCCTGACAATTATTCAAAAATTTGGAATAAAATGACAAAAATCTCTCCTGAAATTGAAATGCCATGCGACTCATTAATCCCCATATAGAGATTTGAAAAATCATTCTCGATTAGCCTTCCCAATCGCAACGAGTGGACGACCAGCGACTCACCTATTCCACCCGGCAATCGTCTGTCTTGGTTTACGGACGGTACGTTATCCAATGGAATCTCTGGAGCAGGTTTTTACTGCCCGGAACTCAATGAAGCCGGAATCTTACCTCTAGGTAATTTTATAACAATATTCCAATCAGAGATATCAGGTATTCTAGGTTGTGTTAACATAATGTTATCTAAACTGGAAAAAATACCAGAGGATCAGCGAATCTTCATCCGTACTGACAGCCAATCAGCTATCAAATCTTTAGGGGGATATAAATTTACCTCTTCACTCGTCTTAGAGTGCAGGGATTCAATCCAATTACTCTCCATCCAACGTCAAGTGGCACTTGTCTGGGTTCCACGACATAGCTGTATCGCTATGCAGACGAGCTAACAAAAAGAGCCTCTTCTTCACATTTTATTGGTCGTGAACCTAGTGTACCCGTATCTACAGCAACATTGTTTTATGTGATAACGCGCTCAAAGAGCAACTCCTTCTCCTCACACTGCATTCGAATAAATGACACACACACCAAGGTTCTCCTCTCATTAACCAAACGTGACGTAAAGAGAATCACTGGCATCCTCACTGGTCACTGCTCCCTTAATAAACATATGCATACGATTGGACTAGCAAACAGCCCTCTATGCAGTCGTTGCGGGGACATAGAAACAGCTGAACATCTTCTTTGTCATTGTCCCGCCTTTATCATGGCTCGAGCAAAACACTTCGGATCTTTTATAGCGAACCCCAAATCAATAAAAAACTACTCACCAAAAGCGTTCCTTGACTACCTCAATCGAATAAAAAGGTACAACCTGTAATACCTGTGGGAATGCACAACAGGCCCATTGACGGCTTAGGTGCAAGAAATATCTAGTCAGATTTTCTACCCACCTTATCCTATCCTATCCTAGAGAACAAGTGTTTCAGGGCTTTAGGGGAAA
>CM055406.1:64489226-64508427 GCA_029228625.1 Pseudolycoriella hygida
CTTCCCCGACAAAATCTCTAAGACGTCATCTTAACTGACGTTTGGACGATTTTCAGTTTTCACCCTTTCTCGACCCATAACTCCCTTATTTCAGAACAATATCTAACCCCGGAACATGTTTTCTCCACGTTTTGCACCATCCCCAACAACATATCAAAAAGTATTTTTTTTTTTTTGCTTCGCCAGTGTAAACGCAATTAAACGAAAAAATAACGGGATCGTGACAGACAGACTTATAGACACATAGATAGATAGACGCATAAATAGATAGACACATAAACAGATAAACAGACGGACATTAGACGTTTATAATTAGTAATTTCGGTGACTTTCGACAAATATAGACTTTCATCTGCTAGTTTCCCGTCTTTAATATTTATAACTTGGCTTTTACTCGGGTTTAGCAGGAGACCGATCTTTAGGTAAAGAATTTTTATTAACTCAATCGTACGAATGGCAGCCTCTTTCGAGTGAGATGTAATAGCGTTATCGTCTGCGAAACCAGTCAAGCATAGTCGTTCGTGGCTGTCGCTGAGATTAAATCCATTGTTGAAGGCATACTGCGAATCACATATTTCTTCGTAGATGTAGTCAACGGCAATGTTAAATGAGATCGGCGATAGTGGGGCACCCTGTAAGACACCACAGTTGACTTGAATTGGTTTGGATGTTTCCCTACCCATCGAAATCTCTACGGTATTATTCGTACGACTCAAGAACGTTATTGTTTTGTTTTTCGAAAACACCACTAATATGCTTTTCCATTGTATGCATTTTTATACAGGAAGAGAATCACAAGCTTGTGCATTTTTCTTATTTCTCTTTTATCTCTTTTTTCACGTATTCGCTTGTATTTTGTGCATGTAAAACTCGGTTTTTCGGTGAAACGAGTTAAAACGAAACGTTGCACAATCATAGGATTCTTCTCCTGTATTACATTGCTTCGAGCTATCATTTGTCATCACCATTCTGACCGCTTTCTTTCATTTGTTATAATACCAGTACT
This sequence comes from Pseudolycoriella hygida, assembly GCA_029228625.1. Taxonomy (NCBI): domain Eukaryota; kingdom Metazoa; phylum Arthropoda; class Insecta; order Diptera; family Sciaridae; genus Pseudolycoriella; species Pseudolycoriella hygida. Next base: position 64,490,233 of record CM055406.1, read on the forward strand.
GTGCCAGGTCATACTGAAATTTGTCGCGCTGTTTCTGTTTTGCTTTGGCTTCAGTTCTTTGGGAATTCGACGACCGCGATTGTTGAGCGGATGTTAATTTTCGATTTTTTTGCTGATGACGTGGCTTAGCAGTGAACAAAAATTGTTGGAAGATTTCAATATTGGCATCGAATTCGGTTTCATCGAAAGATTGGCAGTTTTGAAAATTTTCGAAAGATTTTACAAACTTTTCACATTCAGAATCCAATGTTCACGTTTCCTTCAACTCCCCGAAAACTTCGAAATTTCTATCGCGCATTCAAATTTAGCGCAAAAAATCTATGATTTTGGAAATAACTATGGCAGCAGTCATAGCTACTCTTTTTCCATGTCAGCTAGAAAATAGTAGACAATAAAATTATTTATCATCATCATCATCAACTTAATTGCCGGGTACGCTTGAAAGTGAAGCTGTCATCTATTTCTTCAAAGGTAAAAAAGGAATGAACCGGCTGTACAACAAAAAAATTGCCGAAATCCATAAAATTTTAGAAAAACTTTATTTTATCAAAAGAAAGTTTATAAATGTTTCATTTATCGTCAATATACACGTCTGTATATTTTATTTTTCACTTTTCATCGCAAATGCGTTACACCTGACTGATCCACCACGTAAAAGAAATTCATCGGCCACATCGAATATGCAAGACAGCAAAATCGTTCAATGTTTTCTGAGTCATGTTTCCACGCCGTGATGTCTTCAGTCTTTTCAAAGAAGAAAACGATCGTTCAGCAATGCAAACAGTTTGCGGGTAGGTTAGCAATAGCTGAATGAATTTTGTGTATTCTGAAAAAAGTTCACGAAAGTCTTCATTTTTTTGAAGGAAAATTGAAATGCTTGTGAGGTTCTTCTGCTTCAGAACGTCAAAAAACATGTTTCTATGCAAAATGAGGTGATCGTTATGAAAATCATAATTTCCATCTTTGTATAAATGGATAGCTATGTCTATGGATTGTATCGCGAAATCTTCTAATTTTACGAGAATATCGTACGTCTCAGAATCGAATCGGTCGCTCAAACTCGTCAATATCTGATCGATGACACTAAAGTAAATAGGTGATGTAGCCGGAAAATGAGCTGAAGATGATTCATTGAACCGCTTCGGCATTTTTCTATTTCGTGGGATTGTTGGAACTTTGTTGTCTAAATCCAATAAATTCACAGCACGTTCGGCTGAGTTCCATATTGAGTCGAAATGATGAGTGGATCTCATCACGTTCACTCTCGCTTTCAAAATATTTACTCGCCGAATTACTGACCTGAAATTGATTTTTGTCGCCTGGAGCATCTCATTCAATTCCTCAAGCGGTTCGAGAGTAGCTACTGCGATTTCTAGTATGAGGTAAGTTTCGAATTTGTTGAGATACGTGGAAAAACCACGCCCTTTCACTCCAACGTCAGAATCTTCCTTATCCGCACCCACTTGTTCGCAGAAATCTAAAATGAATTCGTAGTTCGTCCGAATAGATTTCAAAGATTTAACGCGAACGCACCATCGAGTAGGACAAAATTGTTTGAGAGATGTTACTTCATGTGATGGCTCATCATCATCGTCGAATGTTTTTGAATATTTGCACTCGCTTCGGTGACGCTTTAATGAATGTCACTAAACTTTTCATATTCGATAACAAGTCAGCCATTTATTGTATCTGAGACATTTCATCCTGTGATGAAAGATTTAGATTGTGACCTGCACAATCGATATACAATGCTCTAAATTCACGTTCCCGTATTCGAGTCTGTTATCCAGAAATCCAACCGCTGACATTATACGCCCCGTCATAACACTGGCCTCTACATTTACTGTAACTCAATTGAAATCTTTTCAGATCATCCGTCACTATTTCAAACAAAGCTTCAGAATTCGTAAAGTCGCACTCTTAAAATCACAGGAATATTTCACGAATATTCAAGCGTTCGTCGACAATACGAATGTTAATAGACATTTGCTCCTTTTTCGATAAGTCTGATTTCGTAGAAAGGATATTTCTCTTTGCACAAAGATAAAATTTCGGAGATTATGTCGTGGCTTATCCATTTATACTTTGAGCGTTCTAGCCAAGCTTTCAAAATCGCGTCGTCATTTGAGCGTAGATGAAAAAGTTGAACGAAATTTGAATTTTCTTCACAATGCCCTCTGATTGTCAAACCTTGGATGGCGAGAAACCGGATAGACCCAAAAATTTTAATCAAACAGAGTCTTGCATCTTTTCTTGCTTGGGTTGATTGAGTTGAAATAAGTCTAAGAACACTTGGATGGTGCTCTTTGTGACTCTTGAATCGTTCAATTGCTTTCTTCCAATTCGAAAAACCGTTTTTAACGAACGTAGAGTAAGAAATTTCGTCAGCAAAACCAGTGATAAGGCTCCAGGTTTAGATCTCATAGATAATTAAAATCTGAAGCAACTCCCGCTAAGTGCCGTTGAAATGTTATGCACCATTTTTACCGCATGTTTAAGGGTCGGCTATTTTCCTAAAAAGTGGAAAATTAGCAAAATCTGTTGCCTCTGTAAACCGGCAAAGTTACCAACTCGACTGGAAAGCTATCGTTCCGCTAGTCTACTCTCAAATATTTCTAATATTTTTGAAAGAGTGATTCTGGAGGACATGAATGGTTTCATGACGCGTAATCAGGTTATAAAGTCCTTCCAATATGGTTTCAGACCCGGCAAATCTTGCACGCACCAGATGCTACCGTATAACGCGCCACATTAAATCCAATTTGGCGGCAAGGAGATCTGTCGGAATGCTTGCTATCGCACGCCGGACACTTGATAGCGTTTTTTAGTGTACAGTGCCATCTTTCAAGATACCATTTGCTTGTGGGTGGTAACTGGTAGTTCGTTGTTTGTTAGTTCCAACAAATTCATGTTATCAGTTTGATGCCATATATTTGAATGCTAAATGTTCTACAAAATGTATTGTTTATATAGCAGATTCTAAGGTAACTCGATATAAAATAATTTAATTTGTTTTCAATGAACATTTAATTAATGTGTGTACCACAGGCTGGTGAGATCCATGTACCCTTTAATTAACCGGCGATCGCGACTCTCGGTAAAGAACAAACTCTTGATTTATAAATCGATTTTCAGACCCACTTTTACATATGCTGCTCCAGTCTGGTCACAGTGCGCTTACACGCACAAGAAGAGACTTCAAAATAAACTGTTGAAAATGATTCTCGATAAACCATGGCGCACCCCACCCCCACCTCCGTTGTTCACAACGATTCAAATGTAGAGCTTGTTTCGGAATTTTTGGGCAAGCTGTGCGCGAGTTTTGCGGGCAATTGTCAAAACAATTTCAACAGAGACGTAAGGGAGTTGATAGATGAGTTTCCTATTACTTTTTAGCTTTAGTGTTTAGTATTAGTTAGTTTTAATCGATAATTGAGAGGTTTTTCTGGCATTTTCTCCTCGACCTATATACTTTTGTGTTATGTGACTTCGGAATTAACTGTTGAGACTACTTCTAGTATATCTAAGTTGAAGAGCCATGAGCTAAAACCCTTAACTCGTTGTAATTTATTCTAACTTTAAACTCCCTAAAATTGAATAAAAGCCGTTATTGATTGATTGATTGCAAAATCAGTGATCGGACGTTTAATATTAAGTTCGATGAAGGCACGTTTACAGACGGAGCATAATACTTTATTCGTTTGTTCGTCATAGTAAATCCATTGGTATGTTTTCTGCCAATGTCGCTGATAATTTCTATTGCTTCCAAAGCTTCATAATGGTGTTGACTGAGGTGAATCTATGAATTACTTTGTAATCAATAGCTGGCTTTACAAACATAATTCCATTATTCATACCCTGATCGTTATCGGGTGTATTTTCATCACATGAAAGTGCTGCAGTTTGTCTCGCTCTGTTATGATGGGGATTGGGCGGTGATATGCCCTGCTGCGACCACGTACAATAATTGCAAGATATATAACACTCGGCTTGATTTGTACAAGATAATATATTATGGTGCTATTATTCACTTCACAGAACAGTTCGTATGGTTATCTTAGTTATTATACACTTTCACAGACCGTATTACTAAACCTTCGTAGCTAGACTTGTGCGAAATCACGTTTGAATTTTACACCTTTCACCGACCGTGTTTCTAACTTTAGGGTTTCACGAACTGCGCAGACCTCAGAGGATTAAGTGAGAAGTATTGACTCTGAATACTGACTTCTTATGTCTGACTTTTTAGCACGACTCTCTTATTATTACTGACTTCTCGTGACTGACTTTTTTGCGATTGAATTCTTGATATTCGTTACTGGGGCCACAAGCAATAGCCTGTGCCCCACGATTAGCCGTGTAACATATTGGTGGACATATAATTAATGAGAAGTCTTTTCTTGACCTACTCTCATAACAATACGAATTGGCTCATACCAATCGTATTGTTTATGCAACCATTCCATATGTTTACACCACGTGCATATAGCTTGGGTGATGTACATATCAGCGTTATGCTGACCTGCATTCATTCACCTGCTATGCACTGTGTATAACGGAAACAAGTTACGAAATCATATTCAAAATTGTTTTATTTATTTGGCATTCCTCGATAAGTTATTCAACTTCTTATCGAGGTTGCTAGTTCGCGAGGCCTGTGTGCCCGTGTGGGTATCATGGGTGCGACAGATGGTCGTTCACCCTCCTTTCCCGGTGTGGTGATGCCGGGTATCGGATACGACAGACGGTCGTTCCCCTAAAGTAGATTATTTCCTGAAGGGAAATAATCGTATACTTGCCTCGTCTTCTCGGTTCGGGGGGTTCTAATCGTACGGTTTGTGTTAGGCGTGGGACGCGACAGATGGTCGCTCCTTGATGACATATTGACGGCATAGGATACGACAGACGGTCGTTCTCTTGAAACAGATTATTTTCTGAAGGAAAACAATCTTGTCATAAGATCTAGTCTTAGAATATTATCACAACAAAAACCTTTTCAAAGGTAGAGTGTGACGCAGTCCGTAAGTCCGCTTCCAAAATTAATGATATCGCTTGAGGTGACGCTATCGCAGATAATACGCAGAAGTTTGTCTGAATGGAACCTTGTGTTAAAAGTTTTGATTTCCTGAAAAAATTAGAGCGCTTTCTTTGAAACAAAATTACGTTGTGTTAAAAAAATTGCGTCACAAATGCCGGACGATCAACTTTAACAGTTGGCAGCCATTTTCTAATGATATCAAAAAATTCTCCTGATGAAACTCTATAACTTTCTAGAAGAAACCGTCTCTCTAAGTAGCGTCATTCCGGAGCTAAAATTCGAAAACCGTAGAAGCATAAACGAAAATCCAAGATGGCGCCGCTATGACAGCTGGCAGCCATTTTCTAATGATACCAAAAAAATCTCCTGATGAAACTCTATAATTTTCTAGAAGAAACCAACTCTCTAAATGTTATCATTCCGGAGCTAAAAATCGAAAAACCAAAGAAGCATAATTTATACCCTAACAAAAATCCAAGATGGCGTCACTTTGGCAGATTTCTGAAAATCCCAAAAAATTCTCCTGATCAAACTCTATAACTTTCCCGAAGAAACCAACTCTCTAAGTATTGTCATTCCGAAGCTAAAATTCGAAAACCAAAAAAAACCTAATTTATTGCTTGGGAAAATTCAAGATGGCGCCAGTTTGACCGCCGGCAGCCATTTTCTTTAGATCCCAAAAAAATCTCCTGATCAAACTCTATAACTTTCCCGACGAAACCAACTCTCTCTAGCTATCGCCACTTCGGAGCTAAAATTCGAAAACTCCGTGCATTACCACTTTGACCACTTTTCCACATGCGGAAAAATCCAAGTTTCATGGACGAAGTGGGGGAGGGGACAAGAGGGGGTGGTAATGATAGGGGACCACCCCCACATCAATAATCAGTAGTTATTAGGCGGCGGTCCCTCAAAGGGGGGGGGGGTGGTGAAATTTTGGCAGCTGCAAGAGCACTTGCAGCAATTGAACGACAAGTATAAGTATTATGAGCTGTTTGGGATCGTAAAATAAATTTGTGTACATTCACTTTAAAGCGCACAAATTCTTTCCTTTGAAACGACAGTAACAGTATTACGGGGTGTTTGGAGTCGTAAAATACTCCGGGAGTGACGAACCGGAGGGTTACCACCGTAATACGGCCCTTTTCAGGGCCAAGGGGAACACATTAGCAGCCTCCACGCGGCGTTCCCTGGGTGAATGTACACAACGTTTGTGTACGTTCACCGAATGCTAAGGAAACCGTTCAACTTTCACTTTAAAGCGCACAAGTTCTTTCCTTTGCGCTTTTTTTAACATACAAACTTGGTTTTTTCAGCTATTTAAAGCGCCTAATACCCTCCACGTCCTCCCCCACCTTTCCTTCAACCTCATTGCACCTTCAATTGCCTTCTCCCCCTACTAATCGGTAGAAAAATGCAAAAAAAAAAAAAATCCAACTTGAACTTACCCCCCCTCCCCCTCCTTGAAGGACCGCCGCCTAATAACTACTGATTATTGATGTGGGGGTGGTCCCCTATCATTATCACCCCCTCTTGTCCCCTCCCCCACTTCGTCCATGAAACTTGGATTTTTCCCCGCATGCCACGGCTTTTCCAGAATTTTCCCGGAAAAGCGACATATGAAATTTTTCATTTGGGGCCGAGACTGACGTTCCCTGAAAATTTTAAGGAAATCGCTCGGGCGGTTCTCGAGAAAAAAAAAAGTAGATAGATAGATAGATACATAGATACATAGATAGATAGATAGATCGTTGACACACCACACAGGAATAAAATTGTTATTAATTACAAAGGTAATTTGACCACTTTTCCATAGGAATTGGTCATCTTTGATTGGCGATATCTCAGCCAATTTTCAACCGATTTTGATGAGTGAGGGCTTGTTGGAAAGCTGCTGTGACGTAGTTTTTTTTTTTAAATTATTTGGAGGGGAAGGGGCGCGAGGGGAAAAAACTCAAAACTTCGCCTATTCATCGTGTCTTGTCCCAAAGGTTTTTGTATGGAGGTTTTTGGGTTTGTGGACGTTTTTTTTGGGGTGTGGGGACTGCGTCACGCTCTCCGCTACCGCTCCGAGCATGATATAGTGGTGGTGGTTAGTATGGTGGGATACGACAAGTTTCTTCTTGGGTAACTCCTTTCACGTATTCTACTTAAGCGAAACGAAACATGAAATAAATTCTTGACAGAATATTGGAATATCCATTATCAAGAAATAAAATCCTTCAAAATTGTACGAACACCCCAGAACGTGGCTGTACTTCGTAACACAATTAATTATCTGGTTTTGTGTGAGTATGACTTTAGAGTGGGGAAACAATAGAGATGAATTTTTGATTGTAAATTAGTTCTTCCATGCAGAATTTTTATTAGTACATTACAGCCGAACACTGTTGGCGTAATTTTAATTGAAATTGTTTTGCATATAAATTTTACTGGGGTCTGCGCCCCCAGTGAATATTTTACTGGGGGCTACGGCCCCGCAGCCTCCGTTAACTCGGCGCCTCTGTACTGATAATACTTCATTAAAATTGCGCATATTTACGGTTAATTTAACGAAAATATACTGGGTCGCGGAGCACCGTGCAATTGCATCAAATCCTTCAGTGGGTGAGATCAATAAAACTCTTTTAGTTTTAAATTGCACTTTTTAATTTTATTAGTCCGACCGGTTTCGTCAGCTAGGCTAACATTTTCAAGTGCTATTTATCGACTAGTTTGCTCTTAAAAAATTGATCCCTTATCTCTTCATCTCAGCTGAAGATAAGATACATGAAATAATTATTTTGTTTTGTTCATGTGTTTCATTCTTATGAATAAATAAACATTTGTATGTGTAGGTTTCTCCTTTCCTATTCACAATCGTAGAAAGTTTCGCTAAAGCTTGTATCGGGCGTGTTTCTTCTGTTAAGTCGACGATTCTGTCATCTGTTTTTCTCACCAATTCAAAAAGCTTCAGTAGGGGGGATTTAATATTCCCTTCATCTGCGTTGAGTAGGTTCTCGTGTTTGTGTTTGTGTATGTGTATTGCTTCGAAATATTCTATTTTCCAAAACTGTTTTGTCGGTTGAATCAGTTTTAGGTCAGAAATGTTTATTTCGGGGTTTGTGCTAAAAATGTGTTTCTCTATTGCTGTTTTTTGTTGCCATCTTACTGAATTAATGGCTCGTTGAAACATACTTTCACAGAAGACGAAATTTTACTGAATATGGGAATGAAATTTATTCTACCGCCGAAAGCATCACCAATCGAAGATATATGTGTAGATATAATGGCATCAGTGAGAAATGAGATAGAAGAGACAAAGAAATCTATAGAAACGAAAGCAGTCAACTTAGTTAAGGAAGACATAGGCAAAAATTATAACAAAGTAAGCGAGAAGGGGAAAAACACAAAAATATTTTATGCGACAATCCAAGGTCTGAACTAAGAAAATGGAAAGTAAGTAATCCAGAAGTACCCAGTTTGTATTTAAAAATTCAAATTCACAAAGACCCAGATGAAGATGGAGATCTGAAAGCCCACCCAGTAGCATCTAACATAAACACACCAACTGAGTAAATAGCCAAAAAACTAGTCAAAATATTCGGAAAACTACCCAAACCTAAAGGAAAATCAGTACTAAATGGAACCGAATTTGCGCAACAGGTTAACGGGGAGCCTATTAACAGAAATGAAGAAATGGGCTCCCTAGACGTGGAGTCTATGTACCCCAACATACCAATAGATTTCACCCTAAAACTCCTGATGGTATGGCTAGTTATAAGCGGCATCGTTGCACCACTAGCACGAGCGTACACAGATCTAGCAGCAGTATGTATGAAGCATAACGTTTTTCGTTTCAGAGGTACCGTTTATAAGAAAGACGACGGAGCTGGAATAGGAAACTCACTATCTGGTTTCATGGCCGAACTTTTTATGTGTTTTTTCGAAAATAAACTAGAGAACGACCCATTATTTCCGAGGTTCTACAGGAGATATATTGACGACACCTTCCTCATTACGAACAGGCAAAAATTTGAAGCGTTTAAAAAAATCTGCTAGAGAACGAAATGGACAAGGTTAAGAAAGGAGCAATTCGATTCACTATTGAAAGACAAAATGACGAAAAGAAACTCCCATTCCTAAACGTTATGTGTGAAATCACCGAAGGGAAGGTGACAGTTGACGTATACAGAAAACCAACAAAGACTATGAGACTTATAACAAGCGACTCTTTTCACGACATGAGACACAAAATGGCAGCATATCATTCAATGGCGAACTATATGGTCAACCTCCCACTAAGTGAGGTCCAAATCGAACGTGAAAAGGAGAAAATAATAGAAATAGGAAGATTGAATGGTTTCCTAAGTTCAACCATTTCGGACATCATCCAAAAACATATAGAAAAGAAACGTCTTAGAGGAATTACAATCTTCTTTGACGAATCCAATAAAACAACCAAAAGAGTTAGTTTTCGATATTTTCCGAAAATGACAAGACCTTTGAAACAGATATACAAGGAATATGACATGGAACTAGTCCACAGAAATGAAGGTTCTTTAAGAGACTTGCTAGGATCGATAAAGGACGAACAACTTAACCTACACAAATCAGGGATATACAAGATACAGTGCGGCTGCTGCGGGCGGCTGTATTTTGGAATGATAATTAGGAAAGCTTTTATACGTTTGAACGAGCACATTAATTCAGTAAGATGTCAACAAAAAACAGCAGTAGGGAAACACATTTTTAGCACAAACCCCGAAATAAACATTTCTGACCTAAAACTGATTTAACCCACAAAACAGTTTTGGAAAATAGAATATTTCGAAGCAATACACATACACAAACACAAACACGAGAACCTACTCAACGCAGATGAAGGGAATATTAAATCCCCCCTACTGAAGCTTTTTGAATTGGTGAGAAAAACAGATGACAGAATCGTCGACTTAACAGAAGAAACACGCCCGATACAAGCTTTAGCGAAACTTTCTACGATTGTGAATAGGAAAGGAGAAACCTACACATACAAATGTTTATTTATTCATAAGAATGAAACACATGAACAAAACAAAATAATTATTTCATGTATCTTATCTTCAGCTGAGATGAAGAGATAAGGGATCAATTTTTTAAGAGCAAACTAGTCGATAAATAGCACTTGAGAATGTTAGCCTAGCTGACGAAACCGGTCGGACTAATAAAATTAAAAAGTGCAATTTAAAACTAAAAGAGTTTTATTGATCTCACCCACTGAAGGATTTGCATGCACTCTGCATTTAGCTTTCGAACTTAAAAGCTTTGAAACTTTTCGTTTAAATGTTTTGAATTGTTTTAGCTGACAGAGGCTGGGACGTGTTCACACTCCACTATACTGTACGCGGACCACTGTCGACAATGTTGGAGCCTTCAATGATCAAATATCACATGCTTTTTAAAAGATTATGGGCTTTAAAGCACGTCGAGTATGTTGTTTGTTCGAAGATATGGAAGGATATGATTTGTCACGCAAAGGTAAACCATTCAAATTGCTCCAGAGTTAATTCAAGAAATAACTTAAAAAAAATCTTCGCAGTTACTTCGTTCAATGAAAAAGGATCTGACAGCAATAACGATTCCACTTCAATTTTATACGTCAACGATGATCCATTTTATTCAACAAATTCAGTATTACATTTTGTTCGAGGTAATCGAATGTTCGTGGATGAATATGCTTGAACGAATTGAGAAAGCCAGAGCGTTGGATGACATTCTCGAGGCGCATCAAGAATTTTTGAAAGACGCTCACGATGGGGCTTTCTTCAATTTGAATGCTAACATTTTCTCAACGATGGATTCAGCCTTTTCCGCTTGTCTAAAATTGGAAAAATGGCAACAAAATTTCTACGATTTGTGTATGAAAGAATTGTCGGCAAGGAAGGCCGAAGAAGAGATGATTAAAATAAGTGGCGTGAAAGGAAAATATGGATTGACAGCCGATAAACGTCTTGAGCGCGACCAAGAGCGCAAGCTGTTTGAAGAGTGTCTACCAAAACTGAACTGTGAACTTAAAGTGATCGTTAAGGATTTCGAAACACACGCACGGACAGTGTTGCTGGCATTAGCATCGAGTAATGATCACAATTTACAGCTGTTTGGCACTCGACTCGATTTCAATGAGTATTACAAGAAACGCGATCAAAATTTGGACGCACCACTAACGTTTGCAAAGTTGCGCGTTAGCAGTATGATGGTCCGTCAACGGAATAGCAATAATCGATACAACAATTGATGCAACACTTCATGTACCTAAGATCTGATTCCAATTAGTTTATTTGGTTCCTTTTTTTTCAATATTCAATTAACTGTCAATTCGCTATTAACTTAATTAATTTTTGTGAAGTTTTTCTCTGTTACGGTTAGTGCCATGCCACATTTTAATGCCATTTTGTTCTATTAACTGCAAAAAAGACAATTGTTAATAAATCTAAATTTGTTAATCTCAACAATTTGGCTAGTGATTATGATTTAAACTCATTTTTCCGAAAGGTAGAAAGAAGTAGCGCCAATTTGCTTCTATGATTTCGTTTAATTCTTCATGGCCGGATGACTTGAAACGGACCATCCATAAATTACGTACGCTTTTTTCAGTGCTGTCAGCAGATTTAAACCAACAATAACTTGAAAAATATTCACTTCAACTACCCCCCTAAATGGGAGGGGGGGGGGGGTTGACCATACATTTGACGTCTTAAAAGTGAATATTTTTCAAGTTATTGTTGATTTAAATCTGCTGTTGCACTGAAAAAAGCGTACGTAATTTATGGATGGTCCCAAAGCGTATTTGGCCTTTTCAGCGTCGTTGATAGCGTTTTCGTAAGTCCGATTTTGGAAAAATTGTTTTTTTTTTCGAAAGGTCTAGGAATTTCGACAATTTATGGAAGAAATTTTTTTGATTTGGAGCCCTTGGACTCAGCCAGAGCCCTAAAACTGAGTCTATATTAGTAAACATAACCAAAGACCCGTACGTATCAGAATAGATGTGGCAAACTGACTCCAACGTACCTAAATATACAAATAAGCAAACAATCCAACGTTTTCTGTCCTTTCATAACTGTAAGAATTTCAAAGATCCATAGAAATGTCAAAGGCCCTACCGAAGTACGTCTCAGACCATTCAAATCAAGAAAAGCTTATATCCAAGGACTAAGCCATTTTCCCCTAAAGCCCTGAAACACTTGTTCTCTAGGATAGGATAGGATAAGGTGGGTAGAAAATCTGACTAGATATTTCTTGCACCTAAGCCGTCAATGGGCCTGTTGTGCATTCCCACAGGTATTACAGGTTGTACCTTTTTATTCGATTGAGGTAGTCAAGGAACGCTTTTGGTGAGTAGTTTTTTATTGATTTGGGGTTCGCTATAAAAGATCCGAAGTGTTTTGCTCGAGCCATGATAAAGGCGGGACAATGACAAAGAAGATGTTCAGCTGTTTCTATGTCCCCGCAACGACTGCATAGAGGGCTGTTTGCTAGTCCAATCGTATGCATATGTTTATTAAGGGAGCAGTGACCAGTGAGGATGCCAGTGATTCTCTTTACGTCACGTTTGGTTAATGAGAGGAGAACCTTGGTGTGTGTGTCATTTATTCGAATGCAGTGTGAGGAGAAGGAGTTGCTCTTTGAGCGCGTTATCACATAAAACAATGTTGCTGTAGATACGGGTACACTAGGTTCACGACCAATAAAATGTGAAGAAGAGGCTCTTTTTGTTAGCTCGTCTGCATAGCGATACAGCTATGTCGTGGAACCCAGACAAGTGCCACTTGACGTTGGATGGAGAGTAATTGGATTGAATCCCTGCACTCTAAGACGAGTGAAGAGGTAAATTTATATCCCCCTAAAGATTTGATAGCTGATTGGCTGTCAGTACGGATGAAGATTCGCTGATCCTCTGGTATTTTTTCCAGTTTAGATAACATTATGTTAACACAACCTAGAATACCTGATATCTCTGATTGGAATATTGTTATAAAATTACCTAGAGGTAAGATTCCGGCTTCATTGAGTTCCGGGCAGTAAAAACCTGCTCCAGAGATTCCATTGGATAACGTACCGTCCGTAAACCAAGACAGACGATTGCCGGGTGGAATAGGTGAGTCGCTGGTCGTCCACTCGTTGCGATTGGGAAGGCTAATCGAGAATGATTTTTCAAATCTCTATATGGGGATTAATGAGTCGCATGGCATTTCAATTTCAGGAGAGATTTTTGTCATTTTATTCCAAATTTTTGAATAATTGTCAGGGATGGTTATGAACGAGCTAGTTAATTTCAGCCTTAAGGCTGAAGACTGGGCTGCCGCCTCAATAAAGTAGAGGTTCTATATTGAATGAAACTTCGAGGGCAGCTGTTGGGGCTGTACTCATAGCGCCCGTTATTCCTATTAGGGCTAGTCTCTGTAATTGTGCGAGCTTAAGGCGAGTTGTGGTTAAATTACATCTTGGCCACCAAACAATAGCTGCGTAGCTAAGACGTGGTCTGATAATGGAAGTGTATATCCATCTAAGAACTTTCGGGCTCAGGCCCCAAGTGAGCCCGAAGGCTCTTCTGCAGTACCATAAAGACCCGGTAGCTTTTTCGATAGCGTTTTTAAGATGAAGAGCGAACTTGACTTTAGATTCCCTGTTAGTCCTAGTACTTTGACAGAGTCAGACCGAGGAATACTCTCTCCGAAGAATACAGGTGACTGAAAATTACGGATTTTGTTTTTCTGAAAAAATAGTTCTAGTTTCGTTTTATCCGGGTTCGCCGTCTGTTCGATTGAGTTACACCAGCTCTCTACTAGCTTTAATGCTGTTTGCATTAAATCGCATATTGTGGAAGTAAATAGACCTACGATGAGGATTGTTAAGAGGACCAAATGTTGATTCTGACCACTACTTGGTTAAAGTGGTTGTTAGGTCTCGCATATCGGTCCAACACAACCGACAACAGGCATTGAAAAAGTGGGACGTCGAAAAACTACGGAACGAAGACATCAAACACAAATACGTGGATAGTTTGGAGAGAAAAATTATCGAAGAAATGGTCAGCGAGAAACACAGTATAGACGATGCGTGGAATCAAATCAGGCGGAATGTAGAGAGCGCCGCGGCAGAGACTTTGGGAAGGAGAACGGGAAATAATTGAAATAACTGGTTCGACGATGAATGCCAGCAAGCTCTGGAGAACAAAAATGCAACTCAACTAAAAACTCTGAGTCGATACACTCGAGCAGGCCTGGCAGTGTACCGTTCGAAGAGAAATTTCGCTCGAAAACTGTTCCGAAACAAAAAACGGCTGCAGGATAGGAACGTCTTCATCGAAATTGAAAAGTTTGGCAATAGGAAAGAAACTCGGAACTTCTATCGGAAAGTAACTTACTTACTTACTTATCAGCCTTTCTAACCCTAGCGGGTTTTTGCTGACTCTACAACGTTTCTCCATCTGGAGCGATCCTGGGCCAGACTTCTCCACTGCGCAACGTCCAACTTTCGCGCGTCTTCTTCAACACCATCTAGCCATCTCTTCCGGGGTCTTCCTCTGCTTCTGTTGTTGTCGAAGTTGCGATCCATTACTTTCTTTGGCATTCGATCCTCGTCCGTTCTCGCTACATGACCTGCCCATCGCAGTCTGGCAGATTTAATAGCTCCGACGTGTTTCGTCCCCGTAGATGTCTGTCAGCTCTCTGTTTGTTCTTATCCTCCATCGTCCTTGTTCGTATAATGGTCCACATATTGATCTTAGCACTCTCCTCTCGAAGCAGTTAAGAAGCGATTCTTGTTTGAGTGTCAAAGACCATGTTTCACAGCCGTACATTACGATGGGTCGGATCAGTGTCTTGTATAGGCGAAGTTTCGTGTTTCGACTGACCAGAGAGTTTCTAAACAGATGTTTCAGTGCGTAGAAGCATCTATTCCCCTGCATCAGTCTCGTCTTGATCTCTTCGTCTACTTCGTTGTCAGTGTTTATGATTGAGCCGAGGTATTTGAATGACTGGACAACTTCAAAGTTGTAATCGTCAATTGTGATGTTTTGTCCAATACGCGATCCTTGTTTTCTGTTTAGCGTAAGATATTTCGTCTTATCCTCACTGATTACCAGTCCAATCGTCTCTGCTTCTCTGTCCATTTCGACAAACATTTCCTTGATCGCGATCGTCTCTCGTCCCATCAAATCGGCATCGTCGGCGAACGCAGCAACTTGTTTTGAAGACGTAAATATCGTCCCGTTCCAGTTCACTGTCATAGCTCTGATGACCTTCTCCAACGCTAGATTGAATAGGATTGTCGATAGCTTATCTCCTTGACGTAGTCCAGTGTTTATGTCGAATGGGTCAGATTGGACGTTTAGAATCAGCACTTTACATTTGGTATTGGTCAAGGTTGCTTTCGTCAGGTTTATTAGCTTCTTCGGTATTCCAAACTCCTCCATAATACCGAATAACGCTGGTCTATCAATCGAGTCATATGCTTGTTTGAATTCTAAGAATAGCTGGTGTATGGTCACGTTGTACTCCCATGCTTTCTCCATTATCTGCCGAATTGTAAAAATCTGGTCGGTCGTCGATCTGCCTCTCCTGAATCCGCACTGGTAGTCTCCAGTGATTTCTTCAGCATAGATCTCCAAGCGGTTATAAAGTATCTCCGCCAGTACTTTGTACGCTACGTTGAGCAAACATATACCTCGATAGTTTTTACACTCCACTCTTGCACCTTTTTTAAAAATCGGTATCATAAGCCCCATCTGCCAGTCTTGCGGTATTCTCTCTTCATCCCATACTCTGTCAATTATTTGGTGCAGTCGGTGCCATAGGTCTGGTCCTGCCGCTTTAATCAGTTCAGCTGGTATGTTGTCGTCTCCCGGGGACTTATTCGGCTTGAGTTTGTGGATGGTTTCTGTAACTTCTTCATAAGTCGGTGTTTCGATCATCGGCTCAGCGTTCTGAAAAGTACGCTGTGGTCGTTGTGTTGTCGGTTTGTTCAGCAGTTCATGAAAGTACTCGCCCCATCTGTTTGCTATCTCTTTCGTATCACTCAGTAATTGGCCATGTTCGTCATTTATCTTGATGGATCTTGGTTGAAATTGTTTGCGCTGTTGCTTTGTCATCTTATAGAATTCTCTTACGTTACCATTTCTGTTGTTCGCTTCCAGGTTACTGATTTCCTGATTTAGGTGCTCTCGCTTTTTCCTTCTCAGTAGTCTGTATACCTGGATCCTCTTACGCTTGTAAGCTGCCACCTTACTACGCGTGTTCCCTTTAAGGCGCTCTACCTTCCTTTCCTCCACAGCTCGTTGGCATTCATCATCAAACCAGTGGTTGCTTCGGTTCCGCGTCATTCTCCCGAGAACATCATCCGCCGCTTGCTTGATGATTACGTTATTCTGTCTTACCACCTCGCTTGAGCTCAGGTCATAGTCAGTATGTTGCTCAATGAGACTTCCGATCTTCCTTCGATACTTGGTCGCCGTTTCATCATTCTTCAGCTTTCCGACATTAAACTTGGGCCGCACGTTTTTGTCTCCTACATTTCTCCTGGGCCACCTCGCTCTCATCCTAATCTTCACCAGCGCGTGGTCAGATTCATGAAGGGTTCCTCTATAGCTTCTTACGTCAATGATGTTTGAGCTGAATTTTCCGTCGACGAGCTCGTGGTCTATTTGGGTTCGGGTTCGTCCGTCGTTAGAGGTCCAGGTTACCTTATGGATGTCCTTTCTCTCAAACTGTGTGCTCTTGATCACCAAACCGTTCGACATTGCAAAGGTACCCACTCTGCACCCATTGTCGTTGCTCAGGTCGTGGAGGCTATGAATGCCTGCTACAATTCTGAAGCAGTTTTCCTTGCCAATCTGTGCATTAAAATCGCCGAGAAGTATTTTTACGTCAGTTGATGGCATTTGATTGAGGATCCGTTCTATCTCGGCATAGAACTCGTCTTTGACCGTCCTCTTTCGTTTCCGTTGGTGCGTGTACGTTGAGCAGCGTTACCTTAAATTTGCTCGTCTTCAGTCGTAGTGTACACATATACTTGTTTATTGGTACAAAACC
Source organism: Pseudolycoriella hygida (assembly GCA_029228625.1). NCBI lineage: Eukaryota > Metazoa > Arthropoda > Insecta > Diptera > Sciaridae > Pseudolycoriella > Pseudolycoriella hygida. The sequence goes on from CM055406.1 coordinate 64,507,321, forward strand.
TATAATCACGTGATCTATCGATTTGTCAACAATGAACCCAGTTCCAAATTCGTGTTTGTTCTTCGCGTTTCCGCTGAAGTAGAAGCTGTGGGTTCGCATGGTGTGTGTACCTCTGTCTAACCACCTGGTTTCTTGTACTGCTGCAATCTGTATTTTGTACTGTTTGAGATCTGCTAGCGTACTTTGAATTGCTCCTCTAATAAAAAGGCTTCTAAGATTCCATGTCGCCAAGATTAAATCGTTATCCTTGTTTCGTTTCCGTGGTCGTCGTTGTTGAATCCGTCCGTTTATCCGAGGCTCTTGTAGAGTTTCTTGAACTGTGATTTTTTTACGAGGAAGAGGCGTTAACACTTCGCTCAACCCACTGATCCGTTTCCCCGACAACCCGTAGGCAAGTCGTCAGGTAGCAATCTTAAGTTGAGCACAAAACTCCGAAGAGAATTGAGGTCCCAGGGACTACGACGTGGACGTAAAAAGAGCACTTGATAGTTAGACAGTTGCACGCCTGGCATATGACCCGGACTACCACACTCCGCTCATATGCTATCAAGCGCTACCCTATCTAACTACCCAATCCCCTAAAAAACAAATTTTGAAAATCGGATAAACATGACATCGCATGCATTAATCGAACATCAAACCTCTTCATGTGAACGGACCAAAACGAGAATTTTCTAAATTTTTACCTTGATTGCAAGTTTGTGTACTTCTTTGCACAGAGGGGATGGTTAGCCCTTTGGAGCCGAAATATTCAACGTAAATATCTGCTATCTTCGATAGTCGTTGAATTGTGGTGATCTGCTTAGCAGAATAATCCAAATAAAAAAATAACCGAAACAAACTCACGATTCTTTTACTTCCAAATTGTTCAAACGAAATGGCATGCATCCTATCGTAGGATCTGGATTGTATAAAAGGCGAGTTGACATAGTCTGAGTATCATTCTATGGCCATCGTTGCTGATATACACATGGTCTTAAGACAAAGTGTACGTCGTAAACGACGAAATCAGCACTTTTAGTTTTTCGATTTTTGTTAAACAATTGGAAGTAGAAGGCCTTCGACTGCGTAAATCATGAGATCCTATTAAGTAAGCTAGATGCCGCT
>CM055406.1:64508927-64525853 GCA_029228625.1 Pseudolycoriella hygida
AAGCTCAATACTCTACATCCGTTATCGTTGCTCAATTCGTGTAGGCTGTATCTGCCAGCCACAGCATTGAAACACTCTTCTCTGCCTACTTGCGCGTTGAAATCGCCAAGGACTAATCTAACATCTGACGTCGGTAGAGAGTTAAAGGCTCTTTCTAGTTCTTCATAGAACTCTTCCTTTATCTCATCGTCCTTCGTTTCTGTCGGTGCATGAACATTGAGAATTTATACCTTGAATTTGTTTGTCCGCAGTCGTAATGTGCACATGTACTTGTTTATCGGCACAAAACCCATGACTGTGTGATCGATAGTCCTATCCACAATGAAACCAGTGCCGAATTCGTGTCTGTTGTTCGACGTTCCGCTGAAGTAGAAACAATGAGACTGCATAGCGTGTATTCCACTATCCACCCATCTAGTTTCTTGTACTGCTGCGACCCGTATCTTATATTTTTTGAGGTCGTCCAGTGTACTCTGTAATGCTCCTCTAACATAGAGACTTCTCAAGTTCCATGTTGCCATGGCAAAATCATTATCCTTGTTACGTTTGCTAGGTCGTCGTCGTTGAATCCGTCCGTTTATCCGAGGCTCTTGTTGTGGTGCTTCTTGAACTAAGCTTGTTTTACGAGGAGGGGTCGTTGGCCCTTCGCTCAACCCACTCTGCCTTCCACACTTTCCCGTCCAGTTCGTAGGCAGACCTTCAGGTAGCACTCTTAAGTTTAGCACAAACTCCGAGGAGAATGAGGTCCCGGGGACTACGACTAGGACGTAAAAAGAGCACTTGATAGTTAGACAGTTACACGTCTGGCATATAATAACGGGCTGTGACACACCGATACCATATACAGTCAAACGCTACCCTATCTAACTACCCCTTCCCCTAAAATTGCTCCAGTTATAAATAATACCATAAGTTAAGTGGTACTAAACATAACCAATTTCTAGTTTTCACATTCTGGTCGTTTTTATAACTAGAAACTTGTCATAGTTTAATTTTATACTATTTACGGAAAATCAAAAAATAGTGAAACAGTATACCATGCAGGCCTCTGATTTGAACGTCAGAATCATTGAAAAACACCAAGAACATTACAACGCCTAAAATTGATCCTTGTCCCGTTCCGGAAAGAACCACAATGCATTCTGCATTGAAGTGGAGTAGATAGAGTCTTACGGAGATTGAATTTTTCAAGCTTTGGCAAAGTATTAAGTTTTTTATTAGTCGGTAAAATTAGTCAATTTGGCCGAAAATATCCGAAAAATTGATGATTGATAAGAATTGATTCATTTTACGAAGTTGACTGAAGGGTAGCGACACCATGGTTTGCTGAGCTGGTCCAGCGGTACCAGGAATGGGCCATCAAGTGTCACCAACGTCGATGCTTGACCCCAATAAGAATGAGGTGCCTAATGATGCTGTAACGTGGTAGCGTTGGTGTTAATCGGCGACTGCATCATTACACTAAAGCAGTAGAGGTGGAGATAGGTCTAGGTCCCAGTCTAGGGTGAAGAAATGCACTTGCATGTAGAATCTCGTCTGGATAGAGTTTCAACTCGCGCTAATTGGGTGGGGATACTTCCTTGTCCATAGGAGCCGTGCGGTTGAGGCTATGCCAGGTATGCAAGTTATTCATGGGCGCGCGGTAGCGATGCGTCCCTGACGCAGGTCCCCATACGAACAAAAAATTCGGAAAAACTTTTTTCGTAGACTTCGGAACCATATATACAGCTAAGTTTTGACTTCCCCCTTTTGCAACGTACCCCCCGGAAAATATTTTTCCTGGATTCTACGGAAAATTCTAAGGCGAAGTGTCTTTTCACTCATTAAAATCGGTTCGGTGGATCCGAAGACACGACCTTTAGAAAATTATCATTTCCTATACAAAAAGTGCTGTTTCGTAGAAGTCAAAGTTAATGCAAACATCCTACGTTAGTTAGTTAGTTAGTTAGTTAGTTAGTTCCAGGGCCATTTGTATGAAAAAGCGTGAAAACCACTTTTTTGGCTCGTGCTCGAAAACGGTTCGATAACTTTTCTTGAAATTTTGTAGGTACCTTCGGGTGGGCATTCTACGTCATATGAGATTTTAAAAAAGGGGGGGTATCGGCCTCGTTTGGGCGCCAGGGCTCTTAGAAGGCGCCATATAAGGCCCATACGTATGTGTTTGTGTGTGTAGTGTGTATGATAGCACATTTTGTATGAGGCAATGGTTGTGTGTTCGAGATAGAGGTTTGGTGTCAAAGGGAAAGTTGTTGGGTTGGGTTTGTAGTGTATCAGAGTGACCGCCAAAATGGCGGAAAATAGGCAGCGACTCAAAAAAAAACTTTTGATATGTTTTAGAGGAGGTTGAGGGGATCATTTTAGCCCATGGAAGTAGTAGCCGCCGCGCGCGCCTCGGTTCGGCGGCAGCGGCGGCTCAAAACAATGCAAAACATTACAGTCACAACGAAAACCCTTTTTAAAAGGGAAATGTCCCTTCTTCCAAAACAACTGATACCAATTTGGGTGACGCTTGCAGCTTCGGAACGCACAAAATTCTTTTGATTAAAAAAATGCGTCACAAATGCCGGACCCGCCAATGTAATAATTTATCTGCGCTTTCAGCTTTCATACGCAGAAATTTGATTTCCTGTACAAAAAAACGCCATACATCCCATAAAGTCAAATTTTTGCATTGTGAAAGCTGAAACAACAGAAAAACTATAACATTGGCGGGTCCGGCATTTGTGACGCATTTTTTTACTCAAAAGTGAAAATATTTCAATAGAATTTTGTGCGTTCTGAAGCTGCAAGCGTCAGTCACCCAAATTGATATCAGTTGTTTTGGAAGAAGGGACGAGGGCTTGCGTCACGTTTCCCTTTTAAAAAGGGTTTTTGTTGTGATCTGCAATATATTCGGTGGAGGAATGTGAAGGAGTAGCAGTAGAACCGTCCACTGACAATTTGTGAGTCTAAGATGTATATCGGAGGAAGGAAAAAAAATTCTGTTCCGTCCTGTTTTTCTGCCTCGAAAAAGAGATGACGGAATACGATCGAAAAAATGGAATTGTTTCAAGGAGTACAGAGAGGTTTCTGCAGATGATTGGGTTAGGAATCATAAAGTCATTAGACAAATGGCGATAGAACATGAATTGAAGTAGAGCGGAACAGAGAAATTAAAAGAAAAAAGGGGAGCAAGACTTACTTGGATATAAAGCACGGCAGCATTGATGTTCGTACGCGATATTTTAAGCTCCATAAACGATCTATTCCTACATCAGGTAAAATTTCAACAAAAAACTCCGAATATGGATCTTCTATTTCTCCTTCCAGTAACCATTTGCTAAGCATGTGTTTCAATGGACGGCATGTTGCGAGCAGTAATTCGTTAACCAAAGACCTTACCATCGGATCACCGTTATGTCGAAAATTAGATACAATTGTTGCCAAATCTCCACCTTTCTTTTCCTGGCACGCTTCGCAGATCGTATTTAACCATTGCAGTCGATGCATTGGCTCCACCACCCATAACATAACTTTCATCAGAGTGATTTGTTCGGCTGAATCATATTGATTGCTGCGGTTGAGCTGATGGAAGAGACTTTTTACATAAACGCCTGGCAACGGAAGTTAGGGATTACGTTACCAGTTCCTGAAGCATAGCTATCATTCCATAGTATTTCGTGAGCTCATCTTTCAACGCAGTAACCAATCCTTGACCGAGTAGACCTAACGGTCCTTTACCGGACTTTGTATCCGTATACGACTGCACATGGTTGTGATAATATCCCAATTGAGACAATCTCAATAGCATGCCAGCGTCTGTAGCTGACAATGTGCCAGCTTTAGAGTCTAATTTAAATCCACCGGAAATGATATCTTTTTTCAAATATTTGCCTTGAATTCCAGTGAACGAGTATATCACTTCCTGCACTAATTCTTCAGTTAATTTTCGTTTGCTCACGTGTACATTGATATCATCACGTGACGAACCACTACTTGTAGCTGTTGATTGATAAGAGCGCTGTCGAAGATTTAATTGATTATCCGAAACACTTGCATTCATTTGTGTCTGTAAGCAAACAGAATCGTAAGCAGCTCATCAAATTGACCAAAAACCACAAACATTTAAACTTGAAGTTGGCACATTTTGATAAGAATCGGAAGACGATATTTTGTTCGAGAAAAAGTTTCTTCCGCTTGACGTTAGCTGACCGACATTCTTTGAGTTGGTACCTGTTGCTTGGCCATGTTTCTTGGAATCGGCCATGAAAAATAGAAATGCTAAGACGGCTGTTCGACTTTTCGGTTCCATCTGAAACAGAGGTAATACAAGAGGAGTGATAATGATGATTCGGAAGCAATTCTCATGTGTCTATCCCAAATAACATACACAATGAACCAAATGATCGTAAGACGCACGGAAGGCATTTGCTTCACTTGCGGATTGAGTTGTTGTTAAATGATTTATAATGGCGCTGAGTAATGTGGATTCATCGTGGATTGTTTTGCTTTTCGACAATTCGGAGACAAATGTGGATACGCGTTGGCTGATTTCGGCTGTGGGATAGTGAAAAATGTACATTAAGTCGAATATAATGAAGTGAATGATGAATGTTACATAAGTTCGCTACTATTCGTGATAAAATGAAATAAATTAATTTGTAAATTAACAAAAATAAAATTGGAGTTGAGTAAATGAAAACATTATGCAAAATTATACTGGGAGTGTTGAAACAAGCGCTCGACATTACGTCTAAATCTCTATGACATGATCACTTCGATTGAAATTTTAGAAGAAAATAACAAAGTTACACACTTGAGATACTTACATTTGTTCTTACCGCCCAAAGATGTAAAAAGTTTAGTATACAAATCAAAGAACTCTCGGTAATTGTATGAGGAAGACATTGTCTCAATTTATAAATATTGTAAATTTTAAAACGAAAAAAAAATAAAAAAGGACAACCACCTCACGGTAAAACTTTTCACTAAAATGTTAAAACAGATCTTTATAAACGATAATATTTGAATCCACATTCGAGGGATTGCATCAAATGCAAATTCTAATATTTTTTGTGTATATACGAGATTGGCATTTTCGTTACCTCTTCTTTAAATAATAATTTTCGAAATTTCAAATTTCGAAAAATTATAACTCTCACCGCTCTCACCTCTATGATGACTACTAATTTAACCGGATCAACCGGATCCGTTGTGAGAGCGATTCTCAATAAACTTTCGTGTATGGGAAATTTTGACACGAATAAAACAAAAAGGTAATATTTTTACCCAGCAAGTCCCATTTGTAAGTAGTTAATCATTATTCAGTACTCATAATTCAAACTTGCTGGGTAAAATTGTTGCCTTTTAGATTTTTGCGTTTGCCGCCCCAGTGATCTGCGCGCAACCTGCTATATACAGCTTTGGAATAAACTATATTTTAATGTGTTAACCTCAAATTTCTCAGAAAACTTCCAAATTTGAGAAACCCACTAATGTGTGTGGGTGTGTGTTTTGAATTACAAGAATGTCCCTCCAATACATTCATAACTTGCAGAGTGTTGTATGCGTGAACTTATAGGCAGTTTTAACGAAAAAAGATGGCAGCACATTCTATGCACTTGACATTTGAAGCAGACCTTAGAGAATATTGACATTTGAAGCTAACTATCTTTAGTTCAGGCAAAATTGTAGTTTAGGGGGCAAGAATGGGGGCGTGTGGGGGTCCCCTGACGACAAAACAGGAAGAATTGGGGCGCGGCAACCCCTCCCTGGGCCGTAAGGGCCCTCCAAAGTTTTTACACTTTTTTACGATTTTTGTATTTTTTCTTAATAGGATCGATAGGGGGAGGTCCCCTAATGACAAAACAACAGGAATCGTAGCGCTAAACACCTCCCTGGAGCGCCAGGGCCCTCCAAGTTTTTTTTGATTTTATACATTTTTGAACTTTTTTGAACGAAAGCGAAAATCGCAAAAAAGGGTAAAAACTTTAAAGGGCCTTGGCGGCCCAGGGAGGGGTTGCCGCGCCCCAATTCTTCCTGTTTTGTCATCAGGGGACCTCCCCCTATCGATCCCACCCCCACACGCCCCCATTGGTTCTTGTACCCTAAACTACAATTTAGCCAAATCTTCATACTACGCAATTTTTTCGTGTCTTTAAATTTCTAATATATTTTATAGAATCGTTTTTTAATTTTCAGCAGGAAACATCGACAATATGCGTTGCATGGCCGAATCGAGTTACAAATCGATTGTTTATTTTGCGGCAATAAATAAACTTTGGATGAATATGTCTTCATTTTTATATTGAAGTGATATACCCGTGCATAGCACTGCACACATTTTTAATTTATCAGGTTGGGACGACCCACTACTGGGTCATGAAACACAGATCTACTGATCCTTTGTTCCTTTCCCGTTCATCATGTAAATCCTTCGAACCTACCAGTACCAGCGAGGAACTTGTCGAAGACAATTGGTCCTAGCTTTAGTACATCCAGAGGCCTGATCTCATGACCACCCAGAGTCCCGAGTCTCAGTTGAGAAAACTTTGGACACTCACAAATTACGTGATATCCGGTTTCGTTCCCGAGACCAAAGGTACATTCGGGATCGCTAACGATTCACATCTTTGACAAATGACTGCTCAGCCCACAGTGCCCGGTAATCGCTCCCACTACTCTTCTTATGCGACTCCGATCCATGTTCAGCAGTGCGTTTGTCCACTTGCAGTCGGGCATTGGTAGGAACTGCCTTGAGTGCCTTGCCCCACCATATTCACGCCAACGCTTTATTCTCTCTGAACGCACCCATTCCTTTACAGCCTTGTCACATTCTGACTGTGGTATAGGAATGAACGGTTCGAGTCCACATTGAGCAGATGTAGCATCCAGCTTTGCCAGTTCATCCGCTTTCTCACTTCCATCTATTCTAGAGTGTCCCGGCACCCAAGCAACCGTCACCCGATTACTCTGGCCCAGCTGGTTCAGTGTGCTTTAGAACTCTTTCATTAATTTGGATGTGGTTACGGGCGACATTATCGCTCTGATCATTTCTTCGCTATCGGAAAGGATTGTGCCTCTTTCGCCTACCGTTTCCGGTCTCAATGCAATCCTTCCATCGCTGTGAACGTTTCTGCCTGAAGTATACTGGCGAAATTTCATAAATGGAAGCTCTCTTCTGTCATAGGTTCCAGGGTTAATACCCCAGCCCCCACTCCATTAGAGTTTTTGATCCATCAGTGAAGCGAATGAGTCCATCCGTGGACAAACTATCTGGCCAACTTCTCAGCCATTCTAGTCCATCCGGTATGACAGCCTCGTAGTGCTTCACAAAGGTAATTTCCGGTTTTATCAGGTCCTCCACAAGCCTAAAAAAAGAACTCAATTTGATATGAGAAGAGCTACTGGGCATGTTAAAAATAGGATTGGCTATTGCCCCCTGATTTTTCCATAACCCGTGTTAAAGTTCCTCATCCAAAGATCATTAAGTAAGAGTCTGTCCGCAGTTGTGAATGCTCTCGCCTTGATGATCGTTTGGATGGGTGCAATATTCAGCAGCGCTTCCATGGCTATCGTTGCTGTTGTTTTCATAGCTCCGGCCATGCATATGCATACCAGTCTTTGAACTTCGCTGAACTCCTTCCTCGCGATTTCTACTTCGAGCCTAGGCCACCAAACGACACAGCCGTGGGTGATCATAGGTCTCACTACTGCTTCATAAATCCACAGTATGGCCTTGGATGGAAGGCCCCAATTTTTACCAAAGGCACTTCTACATATCCAGAACGCTGTCAGAGCTTTACTAGCTCTGTCTCTCACATGCTCGGTCCAGTATAGTTTGCTGTCAAGCGTGACTCCCAAGTTTTATCTATGGGTTGACTTTAAGGCTTTTTAATCTGCACCAATCTTCTACTACTTTCATAGAATATCTGATGCTGTCCCCAAGGGTACTTTCAAACTTCACTCTTATTAAGACCGTTATGGCTAATTCCATCGTTACCGTCACCTGGGTAACGAATCTCATCTCTTTCACTCTTTCAATGTAATCTATATTAACATGAGACAAAACATATTCGTTCCCCAGGTGACATGGTAGTGACAATGCATGAGTTACCGATGGAATTAGCATTATGTCGTCCGAATACCTTTGCCGTTAAGCTCTCTAATGAGAGAGTCTACCACCACACACCACAGCAGTGGTGAGAGTATTCCACCTTGCGGGCACCCTTTTGCTGTCCAGAATTTCGCTTGGTGGCCGCAAATCGTAGCTTCCACTTCTCTGCTGCTAAGTATGCTACTGACCCACCTAATCACAATCTGATTCACTCCCCGCTCTTCCAGCGCCTGGCGAATGACCCCGAAATTGGTGTTATCGAATGCACCTTGGATGTCCATAAAACAGCCAAGCGCGACCTAACCAATCCCAAATGATCTTTCCACCCTGGCTACTAGATTATACAGTGTCGAATCCGTAGATTTACACCTGATACGCATGTTGGTTCACATGCAGCGGGTATCTCGGCAGGATTTCGTCTCTGATATAAAAGTCTACAAGTCTTTCCAGCGTTTTCTGTATACGAAAGATGTGAAACTAATCGGACGAAAATCTTTAGCCTCTATATATGTGACATGACGGCTTGCCGGGTTTTGGTATAAAAGTAACTTTCACAGTTTCCCAGGACGACAGGATGCTTTCAAGTATTAGCGAGCCCCGTAATATCTTGCAAAGCGGTTCCATCAGGATCTCTCCGCTTTCCTTCAGAAGAGCTGGAAATATCCCATCGTACACCACTGCATACATAATAATAAAACTATTTCATGAGCGCAAAGTGTTCATTAATCCGAATGCAACGTAAACATAAACATATGCAAAGGACCCGTACGTATCAGAATAGATGTTGCAAAAAGAATCGAACGTATCTATTGTTTGAACTCTGTAGCATATGCAATTAAGCCCTCACCATACTCCCATAGACAAAAAAGTCTCCTCTTTTTTCTCTACAACACTGCACGAAAAATCTAATCATTAAAGGAATAATATTCACGAAAAACCACCAAATATCGTGTAGGGTCGCGTAACGTGAGTTTGGTCCACACTAAGGACACTAGAGCCTGAACCACTCAACATATTTCTTTCTTGAAGAAATTAATTGTCATAAGTAGCAGTAATTAGTAGGTTAAACTGTTACTGGCGTTACTGGCTGTAAGTATCGAAACACATATAGCAACTACCCGTCTCTCGGAATAAAACAATTAAGAAAAACGAAAGTGGGAATAGAGCGTATTTTGTCTCTATACAAATGGGCGAAATAGAGAAATATAAAGTTTTCAGTATTTCTACTTCGTGTTAACTTTGTAATGGAATCAGAAGATTTTTGTTCTCACTTTTGTTGTTTGTGCGATTGGATGAAAAAGATTATGTGACAAACAAACTTATAGTTACAATTGTTTGCACTCTGGATTTCTCCCCTAACACCTGTCGGGGAACCCCGTGGGACTAATTTCACGTGAATATCAAAATCGTCGAGCCGCGTTTTTTCTCGACTTTGACGACTGACGAGCAGACGGACAATTTTTTTATTGCTGATTCGTCATCTGAGGACCATGATCGGTGCTCCCCCCCCTCCCTACTCCCGGGTCGAAATTCGACTGGTTACAAGCGTCGCGGTAAACGCATAAGACACCTTTTCGAAGAAATTTGTTCTTCGTACGGGTCTACAAAGAGGCGAAGTTTTTTGTCCATGGAGGTATGGGTCAGAGGCCTCTACTAAGTGCTCTAGATCGGTTCTGAACTTTTTTTAAATGCTTTGAGAGATTTTTTGCAGCGTTGTTTCGGACGGGTTTTTCAAAACGGCCCTTTCGGCAATTTCCAACCCAATTTAATGAGGACGTTATTGCACATACCTAAAAGTTAAGGCAATATTTACTTAGATACGTTCGAGCCTTTTCGTAGCATAAATTGTGTTTGCCACATTTATTCTGACACGTACGGGTCCCTTACAAATGTTTGGACCCATACGAAGTACAAAGGTCCTATACGTTTACTACAAACAATTTTATTGTAACATGGGGTAGATCGAGGTGGGAGGGAGGGGGATGCATCTATTATCGTCTAGAGATGACGAATCAGCAATAAAAAAAATGTCCGTTCGTCTGTCCGTCTCCACTTTTTTTTTCCAAACGGTTCAACCGATCAGCCTCCCTGAAAGGTACATGCCCATGATTCAAGTTCGAAGATGAGCAAAGTCGATCAAGTAGTTCCGGAGATATGGTCGAGGAAGTGACCAAAAACATGGTTTTTCGAAGGTTGGTGAAGCTTTTTCGCAAATATCTCAGCAAGTATAGCACGGAAATTGCTTATTTCTGTGTCAAATGAAAGCATTTGATGTCACCAAGCGGGGAAAAAATTTTTGTAGGAATTGGGCCAGTGGTCTGAGCACTGAGACCAATGGAATGGACGAAATTGAGTTTCTTGGCCATTTACGAAAACAGTTTTTGGACCCGTACGAAGTACAAAGTTCCTATACGTTTACTATAAACAATTTTATTGTAACATGGGGTAGATCCAGGTAGGAGGGGGGGATGCATCGTTTATCGTCTAGAGATGACGAATCAGCAATAAAAAAAATGTCCATCTGTCCGTCCGTCCGTCTCCACTTTTTTTTCCAAACGGTTCAACCGATCAGCTTAAACTTTTTTTCGCTGAAAGCTACATGCCTCTCATGATTCAAGTTCGAAGATGAGCAAAATCGCTGAAGTGGTTCCGGAGATATGGTCGAGGAAGTGACCAAAAACATGGTTTTTCGAAGGTCGGTGAAGCTTTTTCGCAAATATCTCAGCAGGTATAGCACGGAAATTCCTCATTTTGGTGTCAAATGAAAGCATTTGATGTCACAAAACTGGGAAACAATTTTTGTGGGAATCGGTACAGGGATCTGGGCACTGGGACCAATGAAATGGACGAAATTGAGATTCTTGGCCATATACGAAAACAGTTTTTCGTCTATATTTCCTTAACTATGAAATATGGAGATTTACTGTCAAAGGCAAAGATGTAGAGAATAAAATTTACGCGAAAAAGTGTTTCTGGGTTTTGGGGAAGTGTGGTACAATCCTGGTATATGGCCACTTTCATAATTGGGCAGGATGACCCAGATCTCCAGAACTATGAGAGTTAGAAAGTTGGTTCCGAAGGCGAAGTTGTAGAGAATTAAATTTAAGCGAACACGTGTTTCAAGGTTTTGGGGAAATATGGCCCAATCCTGGTATATGGCCACTTCCATAATTGGGCAGGATGAGCCAGATCTCCAGAACTGTGAGAGTTAGAAAGTTAGTTCCAAAGGCGAAGTTGTAGAAGGTTAAATTTAAGGGAACACTTGTTTCAGGGTTTTGGGGAGATATGCTCCAATCCTGGTATATGGCCACTTCCATAATTGGACAGGATGACCCGGATGTTCAGAACTGTGAGAGTTAGGAAGTTAGTTCCAAAGGCGAAGTTATAGAGAATTAAATTTTAGAGAACACGTGTTTCAGGGTTTTAGGGAAAAATTACTTAGTCCTTGGATATAAGCTTTTCTAGATTTGAATAGTCTGAGACGAACTTCGGTAGAGTCTTTGACATTACCTTGGGTCATTTCTATGGATCTTTGAAATTCTTACAGTTATAAAAGAACAGAAAACGTAGGATTGTTTGCTTATTTGTATATTTAGGTACGTTCGAGTCACTTTGCCGCCTCCTTTCTGTTTGCCACATCTATTCTGATACGTACGGGTCTTTGGTTATGTTTTTATTTTGCATTTTCTCAATAACATTTTATGATGTAGAGAATCCAACCACTTTATATTGAGAGAATGAGGTGGCTCATTCAACAACACTGTTTTCGAATTTTGACGTTTGTGGCGTTTGTGACATTTGGGACGATTCCTTTATGAAAACAAAAGGCAATGTTATTGACTGTATATCAGTAGAGTATAGTCTCGAAGCCAAATAAAAACAACGCATTATTAATTTTCAATAATATTTGTCAAGTTATTTGTATTTAATAATTGGCTTTTAGCACATGTGAAAATCGCAAAATCCCCTGTAGTCATGGACGAAAATTCGCCAAAAAATGTTGTTAACAACACACACTTTTTAGGTAATGTTTAATGTTATCTTTATGAATCACTCATTCTTTTTATATTGTTCACCTAATAATGGAGCGCTGTTATTTTCATAATTTATTGTGTGTTTGTTTGAAATAGCTGACAAGTTTTATCGAAAAATTTGTTTAGATGGTTCCAATATTTGAACTTTGAACTAATTTGTTTGTTGAAAATAATAAAAATAAAAAACATGAACCAATCTCATGAAAAATCCATGTATTCGTCCAATTTTAGTTGCATCGGTTGCATCACACACCCACCGAACGGCTTTTTACTTTAGTTCTCTTAGACAAAATATACTCTCAAAAATATACTCTACAAAAACAACTAGAGGTCCATTATGTCAGAAAAAATTCGCAAGTTAAGTATTGAAATTACGCGGGACGATATTAACGTAAACAAAAGGCATGTCAAAGGATATAAAAACTGTTATTGAAATTTTGCACTCAGTGCAACTTCATATTTGTGACTCGTGAGGCCCACAATTTTGATCGCGTAGTGTTTTTAACAAACCTATTGCGCAGAATTCAGACAACAAATTATACTAAAAATTTTCAGACGGAAATTTTGTTATGTCGTTTATGAAATATGCGATGTTGGAACGCAGCAGTCAAAGAGACACATAAGGTTTATCCGACTCATTCTTTTCTTAAAGTTACAAATTAATTTAATTTTTTTTGTGAGCTTGGGAAGAACATTTGAGTTTTGAGTTGCTGCTCCTAAGCTTAGCAAAAACCAGTGCAAAGTCAAAACACTATTAGCAGCTCAGACATGACAGCCGACGACTGCTGCGCGCCGATTAAAAATGACCGACTGCTCGTAAATCGGCGGCTCAAGCCGGTTTTGAGCGGACTGGAGACTTTGGTTCGAGCCGATCTTACAAAATTTTTATAATTTGAAGGAAAATAATCAAAAGAAAAAAGTAATCATTTTCACTTCATTTATTCTTTTATTCCATTTGTTCCCAATTTTTTTTTTTTGCGAAATATCTGAACCAAACACATGACAAGTTAGACAAATAAGTTCAAAAAAAGGTTTGCATAAATTATAAAGCATTTAAACCGTCTTGAGATTAAATTTTATTTTATTTTTTTTTTTTTTTGAATAAATGGAATAAATTTATTTAGATATGTAATTAAAGTGATCGCTATTTAATAAGAAATGATCGCAAGAAAATAAAAGTTTATAGCAAGGAAAGAAATAATGTTCCCATGAAACAAAGTTGACAGGACTAAGTCATTTTTCCCTAAAACCCATATACACGTGTTATCTAAAATTTTATTGTCTACAACTTTGTCCTTGGAAGCAACTTTCTGGACATCCGGGTCATCCTGTCCAATTATGGAAGTGACCATATACCAGAATTGGGCCATATTTCGCCAAAACCCTGAAACATGTGTTCGCTTAAATTTAATTCTCTACAACTTCGCTTTTGAAACCAACTTTCCATCTCTCATAGTTCTGAAGATTCGGGTTAGAGGTGTGCGCCGCCGTCGGCGCGTCGCCGAAAAAAGGGTCGCGCCGCCGCCGCCGACCATTTTTCATCGGCGCGTATAAAGTGAAAATACATTTTTTCAAATGAATTTTATATCAATTTTTGATATTCTACCGACCTTAAGAACGTGTCAGATATTTTGAAATCGGGAATCGTTAATAATTTTCATTTTTTGTTAATATTAGCAATCTTCGACGAAAGCACATATCTGCAAGTTGTAAATGTAACCCGTGTTTTGTTGTTAAATTATAATTTTCTAAACATCAGACACTATATTAAAAGTCATAAAATTCGAAGGATTTTTTAAAAAGATATTGTCGTTTTCTGTGCCTAACATGAGATTCGCTTATATTCGGCTGCTGGTATCTATGGTGTGGTCATATTTATAGTTGAATTTGTTTTTCGTTTTTAAAATAACAAAACTGAGTATTATGAAATGTGAAGATTTCCATGAAAATGTTAAAGAAAGCAACTTTCATGCAAATTACCAATTTTCTTGTGTATAGTTATTATCTTTTGACCTCTATCGGTCCACTATACCCTAGTAGTGAGCTAAGTTTCAATTAAAGTAGTTGTTGGGTAACCTAAAATACAAAATTAACCGAAAACTGTGGAAAAGAAAAAAAAATTTTCTAACATTTGATGAATATTGATGAAACTTTTGTCAAATGTGAAATCTGGCTACTTTCAAACGGCACATTTTGTGGATCTGTGTGACCTACGTCAAAAGCGACTTCTGATTTGAAAAGAACATACCCGAATCGCTCTAGAGATGACTTAGATGCGACTTTTTGAGCTATATTGTGGACGCATTGTAACGACTTTTATGTAAGTTACCGGGGAGTTGCGGGAAGCAAAATTAACATGAGCTCTTAAAATGTGTGCAGTTCCATGTTTTTTGTCATCATAAATCCATCTTCTCATTTAGAATGAGATTTGCAATATTGTCTAATTCGGATGACATGCAACTTACCACAACTATTTCTTTATGGTTTCGCTCGCATACATCTTTTCAAGAATTAACGTTTTTGTTTAAATGTTTTTCATAGTAGTAATATCGGTCGCGTCTAACACAGTAAAATGTACGGGCATATAATATTGTCTAATGTCAAACTCATTGTAAACAATAATGTTTGCTTACTTTCAGTTTCGTTTCAATAGAAGGTAACTCAGTTGTTGCTTAGAAATGATTAAAGTTAGGGATTATGAAGAATTCGTTGTTTTTTACCCTTTTTTGGGCTCTGTATATGACTAGTTGCTGAGATGTGACCTGATTTTTTGTTTGTTTCACTTTTTATATCTATAAAAACATTTTAAGCACAAAAAATCCGAGATGTGAAATTCGATTTTCACATTTCACATTTCACATATGTGAAAAAAATATGTGAAGTCACATAATTTTCAAATGGCACATTTGCCGTCGGCATTGAACTTTTCGTCTATATTATTGCACATCTCAAATCTTTATGGTAGAATGTGCCGAGATGTGACCTAAGGTAACACAATAAAGTAGTTTGCATATGAAAATGTGAGTGGTGAAAGTGGCTAAATTTGCCTTTTTTCGTCACATTTGCCAGATGTGAACGTCACATTTCCTATATAAAGTACTTCATTGTGGGACTTTAGGTCACATCTCGGCACATTCCACCATAAACTTTTCAGATGTGCAAAAATATCCATGAAAAATCTTAAGCTGACGCCAAATTTGCAGTTTGAAAATTATGTGTTTCACATTTTACTCACATATTTTCACATAAATGTGGCCACATCTGTGAAAAAAATGTGAAATGTAAAATTCACATTTTCGATTTTTTGTGTTTGAAATGTTTTTACACATACAAAAACTAATACAAACCAAAAATTAGGTCACATCTCAGCAACTGAAAGCATCCAAGACTCGAAAACTGACACAAAAATGGATAAATATGAAAATTGTATTCTTCTCTTAAAACGATGCAGATCTATTATTTTTAAGAGTCACTTCGCATCGCACGCATGTCAGCTCCAGGCAATGCACCAGAAAATAAAATTACTTAATATTGCGGTGAGTTTTTTTACTGTAAAAATTACAAGGAAGAAACTAAAGAAGTTAAAAAGAAACAAGTTCAAACCTTGGTATTTTACTAAATGTAAGCAAAAATCTTTTTCATTTTTACAGTTCTCGGTTAATTTTGTATTTTAGGTTACCAAATGTAAGCAAAAATCTTTTTCATTTTTACAGTTCTCGGTTAATTTTGTATTTTAGGTTACCCACAACTACTTCAACTGAAACATAGCTCACTACTAAGGTATAGTCGGCCGATAGAGGTCAAAAGATAATAACTATACCAAAGAAAATTGGTAATTTGCATGAAAGTTGCTTTCTTTAACATTTTCATGGAAATCTTCACATTTCATATACTCAGTTTTGTTATTTTAACAACGAAAAACAAATTCAACTATAAATATGACCACACCTTATATACCAGCAGCCGAATGTAGGCCGAATATCATGTTAGGCATAGAAAACGACAATATCTTTTTAAAAAATCCTTCGAATTTTATGACTTCTGATAAAGTGCCTGATGTTTAGAAAATTATACTTTAACAACATAACACGGGTTACATTTACAAATTTATCATATGTGTTTTCGTCGCAGATTGATAATATTAACAAAAAATGAAAATTATTAACGATTCCCGCATCCCCCTGTTCTATGTTTTGCGATGTTTTTTCATTGCATATTTCTAAGGCATTGATCATCAATTTTAAATTCCGAAACATCTACTGTTTGCATAACACATCCCTTTGTAGATTCTCTGGATCAGAATATAAAATTATTGAGTCTTAGTGTCAAAATTTGATCTGAAAAAACATCGCATTGTATTATGCAGCCGAGTACTTTGCGATGTTTTTTCAGATCACATTTTGACACTAAGACTCAATAATTTTATATTCTGATTCAGAAACCCTAAAAAGGGATGTGTTATGCAAACAGTAGATGTTTCGGAATTTAAAATTGATGATCACTGCCTTAGAAATATGCAATGAAAAAACATCGCAAAACATAGAACTGTCAAATTTAAGAGCGTGTCAGATATTGTGGTCTGGGGTCTGGGCACTGGGACCAATAGATTGGACGAAATTAAGATTCTTGGCCATATACGAAAACAGTTTTTCGTCTATATTTCCTTAACTATGCAATATGGAGATTTACTGTCAAAGGCAAAGTTGTAGAGAATTAAATTTAAGCGAACACGTGTTTCGGGGTTTTGGGGAGATATGGTCCAATCCTGGTATATGGCTACTTCCATAATTGGGCAGG
>CM055406.1:64530337-64561927 GCA_029228625.1 Pseudolycoriella hygida
TGGGTCGGGTCGGGTCGGGTTGGATTGGGTCGGGTCGGGTTGGATTGGGTCGGGTCGGGTCGGGTTGGGTTGGGTTGGGTTGGGTTGGGTTGGGTTGGGTTGGGTTGGGTCGGGTCGGGTCGGGTTGTGTTGTGTTGTGTTGTGTTGTGTTGGGTTGGGTCGGGTCGGGTTGGATCGGGTTGGGTCGGGTTGGGTCGGGTTGGGTCGGGTTGGGTCGGGTTAGGTCGGGTCGGGTTTTGCTTTGATCTTGTCGGGTCACGAATCAGACCTGATTAAAATTTGGTCGGGTCAGATTGTTAACGGCCTTAATGAACTGCAAAACAAAGCACCAAATGGTATCTGAACTTTGTAGAAAGTGCACATCAATACCAGTTTGCTTATTTAATTGATGCAACCTAATTGGCTGACTACAATAATGATGCGCTCTAATGCGTTGATTTTTGACGTACAATTTTACAGAGAGCGGGTCTGTGGAGAATGTGTTGAAAATGTTGTTTACAATTGAGCTACGTCGAGCTTTTTCTATATAAAAGACATAATAAACATTCGAAAATGTTGTCGTCAGTTGTGTGATCTTGATCTGCATCTATGATGCATTTCCATCGTCCATTTGAAAAGCTTCCACTTCGCGCATCAAACTCATGGAAACCGTCTGGTTTTCTTCAGAAAAACGGCCAAATTGTTAATGACCATAGAGTTGAGAGTTAGATCGGCGCTATTTAGCTCTGGTTTACCCATAATATTTCTCCTGAGGAGTCTATATCTGGGACAGACACTAATAACGTGATAGGCAGTTTCGTCACCTAGACCACAAAGACATTTGGGGCTATCAGAACAGCCGATGTTGTAAATATGCTTGTTAAGACCACAGTGGTTGGTGATGGCTTCGATAACTCTTTTGATATCTGGCCTGCTGAGTTTCAACAATGTTTTGCTGACTTCCATCGATGGAGTTTTGCAAAAACGTTTAGTATGTATGGCGCCCTCATACTCATTCCAACTTCTAAGGTGCTCTTTGCAAAGCCATTCTTTTACTATGGCCTTTCTCATCGAAATGGAAATGCCAAGCATGGGTTCCGGACCAATAAATCCGCTTTTGGTTCCTTGGCAAGCAAGTTCGTCCGCTCTTTCATTACCTAAAATCCCACAATGACTGGGAACCCAGAGGGCCGTAACGGAATTAGATTTACCCAGTTCATTTAAGCTCACTTTGCAGTCAAGAACTGTACCAGACCTGAGACAGGGAGAACTAACCGCTTGAATAGCGGGCTGACTCTCTGTGCAAATGTAGATTTTATTCCCAGAGACCTTGTCAATCAGCTCATCGCACATTTTCGAGATTGCGAAAAGCTCAGTCTGATTAACGGACGCCAAAGAACCGGTTGGGAGGCTGCCTTCCACGTTCAAAGTTTCGCAGAAATAACCTGCTCCCGAGAAGTCATCATTCTTGGAACCATCCGTGAAGCAAACAATGCCGTCGGTTGGAGGAAATATATTCCTCTCCCCGATCCAATTCTCTGCTTCAGGAATAATCCAGTCGAAGTCCTCATTAAACATGTATTCCGCTTTGGTTTGATCACTGGGCATACACAACCGTTCATCTTTAACAGCATCAATAATTTCTGAGTGGCCTTTCAAAAAACTGGGAGACCACCAACCGTTGCATCGGATATTGACAGAGGTGTTGTAAGCAACAGCTTTTATAAAGAGGTCAAGAGGTGGAATATCTAGGAGCGCTTCCAAGGCCGCAGTGGAGGTTGTTGCTGTGAAAATCCACCATAAGGCCTGAGGAGACAGCCCCCATGTCGTGCCAAAAGCATTTCTACACAGCCAGAAGTTACCGATACATTTGTTAAGTTTTTCCTCTAGGTGCACGATCCATGTTAGTTTGTGATCAAAAGTTACTCAGAGGTACTTAACACTTGCTTTCAGATTAACTTCCGTTCCGAACAGCGTAAAGCTGCCCAAGTCTGAAGCGGTTTCGGCTTTTTTTCTGCTAAAGAAGATGATTTTGGTTTTGACTGGGTTTACCATCAGATTATTTTCGTGACACCACACTTCGACTACCCTCATAGCGGTTCTCATCAAATCTCCAATAGTGGAGACGAATTCCCCACAGATTAGCGTAGACTTACTTACTTACTTAACCGACCCTACAACCCATTAAGGGTCTTGGCCTTCTCCAACATGCTTCTCCAACCAGACCTATCCTCAGCTAACGTCTTCCAGCTGGCTACTCCCGCAGTTCTCAGGTTGGCAAAAGCTGCATCGCACCATCTGGATTTTGGTCTGCCTGCACTTCTTTTGCCTTCCGGTTTGGTGATAAAAAGTTTCTTCGGGATACGATTGTCGTCCATACGCTGCACATGACCAAGCCATCGTAGTCTATTAATTTTTGTTTTTCTAACTATGTCCGGCTCTCCATAAAGCTGCATAAGCTCATGATTAAATCGTCTGCGCCATCCGCTCATATTTTCGTCATATACTGGTCCGAAAATTGTCCGCAGTACCTTTCTTTCGAACGTGAGCAGCGATTGTTCGTCTTTCTGAGTCATGCACCACGACTCCGACCCATACGTAACTTTTGGTCTTTTAGAGTTTAGAGTTTCTGCTTACTGATTTGGACTTTAAAATTTTTATCAGACTGTAGTAACTCCGGTTGCCAAGAGTTATCCGTCTTTTGATTTCGTCCATGATTACGTTGTCAGAATTAAGCGGAGATCCAAGATATACGAACTTGTCTACCACCTTAAATGTGTGTGTGTGTCAATTGTTACGCTTTGGTCGTGTTGTCGATTCGATGGGGAGACAATCATGTATTCGGTCTTTGTGTCATTAACCTTCAACCCGAGGTCGGTACCTTTTCTGTCCAAAGCCGTGAACTTTTCCTTAACAGCTTCCATGTTTCGGCCCAAGATATCCAAGTCATCAGCGAAGTCCAGCAATTGACTGGATTTGGTGAAAATGGTGCTGCTGGTGTCGATGTCCATGGTTCTCACTGCTGCTTCAAGGGTCAAATTAAAAAGCAGCGTCGCGAGCGGATCACCTTGACGTAGTCCTTCCTCAATGTCGAAAGCGTCTGACAATTTGCTTCGGATTCTTACTCGGCTGTTAGCTCCATCCATTGTCAACTTTGTTAGCGAGATTAGTTTTTTGGGAACCCCTAATTCCTCCATCACTCTCCATAACTTCCTCCTGTTGACACTGTCGTATGCTGCCTTGAAGTCTACGAACAATTGGTGTATTTCCACGTTGTACTCCTTACACTTCTCCAAGATCTGTCTAATGCTAAACAGCTGGTCCGTTGTTGAACGACCTACACGAAAACCACCTTGATATTCACCAACAGTAGATTCCATGTATGGAAGAAGGCGTTTGTATAGAATATTCGCAAATATCTTGTAGGCGATATTCAAAAGCGAAATTCCGCGATAGTTGCCACACTCCAATTTGTCGCCTTTCTTGTACAAAGGGCAGATGATGCTAGTCTTCCACTCTCCCGGCAACTCCTCGACATTCCAGATGCGCTTGATGAGCTCGTGCATCTCCATACATAATGCGTTACCACCGTGCTTGAAAAGTTCTCCAGGTATGTTGTCGGTTCCTGGGGCTTTGAAATTTTTGAGCTTTAAAATTTCATGCTCCACTTCCTGTAGCGTTTGTTCTGCAATATGTGGCTGCGCGGTCTGAAATGGTAAGTTGTTGTTGGTGTCGTTTCGGTTCGGTGGTCTGTTCGGGTTCAGCAGTTCCTTAAAGTACTCCGCCCATCGTCTGATGCACATTTCCTCATCTGCTAAGACCAACCCATCCTTGTCCTTGCACAATAAAGGTTGTTGACTGTAACCTTTCCTCGATTCGTTTACTTTCCGGTAAAAATTCCGCGTCTCTTTTCGATTACCAAACCTTTCAATTTCGATTAAAACTTCCTTGTCATGTTGTCGCTTTTTTCTTCGGAATAGTTTTTTCTCGAAATTTCTCTTCGAACAGTACTCTGCCATGCCAGCTCGAGTGCATCTATTTAGATATCTCGCTCGAGCCGCATTTTTGTCATCCAGTGCTTTTCTGCATTCGTCATCGAACCAGTCATTTCTTTTCTTTCCCGTTCTCGTTCCTATCGTCTCTGCTGCGGCTTGCTCTACGTTTCGTCTAATTTGATTCCATGCATCGTCTACGTTCCGTTGTTCGCTTTCCATTCCGTCAATAATTTTCTTCTCCAAACTATCCACATATTGTCGCTTAATATTTTCGTCCTGCAGTTTCTCGACGTTCCCCTTTTCCAATGCCGGATGTCGATTGTGTGAAATCGAAACTCGAGCCCTAACAACCACCTTTACCAAGTAGTGATCTGAATCGGTGTTCGGTCCCCTACAACTTTTGACATCCAAAACATTTGAACAGTGACGCCCATCTATGAACACGTGGTCAATCTGGTTTTTGGTTCGTCCATCAGGTGATACCCATGTCGCTTTGTGGATGTCTTTATGTTCGAAATAGGTACTGCAGACAACCATGTTCCTTGACGCTGCGAAATCAATTGCCAACGTTCCATTTTTGCTTGAATTTTCGTGGAGGCGCTATATTTACCAATAGTGGGACGGTAGTAGACTTCGCGACCTATCTTGGCATTCAAATCCCCAAGTATGATTTTGATGTCTCGATTCGGTGCTCCATCATACACTTTCACCAGTTTCTCGTAAAATAGCTCCTTCGCTTCATTATCTTTTTCCTCCGTTGGAGCGTAGACGTTAATAAGAGTATAATTGAAAAATTTTCCTCTTATCCGTAGAGTGCATATTCTTTCGTTGACCAAAACCGTTGAGTGAAACCAATCACCGCGTTTCTGGCTCTACCGAAGACCATGAAGGGTGTTCCGTATCCTCTTGGGCTGTCGTTGCTCTTGCCGCTGTAATAAAACGTAAAGTCTCTACTGATCATAGAATCCTTCCCAGGCCATCTAGTTTCCTGTACTGCTGTAATGTCAAGTTTAGTCGCCCTTAGCGCACTAGTGAGTGATCTCAACCCTCCTGACCGTAACAGAGATCTAACATTCCATGTTCCTAATTGTAAATCGTTGTCCTTTTTCCGTTGCCTAAGTCGTTGCCGTTTATCCTGTCCAATCCGAGGCTCTGTTGTTGAATTCATAACCATATCGCTTTTTTTGATTTTGGTATGGTGGCTAGCCACACGCACTACCCACTAATCCGTTTCCCCGATGACCCGTGGGCAAGTCATCAGGTAGCACTCTTAAGTTTAGCACAAAACTCCGAAGAGAATTGAGGTCCCGGGGACTACGACGTGGACGTAGAAAGAGCACTTGATAGTTAGACAGTTGCACACCTGGCACGCGATATCCGAATAGCCTTGAGCGAAAATGCCTGAGTCGTTGAGTTTTACCAGGAGCGAGTCAATCACCATACACCAGAGTATAGGAGAGAGAATACCACCTTGTGGGCAACCCCTAGTTACTCCGAGCTTGATGTTGGTGCCGCAAATGGTGGCCTCAACAGTTCTACCGCTTAGCATTTTGACTATCTATCTGATGGCTACATCGTTCACTTCTGACCTGATTAAAGTTTGGTCGGGTCAGATTGTGCATGATGCATGTCCCGACCCGATGTTCACTTTCTGGTTCGGGTTTCGAAAAAAGGTCGGCCCGCACACCTCTAATCCCACACACTGAAGACAACTTCCGACACATTTTCGTAAGAGCTTCCCATTTCGGTTTGTAATCTACCATCACGCCTAGGCTGTTATGTTGTGTTGACGGGAAAACAGAGTGACTCAAATAAGAACCCAGAGTTCATATTGGAATTCTAGGAGACCCTCAAGTAGGCCCTATATGTTGTATGAAGAGGGGAACAATGCCTCTTAGATACTTAGCCTTTACAATATAGTATAATAAGTCAGACGAAAGAAATAAAAAGCTTTAGCTAATTCACAAAATCAATTCACCCGCAGGTTCTCGATCAATTGTTCAGTCATTTGCAACAGGGCCATGTGAGTCATTTTATGATTCTGCATTGCATGGGAGCAATAGCTTCAGTGAATGTGACAGGAATAACAAGTTCCATCAAACCAACCCTTGAAAACATTCTTCCAACGTTGAGTATGATAAAATTAGATCATGTCAAGCAGGCATTTGCATTTGCCATAGGACGATTTGCTGAAGCAATGTCCGAGAATTTGTCACAAAATTCCAGCGACTCAACGGTTGAAGATATCAGCGCCGAACTGGCGATTGCTTATGAAGTATTGATCCATCAATGGCTACCGAATCGTGAATTGAAAGTTTCGTCGGAGATTTTACAAGCACTTTCCTACATGTATCCGTTGCTGTCGAAGGAAAAGATTCAGGACCAGGCCAATAAAGTAATCCTTCAAATCCTTAGTTTTTACAGAAGATCAATGGATCGCAATGCTATTACACAACTGTTGGCGTCTGTACTCAAAACAACGATTGATAGCAATCCAAAGACGATCGATCCGTTGTCGGATGGTGTCATTTCCAGTTTGTTTGATCTGGTGTGTGTAAATCCTGACTATGAGAAACCACAAACGGTTAAAAGTCATTATGAGTCTTTACGTTGTTTCAATTTGCTCATTGAGATTTATTCAACCAAAATATTCGACATGCTGAGTCAACAGATGCGAAGCAACAATGAAAGAGAACGCATCAAATCCCTACTTGTATTGACCCATTTGACGAACACATATCACAATTTGGTAGCGCCGAAAATTGTTGAATTTGCTCCTTTGCTTAAGCACATGATACAACAAGAAAAAAATGTCAAAATGAAAATGATTTTGCTAAAGACAATCGTTGCATTAACAGAGAAATCGTTGATTGAGGACAAAGAGTTCATTAGGTTCATTCTACGCAACAGTTGCAAGGTGAATAAATTTAATTTGGACTATGGCACGTTGGAAGAACATAGCGATTTCATTCTCGCTTGTAACGCGTCGTTGTATATGCTGGCGTCAACGGTTGGTACGATTGATGAAATACTTAAGCGGGAATTACTCTCTCATTATTTGGTGTTGGAGTACACAGACATCTGCAGCACCATAGCCAAATGTTTGAGTAAATTATTTTCGAAGAATGCTGTGATTACCGAGGAGTCGAAAGGTGATGGTGAAGAATTGAGCAAAACATCGATTCCCGGTCCAGAAGCCGTATTCGCTCGTTCGTTGACGCTCATGGGTAACATCGGCAATGCAAAACAAATCGAAAATATTTTGTCATTTTTGAAGTTCTACGCCCCTTGCATCAATAAATTCTTGCAACCGAGATGGTTGGAAAAAATTCCCGAATTGATTTTATGTTTAACAAAAAGTACCACTGAATTTGAAGAGAAATTGTTCGAATTTCTGCGCGTTACAATCAAAGATGTCGATGACTATAAGTTTCCCGAATCGCTTGTGAACAAATTGTCGGATCAAATCGTTTTGTACCCCATCAATGCACCTCAAAGTGAATACTTTGTTCCAAAATTTTCTCAAGAGAAAGGAATGTTGTTGAAAATGTTGGGCATAGCTTTGCAATATGTGACCGACATTCAATCGATTGAAACGAAAATTGACTTAATCTTTAACGTTGTCCGACAAGAAAAAGTGATCGACAAGAACTCAACGAATGGTGACATCGAAGTTATTCTCGTAGACGCTGCTCGCTCCTTAGGGTTCATCTCGAAAGTTCACTTGGACATTGTGCTTCAGAAAATCAATTCCTTGGTACAAGAAGAAGGTAGTCGAAAATCACCGGGAAGTTTCTTTTCCGGTTTAAATTTCATGAAAGACAATCAGAAGGAGAGCGACATGTTCAAAATAAATGTGCTGGCATTGGAATCATATGCTCACATTGTTCAAACTGCACCACATGACGCTGTTTTGAAGGATATCGACTCCAAAATGGTTTACTATTTAGTCAAGCAGCTGTGTGAAACCAAAGATTTTACTTTAAGAAAATCAGTTTTGTCAACTCTGCTCATTATTTCGGAGCAAATTCTCATTGCTAAAGATGTTGGCTGTGATTTAGCAACAAAAACTCAACTATTGGACCATCTGCTACAGATCGACACTTCGACTGAAAATTTGCCGTTGTTTCCACTCATACTGAAAATTGCCACCAATTTGGTGAAGATTCGATCGCAAAATCAAGACGATCAAATGAAAATTCAAAATTTCTTCGAAGAGGAATGTCGGAAGTTCTTTTCCGTCGCCCAAATGCTAAAAAATAAATTCGATTCTGTTGAAGATGATAATCGAAACAGTTTCCTTGCAAAGTATTTGAATCTGTCGCTGCCCGAGTTAAATGCATTCCTAAAAGCCGTATTTGAACAAAATGCGTCCCCTTCGACATTGGACGACATCAATTGTGTGTTGGAAATGTGGATCAGAGACAAAAATAGCGAAGTACGGATTTGTGCTGGGCATGTCATGAACAATTCTTTGGAAGTGAGTCAAGACCACTAAATAGAAATCAATCGAAAAATCGTCTCTCATCAATTTCTCTTAGGTTTACATCAAAACGGTGAAAATTGGTTGCGAAGCTCCATCAAAGTTCAACCAAACGGGTGCGATGTTGGGAAAAATTGTACCGAGGTGAGTGTTGATATTGTCGCACACAAGATGATTTCTCTGCGGTTTGTAAACCTACATTCAAATTTACCTCATGTCTGTTAAGTTCTGCATCAAAACTTCGATCTATTGCAGTTTACATATTTTTCAATTACAGGAGAACAATCGTAAGATTGTGCAACGTTTCGTTTTAGCTCGTTTCACCGAAAAACCGAGTTTTACATGCACAAAATGCAAGCGAATGCGTGAAAAAAGAGATAAAAGAGAAATAAGAAAGATGCACAAGCTTGTGTTTCTCTTCCTGTATCAAAAAGACGTCTAAAAAATCCAAGGTGTCGCATCGAAAGTACATAATTGGGTGACAAATATTCGCTATAGCAGTATTTTGTAAAATGCTTCGCCGGGATTCCCCGGCTCAATTTTTTATTACATCAAAACGATCAAAACCTTGGTTTTTACACGTTTTCAGTGGCTGAAACTTAGTGAAATGACTAAAAATCTGACTCTAATTGATAGTTCAGATAAAAATAGTCCGACCTAGATAGCTGACGGACTTGTCGATTTCCAGCGTTATTTATGGTAGTTCTAGTGAAACGATGCCAATTTTTTCACTTTTTCTTCGACAAACATTTACAAATGCCTCTATATACAATACAATTGACTCAAAACAATAGCATTTCATGACCTAGGTTACATTCAATACCTATGGACACCAACCTTCCCAATTTGGGTTGAATTTCCTATGTAAAATTACAAAAAAGTCCATTTTTCGACCATTTTTAGACGAAGGTTTCATGCGTTTACTACCACGTTTGTTACATTGCGAATTCGAACCCGGGAGTAAGAGAGAAACTTTCTTTGTTGCCTCCAGATGACAAATCAGCGAAAAAAACAATGTCCGTCTGTCTGTCGGTCTGTCTGTCTGTCCGTCAACACGATAATTTGAGTAAATCTTGACCGATTTTCAAAAACTTTTTTTTTCCTGAAAGGTAGTCGAAAAATCTGTTATGGGATTGAATCTGGGCACTGTCGGCCCAAGGGCCGCCGAGCTAGGGCCGTTTAAGTGGTTTTTGGTCTTTTGCACATAACTCGAGTAAATATTTTCTTCTTTTTCTTCTTCTTATTCAGCCTGTCGTTATCCACTGCTGGATGTAGGCCTCCCCTGGCTCCTTCCAATTCGAGCGTTCCATTGCCACTTGCTGCCAATTCGACCCTGCCGCTCTCTTTATCCCGTTTGTCCAACGCTCTGGTGGTCTGCCCATTGGTCGTGTGTACGGTGGTCGCCAATTCATTATGACTTTCGTCCATCGATCGTCAGTCATTCTTGCAATGTGTCCCGTCCAGTTCCACTTCAGAGATGCTATACGTTCCATGACATCCACGATCTTGGTTTGTTGCCGAATCCATTGATTCGTATTTTTGTCTCTGAGCGATATTCCGAGCACACACCTTTCCATGGCTCTCTGAGCGACTCTCAGTTTGTTTTCCGATGCTTTTGTCAGCGTGAGAGTTTCAGCTCCATACGTCAACACCGGCAAGACACATGAATCGAACACTTTACGTTTGAGGCTGTTATTCATTTTGCTTTTGAAAATCATGCTGAGCCTTCCAAACGCTGCCCATCCAAGACCGATTCTCCGTCTGATCTCTGCAGTTTGGTTGTCCAGACCCAATTTCAGCTTGTGGCCCAGATACACGTAACTTTCGACCCTTTCGATGACGGTGTCTCCAATCTTGATGTCTCTGTCGTCGTCGATGTTTGTCATGATTTTGGTTTTTGACAAATTCATCTTGAGTCCAATTTTGTTGGATTCTTCGTTTAGCTGTTGTTGGTCCGGATCCACCGCAATCAAAACGATGTCATCAGCGAAGCGAAGGTGGCTCAAATACTTTCCGTTCACGTTGGCTCCCATCTTGCTCCAATCCAATTTCTTGAAAGCGCATTTTCCAGAGCTAATGTGAATAGCTTTGGCGAGATGACGTCACCCTGTCTTACGCCTCTTCCGATCTTGAACTTGTCCGTTTTATCGTGCAGTTTGATACACGACGTTGCATTCTCGTATACGTATCGGATCACAATGGAATATCGAGAGTCAACTCTGCATTCATCCAAAGAATCCAATATTGCTCAAGTTTCGACCGAACCAAACGCTTTTTCGAAATCGATAAAGATCAGCACGATACCAATCTTGTATTCGTTGCACTTTTCGATCAACGATCTCATCACTTGCAAATGGTCGTTCGTACTAAAGCCGGATCGGAATCCCGCTTGTTCGACGGGTTGATAGAAGTCCAGCTTATTCGCGTTCCTCTTCGCGATGATTTTCATGAACAGTTTATACAGCGTTGACAAAAGACTAATGGGACGGTACCTTTCTAGCTTTGTTATGTCTCCCTTTTTGTGTAGCAATATAATCATTGCATTCTCCCACGCTTCAGGAACTTTTCCATCTTCCAGGCATTTATTAAACAAATCCGTCATCGCCCTTAACAATGTGTCGCCACCAAACTTGATGGCTTCGATCGGTACACCGTCCTCGCCGGGAGATTTTCTGTCTTTCATTTCATTTACTGCTGCTTTGACTTCTTCAACTGTTATATCTGGCAACTCCTCCGATTCCACGTTCATAATTGCTGGTCTGTCTCGTTGAGCTGCGTCGGTCGCAGAATTTGGTTTCGGTTTGATTGATGTATATAAATCTTCATAGAATTCCTTTGCGATATTCAATATCGTACTTCGGTCCGATTGAATCGTTCCTGTTTTGTCACGTAATTTGAAGATTTCCTTTTTCGCATTTGCCAGCTTTGATCGTAAGACCTTCATGTTGCAGTTTGTTTCGATCGTGGCTTGTGCCAGTTGGACATTGTACTTCCTCAAATCTGATCGCATCGCCTTGTTGATTGTTTTCGTTAATTGCCGATATTCCGTTGAATCTCTCTTTCCGTCCGTTATCAACTCCACTCTGGTCGCTATCAGATTTAACGTTTCCTTGCTCAACTTCGACTCGTTCAAATGAATTGATTTGCATTTGGTTTCCATGAAACCCTTTATCGATTCGACAACTTTGTTGTTCAATTCATCTAACGTGTTGTTGTGACTAACCACGCCACCCAACTCCGCATTCATTTGTGTTGCAAATTCTTCACTCTGTTGTCTGAGTCACTGTACATCAATCGATTCACGTTTCTTGACCAGCTTCGATCGTTGGAATTTCGTATTCAGCTTGATTGTCGCACGAACCATTCGATGATCGCTTCCCGTAGTAAATCTGTTCAGGACCGTCACGTTTTTAACGGTTGATTTGTGATTGGTGATGATGAAGTCGATTTCATTTTTCCTTACGCCGTCTGCGCTGGCCCATGTCCATTTCCGTTGAGTTTTTCCGGAGAAAAATGAATTCATCGCGAATAACTCATGTTGCTGCAGGAAATTCAATAATGTGTCACCACGTTCATTCCTTTGGTCGTAACTGAATGCTCCTACGGATGTTTCAGTTTCTTCTTCTCGTTTCCCCAGCTTTGCGTTGAAATCACCGATCAGGTATTGGTAGTGCGACCGATTTTCGTTCATAGCTGTGGCAATGTCCTCGTAGAACATTTCTACTTCTTCGTCATCGTGGGTCGATGTGGGTGCGTAAGCCTGAATCACTTTGACGCTATACATGCTATTGATTTTCAGGCATATATACCGGGTTTTTCATATGAAAGTGTACAGCCTACTATGATCCTCTCACTATCGAATACACTTTTTGTGTGAGTATGCGATTCGATATTCGTTTATGAACGAACAATCCTACGCCGTGGATCAACGTCTGACTGTCGCTTCCCCTGTAGAAGAATGTGTGTCCTGATCGAAGTTTGGAGCATTCTTCTCCTGGCTTTCTCACTTCACTCACTCCTACCACATCCCATTTGATTTTCTCCAATTCCATTTCCATTTCTGACATTTTCTCTTTGGACGACAAAGTTCTGGCATTGTATGTGGCAATTTCTAATCAGGTATGGCAACCTTGAGTAACCAGGGTGTTCTTAGCACCCTCTGCAAGCCGTCGTTGGCCGTTGCCAGAGACAGACGACGGTATCATGCTACCGGGAACTGAGGGCCTTCTTCTTTGGTACGTCGTATTCATGGTTTGGGGGTTTTTGGAAATTAAAACACCGCGCTCTCCACTGCGGTGGGTGAGTGATAATAGTCCATCTGGCTAGGACTGTGCATGTTGCCGTTGTCTCCTACTGTTGAGATCATCCGCCACCATGCTGAGTCGCCATCCCATCTTAATAGCGCCTAGCTGTCTTCGGCCCTCTCTATACGTAGCGTTAAGATACTACCCGAAGACAGCCCCCCTTCATCCTTCTGCTTAGTGACCCACACTACTACACCAGGGTTGGTTACCTGATCGTTCATGGGGTTGCTCACTGTAACAGGTGACGACACCTCGGGTAGGATAGGATATAAGAGTTGGTAGATAGAGGCTAAGGTACATTTAGGAGTACTATATTCGCTTATTCACACCCGTTCGACACCCAAATCTTTTCTGATTTTCATAATTTTTTTTGTTTGAAAGATCTGGGTATAACCGACAATTTATGGAAGAAACTTTTTTTAATTTGAGTCCCTGGACTTAGCTAGGGCACTAAAAACGAGAATCTGCCAGGGCTCTATGTGTTTTTTGTACATAACCGATTTTCAAAAACTTTTTTTTGTTTGAAAGTTCTCGGCACGGCCGACAATTTATAGAAGAATTTTTGCCTGTGCTTAGGGCTCAAGTGGACCTCATGTCGGTCCTAAGGTAGGCCCTAACATAAAAAAATGTTTTTTGCTATGTTGCAGAGCAAATTGAGGGAAACATTTTTGTCTATGGAAGTATGTATCCGAGGCCTCTACAACCGTTAGACCCTTTCAACAAAAGTATACACTAGTATAAGATTATTATTATGTGTGATCCAAAGCAGCCAAATGTTGGCTTTGAAGATTAGAACTTGCTGTTTTACTTTACGAGCGAGGTAAAGGGTTGTCCCCAGGGGGGGAATGGCCATATTACCTCCGTAGTTAAGTAAATTAAAGTTAAACGAATTTCTTTTTCTGTTCCTTCTACACCTATTTTTTTCAGATGCATCGATTCAAATGCAACAGTGCGTCAAATTTCGATAGATATTTTGCAGAAAATTCTGGAAATTTCCTGCATTTACGAATCGTTAACTATTGCTGACAGTGAAACTGATTGGGTGAAGGAATTGCATCGCATTCGAAATGAAATCATCACGGACGATCCGAAAGAAATTTATATCTTGGCAAGTGACATAGCGCGCATTATTTCGCTTCGGATTACTAATTTCCAGTACATGCAATTTGCCAAGACTTTACTTTATTGCCTTCATGATACCGAGGAGAGTTCTGCGATCGGTGCATCAGTTGTGTTGAAATTTTTCATGCAAATTAAAGGCGCCGAACTTTTTCATTCGATTCCGGAATACGTTAAGGATTCTCTAATGGTACATTACAATAATTACCGGAAGGTTTTGGCTTACATTTAAATATATTTTAGTCCATCAACACTTGCACGATTGCAAGAGCGAGAAGCGGAGTGTTGAAATCATTGGTGGCATTGACAAAACATCATCCGAAATTGGTTTGCGCCGAAATATTTTCGCAGCCCATACCTTTCGAAGCGTAAAAAGATCCGTCATTCATTCATTTCTTTTTGAAACTAATTCCATTGATTTGCAGAAACGTTATTGAATTTTGGCGAATGATTGGCACGGACCGCGAATTGTCCGGTACAATTATTGACAATTTTCTGGCAACATTGTCATCGTCCTGTATTTATGAATCATCGGAAGGTCCATCAGAACGACATCACATCGCTACGGTACAACCATTCGCCATATTATGTGCACTGCATGAAATGATGCCATGTAAAGAAATTCTGGGAGTACGTTTTTTTCGGACAATTCTTCATTCACGTACTTGAAACTCTTTTTTTTAAGGAGCTAAAACAGCGCTTTGCCGAATTGTTCTGCATGTACCTAACATTTCTCGCGACTTACACAAACATTGCTCCACCAATGGTTCCTAGCAAATCACCGCCGAACAAAGGCAACATCAACTCGGGAAAGGCTAAATTTGGCTTCATCCCAAATAAAGATTCGGTGAAAATGAACCCATGTCTTATAGTTCTCGAAACGTTTCAGTCGTTTTTGAAAAATTTGGACATGGAACAAATACACGCAGTGCTAACGGTTTGTCCTGTTTTGGCTACGAGCACTGAGTTGAATAATTTTATTGAAATTTTAACACCGTTGGCTATCGGTCTGGTTAATCAATTGGGAATCAATTCCACTTCGATTAAACAAATAGTAACTTGCTTGAGTAAATATGTTTCCAGTCCTTATGACTCTCAGCGCATAGCTGCTGTAGGAGTTTACTCACAACTTATTCCATTAAAACCAAGCGGTGAAATCGCTTCAGTTATCATGCTGCATTTATCAGCAGCACTCGGTGAGATGATTTTTCTTCTCTTTCTCTTTTCTTTCTTTTGAATTTCATTCCGTCTAACTGTCATCGTTTTTCTTACTCAGGTGATCCGAATCCATTGGTTCGTGGCTTTGCAATACGTGGATTGGCGTACATTGGAGATCTGTCCGAACATGATATCAACAAATATTTGGAAACCAGTTTAAGTGCCTTGTTGAAAGGAATTGACGACTTCAATGCCAATTGTTTCATAAATATTCCTTTAGAAAGTATGCGAGGCTTGTCGAGAGTTCTGACAAGTGTGTCCGGTGAAAAAATTGACAATTTTCAGGTTTGTTTCTGATGGCTGCACATATCATAATCAACTTCCTTATCAATTGACTTTCAAGGTGTCGTTAGCCATTCGCATCAGACCGTTCTTTGAAAATCCTGCACCAGAAATTCGTGAAGCAGCAATCTTATTGTTCGGTGATTTGTGCAAATCAAAATTGATGGCCTGTGAGGATGGTGCAGACATTTCATCTCAAACATCAGAAGCATTGAAGGAACAATTGCTTATGAATTTCTTTTCTTTACTTCTACACTTATGTGAAAGTGATGGACAGATAATTCGGGCTTGTAAAATCACTCTTCGTAAGGTGTGTATTTTAATCAATGCACCGAAGGTTAATTCTATGGTTCAAAGTCATTTGTTGGAGTATGGTCAACTGAACTATGACATGTTCATAAATGACTTCATCAAATTGATTGTGAGTCTATTGTTACAAATTGCGCAACTCATTGCGATTTTAAAAAAAACATTTTACATTTTAACAGGCGGTTGAGCTTTGTGATAACATTCCCGACTTTATAGAGTCTTGTGTACCGTTTTTGAAAAGTACATGGTCGGAAATACGAGGAAATGCAGCTGTGATTATTGGTAAGATATCAATGTCCTTAATGTTCTTGGTTTTTCAGGAGGTGCCGTAGTGCGAGAAATTGAAATTAAATGAAATGAGTTTCCATCAACGTGAGTCGTTCCGACGTATGCTGGTCTGTTATACATACAACTAGTAGTTACCCCCGCCCCTAGGGGCTACGCGGACATTAAGCATTCTTGTCCGCTAGGTCGGAGATTTGCAACATTAATACTAAAATGTATGCAAGGGTGTGCAAAGTCAGATTTAGATGAATAAGAAATGGAATTAGTAGTATTTTAGTAGTTAGATAAGCTTACGCAAATCTGGTTTTCCCCCCGTACTACCATTTTCCCGCAAAACCGTTTTGCCGAACTACCGTTTGCTGTATACTATCATTACGTCTGTCCTGCAGTTTTCCCCGTGCTACCGTTTCACCCTTACTACCGTTTCCACCATACAACACTTTTCCCCGTACTACAATTTTCTCCGTACTACCGTTTCCCCGTACAAACG
This sequence comes from Pseudolycoriella hygida, assembly GCA_029228625.1. Taxonomy (NCBI): domain Eukaryota; kingdom Metazoa; phylum Arthropoda; class Insecta; order Diptera; family Sciaridae; genus Pseudolycoriella; species Pseudolycoriella hygida. The sequence goes on from CM055406.1 coordinate 64,546,802, forward strand.
TTATCATCGTGCTACTATTTCCCCGTACAACCGTTTCTCCCGTCCTACAATTTCCTCCTCACTACTGTTTTCCCCGTACTAGCATTTCACCGTTCTACCATTTCCCCGTACTAACATTTCCCCCGTACTAACATTTCCCCTGTACTACCATTTCCCCGTACAAACGTTATCACCGTTCTACTATTTCCCCGTACAACAGTTTCTCCCGTCCTACAATTTTCTCCTCACTTCTGTTTTCCCCGTACTCCATTTCAACGTACTAACATATTCCCCTACTACCATTTCACCGCACAAATGTTATCACCGTGCTACTATTTCCCCGCACAACCGTTTCCCCCGCACTACCGTTTTCCCCGTAAAACCGTTTCCACCGATCTACTGTTTCCCGTACAACCGTTTCTCCCGTACTACAATTTTCTCCTCATTACTGTTTTCCCCGTACTACCATTTCCCCATACAACCGGTTACCCCCTTACTGCTTCTTTCTCCAAGCTGCCCAGCATTTTCACCAATACTGGTGACTTCTACTCACAAAACTCTGAGACTTTGCCAAAGAAACCAATGGTCTGTCTCTCATACCTTTCCAGATACTTTCAAAAGCATAAAAATTGGCCCAATGCCCAACTGCTCGACATTTTCACCAATACTTGTGACTTCTACTCACAAAACTCTGAGACTTTGACAAAGAAACCAATGGTCTGTCTCTCATACCTTTCCAGATACTTTCAAAAGCATAAAAATTGACCCAATGCCCAACTGCCCGACATGTTCACCAATGCTGGTGACTTTTACTAACACAACTCTGAGACTTTGCCGAAGAAACCAATGATCTGCCTCCCATACCTTTCCAAATACTTTTAAAAGCAAAAAATCCAAGATGGCGTCACTTTGACAGGTGGCAGCCATTTTCTTAGGATTCATAAAGATTCTACCCATCAATATCAACAACTTTCCCGAAGAAACCAACTGTCCAAAAAACAAAAAAAAAATTTTAAAATTACATCAAGAAAAAATTTCAATCGAAATCTAGGTAGCATAATGGTTTTTTTGCTATAAAAGGCAACGCAAAACCGCATTTTAATTCAGTCCCTTTGGACTCGTCAAGCAGGTCGGACGTATGTTGGTTCACATGGGAATCTTCTTTTGTATTGCCTTTTTTTGAATCATAAGGCAATGCAAAACGACACTTTGCTTCAGTTCCTCGGAACTCTTCAAGCAGGTCGGACGTATGTTGGTTCACGCTGGAAATTTGTGACCGCCAATTTACAAACAGACGAACAGACAGACAGACAAACAGACAAAGTTTTGACTTTTATAATTAGTAATTCATGATGGAAACAAAGAAACATAAATCTAATTACAACAAAGACTCCTTTTAAAAGGTAAATGTGACGCACGTGGGTGACGCTTAAAGCTTTGGAACGCAAAAAATTCTTTGGAAATATTTTCGAAAAAAATGCGTCACAAATGCCGGACCCTCTTAACGTAGTAGTTTTTCTGCGCTTTCAGATTTCACACGCAAAAATTTGGCTACCCGTACTCCATACATCGCGCAAAGCTAAATTTTTGGGGTGTGAAGATGATCTCCACAACTTCCTCTACAACATATCAAAAGTTGTTTTTTGAGCCTCCGCCTATTTTCCGTCATTTTGGCGGTCGACCCGATACACAACATACCCAACCCAACAACCTTCAATTTGACACCAAACATCTATCTCGAACAGCCAACCTTTGTCTCATACAAAATGTCTACCATACACATTACACAAACACATTCAAAATATGCTTTTATTTGGCGCCTTCTAGGAGCCCTGCTGCCCAAACGAACCAGTAACTAATTAACTAACGTCGGATGTTTGCATTAACTTTGGCTTCTATGCAAATGCACTTTTTATATAGGAAATGATCATTTTCTTAAGGTCATATCTTCGGATCCACCGAACCGATTTTAATAAATGAAAAGACACTTCGCCTTAGAATTTTCCGTAGAATCCGGGAAAGATATTTTTCGGGGGTACGTCGCAGGGGAAGTCAAAACTTAGCTGTATATGTAGTTCCGCAGTTTTTGTGTTCGTAATTTTTTGCTCGTATGTGGGCTTGAGTGTATGTGGGCTACCGCACGCCCATGATTCTGCGATTTGTTAATGAGTCAAGCATTTTGTCGAGCCACTCGGCGCAAGACCTACATGTATTTAAACTATGAGAGTTAGAAATATGGTTCCAAAGGCGAAGTTGTTGGACCCGTACGAAGTACGACGATCCTATACGTTTACTACAAATTCAGGGCCCCCCCGCATCCAATATTTAAAAAGTTGTCCGTCTCCACTTTTTTTTCTAAACGGCTGCACCGATCACACTGAACTTTTTTTCACTGAAAAGTACATATGTCCCATGGTTCAAGTGCAAAAACGAGCAAAATCGATCGCGTAGTTCCGGAGAAATGGTCGAAAAGGTGTCCAGAAACATGGTTTTTCGGGGGTAGGTGAAACTTTTTCTCAGAAATCTCTAGAATTAAGGCACTTAGAAAGCTACTTTCTGGGACAAAGCTGTAGAGAACTAAATTTTAGCGAACACGTCTTTCAGGGTTTTCCCATAAACGTTGAGCCACTTCTAGAATTGGGAGGGATGAGTCATATCTCAAGAACTATGACAGTTAGAAAACTGCTTCCAATAGCAAAGTTGTAGAGAATTAAATTTTAGCGAACACGTGTCTCAGGGGTTTCCCGAAAAATGTCCCAATCGTGGGATTCAGCCACTTCAAGAATTTAGAGGGACTCACATCTCTCGAACTATGGTGTCAGAGTTTAGAAAATGTACTTCGGGAGGGCTTTCGACATTACCTTGGGTAATTTCTGAGAGTCGTTTAAATTCTGATAGTTCTAAAAGAACTTGACTATGCATTCTGATGCGCATTAAATAGATTTATTAACACCGCCAAAGACTGGCTGAATAATCAAGTACATTGAAAACAATTATTAAGTGACTTACGAACTATACGCTACAAAACATCAAACTATCACAGCCTTCCAATACCTAATTTCTCCATCATCTCGCTCTTAAACGCAGTCCTATTAGAACATCCTTCTGCAATCAACTTATGTTCGTTCAAAAGCTCAATCAACCGAACGATTGGCTGATCCTTCAAATACTCCTTTAGAAACCTAGGCTCGACTAACGATTGCAAAGTAGATGCCCGTAAGTCGTATACACTTTCTCTCCGGACAAATTTAGGTGATAACAAATCGTCCGTTACATTCCGCTTATAGATGTAGTGGCATCCGCTACCGTTTGACGCGTTTCTAAACTGTGCATTTTCAGCTGTTTGCATCGGTCCTCATATGGAGCCAACCTGTACGTCGTCGCATTACTCCGACTTTCCAACAGATAAATAATAAATTGTTTTTGTATCGATTCAATATCGTCCTTGTATACTTGTGAAGCTGGGTTCTAAATCGTCGATGCAAATTCGAGCCTTGGACGTACGTAAGCCAGATAAAGCGTTCGTTGTGTCTCTTTAGTGAAATTGCCGTTGGAAAAATGCTTTATACATCCAATTGTCTGTCGTGGCTTTCATGGTCATTTGTTCAATATGACTTCTAGGGTGAAACCATCTGTTAATTAAAACGCCCAAGTCATTTATTTCGTCAACTCGTTCAATGATGTGATCACCCATTTTATATTCAGCATCGATGAATGAGGATTCGTGTCGGTACATGCTGAATATGAAACATTTCTCATTGCTAAAATGGAGACAGTTTTCTGCATTCCAATCCATGACGTTGTTGATGTCTTGTTGCATTCTTTGTATGTCATTGTGGTCGTTAATAATGGATGCCACTTTAATATCGTCAGCAAACATCAAAGTGTGTGCAAATTTTACGGCGTTGATTACGTCATCAATATATACAGTGAACAGCACAGGTCCGAGTGAACTACCGGGCGGAACTCCAAATGGTGATTCGAAAATTCGTAACTTGTTCCTGTCAATTTGTACGTAATTTGTCCGTCCAACTAGAAATTGACACAACCACCTTGCAGTTTTCTCTCCAATTCCAAATCTTGCTATCTTGACGACAACTTTGTCGAATGCTGCCCTGTAGTCGCCATAAAATATGTCAAGTTGACAAGAATGCTCAAATGCTGTGTTCGCCAGAATTGATAGGCACAAAAGATTTGTTACGACCGATCTTTTGTTTCTGAAACCATGCTGGGCACTTGTCAATTTAGGCTGAACCATATCACTGATTTTCCATTTCACCGCAATTTCAAGAATTTTCAAGACAATAGATTGGATGGCAATGATGCGGTAATTCTTCACGTCTGCTTTGTTCCGTTTTCGCTTGTAGACAGCTACAATACGTGCCATCTTAGCTGCGGTAGGAACTTTTCCAACATCGAAAGTCTTTTGATAGAAAAGCCAGATGGGCCATGCTGATGCACATGCTTTGATCACTAACGGCTTGATTTCATCTGGTGCGGCTCCACTTTTCCAATCGATTGAATGAATTGCTGCTTCAATATCGAACAATGTCAGTCTGATATCTGTCGCACAATTCATCGGTACATAAATTTCGTGAAAGTCCCAATCTGTTTCGTCAGGCACGTAGATCGATTCGAAATAGTCGGCTCAACGATTTCTTCCGAAGATTCACCATTTCTGTCATCCAAATGCATAACATCTGGATACGTCGTTTCGATGCCTCCCTTCAATTTGGCGAACTTCCAAAATTCGGCTGGGTTCGAATTTATGTTGTCTTGTGTACGGCGGATGTACTCATCATATCGATAGACGCTTTCATCGCTGAACGCCTTTTGAGCTGCTTCATACTCTTATGTTGTTTCGATTCCAGATTTGCGCTTAAATAATTTGTCACGACGATTCTTCAAACGCTGCAATTTTGGACCCCACCATTTCGGCTTGTTCGAATATTTCCTGATAGTTTTCTTAGGTACATTCTGCTCGATCAGAGACTTCATCGTATGAACGAAAAACTCGTACGACGCGTCAACATCCCTGATGTTAAATTCGTGCTGAAAATTGATCGCATTTAATTGATACACAATTCTCTCATAATGTCCACGTGAATACTGATACACCGTAATGTCTTCCGTCTTAATCGAAGAACTAGCAGAATAGTCTGCCATTATTTCGTAAGGTACGTGGCTGGGATCTTGTTGAGTTTCTTCGATGATGGTGTAGTTGTCTTTGCTGAGTCTGAATTCATTGGAGTTACTGACAAAGACCAAATCATACATTAGGATAGGATAGGATAATGTGGGTAAGGAAAGCGAACCTTCCTAAGCACCTAAGCCTCCAATGGGCCTGTTGTGCATACCCACTGTTGTAGAGAGAATTTTCTTTTCGTTGTTGTAAGACTATTCGAATGTAGATGCCGCACTTTGTGAGTGCAATTGTTTGATTATGTCAAATGAGCATTCAAACTTCATTTAGTTTGTGCAACTGTTACAGAGTCAATAGAGCTAATTAGATGTTACTAATAGCAGAGACTAATCATCCATGATTAGGAAAAACCATATGAGCTTGTTCCTCCTGGGGATCGAACCCGGGACTCATAGGCAGTGAGTCCAACGCTCTACCATCTGAGCTACCTGGACGGTACAATACGTTAGACGACGTGTTGCGAATACTCGACAATTGCGATAATGATAGGCTCAGCATTTTGTCCAGAAATTCTATGGCTTTGGTTTAGTAACTTGAATAGTTTCCACTTGCGGTGGCATTCGTTAACAACGTATGTGGCAGGTATACATTGTCGTCATCCTCATCAGTACGCTGTCCAGACAATATCATTCAGGTTGAAGTCACCGATTACGATGACCTTGTACGTACGGTATTTTTCCATGATTAATTTAATGCGTTGATAGTGTCTGATCGCCACTTCCAGGTTAAACTTTGATAGCAAACGTACACGACCATTGACTGTGGTTCGATGAGTATTTCGATTGCCAAAAATTCGCTACTTCGGTCCATGTCATTGATGGAATTTAATGTCACTAATCTGCCACTAAACTGCCACTCCACCTGCTCACCTTAATGTCTGGTTCAAACGATCGTTCCGGTACACTTTGAACATGCTCGGAAAGTATACGCTACTGGAAATTCCAGCGTCCATCCAAGTTTCGGTAAAACAGAGAACTTTGTACGTCGACAGTTCAATTTTCATGTTAATGTTTCGTTTGTTCGTGATACTGCGGACGTTGTTGTAATATATCGGAAGCGATTGCATGCGTTTAGGTTCATTCGGATGTATTTGAGTGGTCGGATCATTGTGATTACAAGTTGAACTTCGAAAAAAACGTTGTAATGAGCGGTTGGTGTCGTGTTTTACGGTTCAAACCTATACGGTCATAATTTCTGTCTGACCACTTCCTGAGTTTTTCGGTTCCGATGTTGATTCGTCCATGTTCATATTTTCTGGCGGTCGTCGAGTTTCCTTATTTTTTGTATCACATTGCGGGGAAACTGCATCCAAGCGAACTCCTGCTGATGTCACAAGTTCCATTTCAAACTCACGAATTTGGCTGTAGGATGGCCAACACTTCGGATCAATCATCGTATTGAAGTGAGCAAGCGAACAGCTTATTCGGAATGAAACAAACGAATATGTCGATAAATCACGGTCCCTTTTTGACTAATTTGCGGACATCGAAATCAGAACTTGGTATTCCAATTTTCTCCTTGATGTATGAAGCCAGTTCATGGTCTGTAGTGTCACGATGAATGCGTGAGATCCAGATGGCTTTCTCATGTTTCGATGATACTGGACGATTTCTACGTTTCATTTCTGTCGGCGTGATCGGTTTTCCAATTGTATTTTCTGACGTGCCAGCGAGTACTGGTTTGCTTGACCGCGGAGTTCGTGACGATCGATACGAATTTGGTGTTCCGGGAGCTTTTCCAATACCTTGTTTGGCTGCTTCAGCATACGACTGCATGTGAACGATATTGCGGGACTTCGGCGTTTGACTCAACGAGCATGTAAAATTTTATGTGTAGTACCTGTCTTGGATGATTGTTTTTAGACACTTTCGCTTGTGGACCTCGCTTCGTTCGGTCTACAACTCACGAAGTTGCCTAAAATCACTCGGTGGAAAATGTTAAATTCAAAATTTTTTACAGGTCTCTTGCAGAACGCTAACAAAACCAATCAGCAACAAACGACTGAATCTGTTGGCCAAAAAATTGCCATTTTACTAAAAGACGATCACATCGCCGTTCGCGTAAAAGCTGCCACTGCTCTGGGATATATGTTTGGAAACTTACTGTAAAGAAACGCTGTCTGTTACAACCGTTACAATAGGTTTTTGTTATTTTACATAACAGCGTGAAATTGAAGATGTTAAGCATGAAAAGTGCATTTTCCTATCCTTTGGTGTGTAAAGTTTAATAATATGCAACGTGTGGAAACATTTTGTAGACCAAACGTGATTTTCACTCTCTTGTGTCAAAATGTGAATCACTTGTGGCGTTGATAATCAATTATCTCTTATGTTCAAGTGTACCAAATAATGTTATGATAAATATGTTATGTCCGAATAAAACGGTCATTTTGAAAAAAAACATACTTTTAATAAAGGGTTCAAAGAATTAGCTTATAATTAACATTCAAACAAATGGAAAGTATTGAACGACTCCACTGGACCAACCAATCGTTAATACGGAGTGAGACGAATCTTTATACGGCTCTTGGAAGCAAATATATGACGGAAAAGTGGTCCCTATACCAACGATAAAACAATCTGGCGCAATGTTTATCATATTTTTGTTGACAGATGTTAAAAAAAGAGCAATTGATGAACAATCTTTGAATGATATCGCCAAGTGTTGTCCTTTCGAATCCCATGCCAAACTTTGTGGTTGACCCCCAATATCTGATTGATTTGAGAGTTCGATTTTCGACAAATCAGCTATGGGTAACGCTTGCTTAGCGAGCGAAGCAGCTGAAAATTATGGAAATTACAGCAATGGTCACTGTGGCGATAAACGTTTGTCGGCGTCTTACTTGCAAATAGTTGCTGCTCGATGAACTGTAAACTGTACAAAATTGGCTCCTCGCTCGTAACGAACAGTAAATAACCACCACATGGTGACCAAGCGGCCGACTGTATTGTTCCATTCGGTAAGGTCCATCTTTCTGGCAACCAGTCATGCGTGTTCCACACTCTGAACACACTACCAACGGTTGACGTAAATAGGCGCTCACCGTCCGGTGAAAATTTTAAAAGCGAGGATGGAGGTCCAACACGTTTCAATGGATCGTTCCTTTGTGAATCGGGACACCAAATTAAAATATCTGAATCGCTAGTGCTCGCTGATGCAAGCATCATGCCAGCTTTGTCCCATTCTAACGATATGATTGGCGAATGATTGCGACTGAAAATCAAATCAGATTTCATGAGAATGTTCCTCGGCATTTGGAAAACGATTTTGCGTACTGCGTCAAGTTCACATATCGAGTTATTGGCTTGCCCGTCCGTACGTTTGTTATGTTCCAAATAATTATGCCATTTTCACACCCAACAGCTAGTTCGTTGTGACTAAGTGGTCGCCATTCCATGGATGTAATACATTTTTGGAGTATGTTCTATAAGAATTTGAAGAATTTTACAAGAGGAAGCTGATTATGGGTAAGTTAAACTTATGTCATTGGCATATGAGATTCACAAATCGAACGAATGAATTCGGAAGTCTCTAAATGGCAGTGGTTCTACAAATCACGATACTATGAACGCATCTTCGGTAACTCGGTTGGTGACCCTAAAAAGACTTGGAGGGAGATCAATAAAGTGTTAGGTAGAAGTGAGAAGAAATCTGAAAATATTGAGAAAATAATTTGTGAGGGTCGGGTAATGGTAACCGAACAGGACAAAGCTGAAGCGTTAAACGACTACTTTGTTAAGATTGGTCACTCGATTGCCGATAGAATTCACAACATGGGTGACCTCAACAAGCATGGGACTATACAAACTTGTGTGCACAGCATTTTCTTTCAAAGTACGAATGAATATGAAGTCCAAGATTTATTGGAAAAATTAGATGTGCAGAAAAGTTCCGGAGTGGACGGAATCTCGGCCTTATACCTGAAAAAATGCGCTGATCTTATATCTTTATGGTGCTTGCTAAGTGTATAAACCTCTCCCTGAGCACTGGTATTTATCCCGATAGCCGAAAAGTGGCCCGCGTCACCCCTGTTTTTAAGGCTGAAAGTAGAACTGACCCCTCGAATTATAAAGCTATCTCAGTGTTACCGCTGGTGAATAAAATCTTTGAGATGATGATTCTAGATAGAATGTTAAACTTCCTAAAAAAAGGGTTCCTCTATGTGCGGCAGTATGGGTTCAGGAGAAAATCTGGAAAATCACACTGCAGTATATGAGATGCTGGACAAATTAATGTCTGATTTGGATGAGAGGAAGAGAGTAATTGCCTTCTTCCTTGATCTAACTAAGGCATTTGACTGTGTCAACCATAAGAAGCTCTTATATAAGCTCGAGATGTCACCAATGTGTGCAGGTTGGGCAGGCGCAAAGTAGCCTTAAACGTATCGATATTGGAGTGCCGCAGGGTAGTGTGCTAGGTCCGCTACTATTCCTGCTGTACATAAATGAAATGCATCGACTGGCCACGAAAGGTTTAGTGAATTTATTTGCAGGGGTTTTCTGTGCAAATTTAACGTATAGGCAGAATGTGAGTGATCTTAATTCCGACCTTGCTCTAATTAATGACTTTCTGGAGATTGCCTGACCCTAAACGTAAAAAAAACCAAAATCATGCATTTTCGAACGAGGGCTCGGGAGGAGAATGACATTGGCCAGATAACCTTGAATGGGAAGTGGAGTTCTGAGCAAGATTAAGCACAGGCTGCCTAAATCCATTCTCTTGAAAATTTATTATGCGCTCGGGCACTCACATCTGAATCATGTTGTGGGAGCTTGGGGGAGTGCAAGTAAGACAGACCTGAAACAGCTGCAGATCTTGCAGAAGCGATGTCTGAAGCACGTCTGTAAGCTGAAGCAAACTCACTCTACTACCGGCCTGTTCACGACACATTGCCCTGGAGTACTAAATATTTCTAGCCTCTATCAGCAAAGTGTGAATTGCTTTGTGCATGGTGCACTGCATAAGAAAACACATAATGCTGTTACTATAAAGTGCACAACGCATCGCTACCCAACTAGGAAACGGCCGGTCGTGGTTGTGGGCACGAGGAAAACGGAGAGAGGAATCAAGGCGGTCACCATCGCTGGGGGAAAATTGTTTAATGCACTTCCGACGTGATTCGGAACGCCCCAGTCTGTCGGTTCAAAGGGTTACTTAAGGAATGTTTATCAGAGAGGCAGTATCCGGGAAGATGATCAGGCAGGATGGTGCACATTTTGACGCAAATATGGACAACTTTCTGTGAGTTTACTGAAAAAGGAAAAAAAAGGAAACTCAATAATATAAAACAAATATATCAATCTGAAAAAATCATCTAAATCTACTAATGGAGGTATTAATGGCTGAACAAAGAGAGTGGTGCCACCAGCTGCGGCTCTTCTTGGCTAATCGTTGTCTTGAGCTATCGACCATACTAATTCTTCGACTCCTTGTTAAGTCACATTCATATTTTCTTCTATTCTTTATAATTTTTACTGATCAAAATTGTCCATCTCTTTATCCACAAATCATAAATAATAAAAATTTCTAGATATTTCTTATTTTCAAATTGTTTTTAAATTCTTTCATAGTGCTAGGCATATGAGAATTTAATTACTAATTATAAAAGGCAAATCTTTGTCTGTTTGTCTGTCTGTCTGTCTGTTTGTCTGTTTGTAAATTGTCGGTCACAAATTTCCAGCGTGAACCAACATAGGTCCGACCTGCTTGAAGAGTTCCGAGGAACTAAAGCAAAAAGTCGTTTTGGATTGCCTTATATGAATCAAAAAAAGGCAATGCAAAAGAAGATTCCCATGCGAATCTATCTACGTCCGACCTGCTTGAAGAGTTCCGAGGAACTAAACCATTTTGCATTGCTTTTTTTAACCCAAAAAAGCAATGCAAACCTAACTTCGAAGGGGAAGAGAAAACCACAATGGAAACCTAGACGCAGAGAACGAGAGACGTTCCTTTTGTTAATTCTGGACCGCAATGAAGCAGTCCAACAAAAATAAAGCGCTCAGATTATGGGTACAGTCTCCCATATAAGAACAGTATCGCCATCCGCACCTAGCATCGTTTTGCAACAACGCTTAGCGCTGGACATCACCAACCGGCGATACTTTGAAGCGAATTGAAAAGTGGTATTTCTACATTTAAAACTGAGTACTTTCTGTGAAGTATAACATTTATACAACGAAAAATGATTAGTAATTTTGTATGAGAAATTTGTTCAAGTAATTTCAAGGAGAATATATTGTTATGAGTGTGTGTGTGTAAATGTAAATGTAAAAAGGAATAAACGTTAAAACTATTTTATGCACGTGGCTTCATTCAGTAATATTCTCAATGTATGTGTTTACGTTTGTTTATTAAGTGGCGTATTCAAATATTTTTTTTTATTTGTATGAAATGAAGTCATGTGGCGTATTCAAATATTTTCTTTGTAAGAAATTATTTGTATGGAACGAAATGATGCATTGATTTTCTTTATACATTTTTTTGGTTGGTTTCTTCGGCAAAGTCTTAGAGTTTTTTTAGTAAAAGTCACCAGTATTGGTGAAAATGTCGGGCAGTTGGACATTGGGTCAATTTTTATGGTTTTAAAAGTATTTAGGAAGGTATGAGAAACAGACTATAGGTTTCTTTGGCAAAGTCTCAGAATTTTGTTTGTAAAAGTCACCAGCATTGGTGGGGCAGCTCGGGGGAAGAAGCAGTACGGGGATAACCGGTTGTATGGAGAAATGGTAGTACGGGGAAAACAGTAGTGAGGAGAAAATGGTATTACGGGAGAAACGGTTGTATGCGAAACAGTAGTACGGTGCAAGCGGTTGTACGTGGAAAACAGTAGTGCGGGGAAACGGTAGTTCGGGGGAAATGGTAGAACGGTGAAATAATAGTACGGGGAAAACAGTAGTGAGGAGAAAATGGTATTACGGGAGAAACGGTTGTACGGAGAGAACAGTAGTGCGGGGAAAACGGTTGTGCGAGGGAAACGGTTGTGCGGGGGGAAATGGTTGTGTGTGTGGGGGGGGGGGGAATGGTAGAACGGTGAAATGGTAGTACGAGGAAAACAGTAGTGAGGAGGAAATTTTAGGACGGGAGAAACGGTTGTACGGAGAAGAAGTAGCACGGTGATAACGTTTGTACGGGGAAACGGTAGTACGGGGGAAACGGTAGTACGGGGGAAATGTTAGTACGGGGAAATGGTAGAACGGTGAAATGGTAGTACGGGGAAAACAGTGAGGAGGAAATTGTAGGACGGGAAAAACGGTTGTACGGGAAAAAAGTAGCCCGATGATACCGTTTGTACGAGGAAATGGTGGTACGGGGGAAATGTTGGTACGGGGAAATGGTAGAACGGTTAAATTGTAGTACGGGGAAAACAGTAGTGAGGAGAAACCGGTATTACGGGAGAAATGGTTGTACGGGGAAAACAGTAGTGCGGGGAAAACGGTTGTGCGAGGGAAACGGTTGTGCGGGGGAAACGGTTGTGCGGGGGAAATGGTAGAACGGTGAAATAGTAGTGCGGGGAAAACAGTAATGGGGAGGAAATTGTAGGACGGTAGAAACAGTTGTACGGAGAAAAAGTAGCACGGTGATAACGTTTGTACGGGGAAACGGTAGTACGGAGAAAATTGCACACCCTTGCATACATTTTAGTATTAATGTCGCAAATCTCCGACCTAGCGGACAAGAATGCTTAATGTCCGCGTAGCCCCTAGGGGCGGGGGTATTCACTAGTATATTAATAAAAAAAACCCCAAAGTTCTTCGAATGAAGAAACGTTTTGTCAATATTGCATGAATTTATGACACTTTTTAGTGAATAATGATTTTCGGAGAGACTTAGAGCTCTGTGAGGGATTAAGATCTACTGGGGAAATCCTATTACGATTCATAGAGATTAAGACATCTGAAGTAATTGCAATTCCTAAGTAAATTTATTTTGATTTCTGCTGAAAAGTGAATCTCTCGTTTCCTAGGTCGAAGAGAGAGATTAAAATTTACGATTTACGATGGAAAAGATGTTGCTACAATGAAGTGGATTCAATGACATAAACTGTACTTTACCCACTTTCCATGCATTAACCAAACCTTAAGAACAACGACGGTTGATTTCTCGTCCGTGTATACCCTGATGCTGTCATCACATGCAGCTACAGCCAATTTAAAAATATTCGGATGCCATCGCATAACACGAATGAAACTTCGTGACCAGTCTCTGGTTTGTGCGAATTTGGAAATACTGAAAATGCCGCGGTCCTTTCGATATGGATGATAATAATATTGGACTGTTTTGCAGATGTTGACGACACGTAGCACAAATCTGGCTATAGAAACTGCGACAGTGTTCGTTTCCGATTCAGGGTTAGCCGCCTTTTCCAGAGCTGCCTCGAACCCATTTTCAATAAACGTTCTCGTCAGTTGCTTGATCAACGGTTCGTAGACTTGAAAAAAAAAGCGGAAAATCTCAGAGATGTAAAAAACGACCAAATGTTGAACTCACCTTGTATCAGCACAGTTTTGTTTTCATCATGAGATGTCGTCGCATGGCTGTGTAGTTCTCTACTGATGTTTATTTCAGGATAGGCTGACAACTAAAAGTAAGCGCAAGGAATCATCAAGTTGAACATGTTTCTTCAAATATTCAGTTACGTTACATTTATTGCAGCAAAGTTGGTTAGGTCTACCTCCGCAGCTGGCAGAGAACAAAGTTGACCGTCTTTTTCATATAACGAAATTTCGCCTGGCTTTGGAAAGCTTGAAAAATCTCGAAGGGACACCATAATAGTATATTTCTACTTCACTAATTTTTAAAGGAAACTTTCCGACCGGTTGGGGTATTTTTAAAAAGTTTGAATATCTGTCAAAAGAGAATCTCGGCGCGGCGTTTCCATCACTGTTAGTAGTCAGTGTTGCAAGCGTTTCATTCAGCGAATTTCGAATTGGTATTCGGCTTTTTTCAACGATTTCAGTATACAATTGCTACTGGTAGGTTGCTAATAAAGGTGGAGCCTTTTTTTTGTCTGAAATTATTTATGATTTCTTGGTGAAGGTGAAGTTAATTTTTTTCTCAGGAAAAAGCTCGATTATTGTAATTATCTGGCATCACTAACAACACGCATTAATAATGCAAATAATAATATCAACGAAGTCCCCTTACAGATCGTTACTACTTCTTAAGGTTCCTACGCAATGAACGAATTTGTAAAGTGGGGTAAAGTGTTGTGAAGTGGTGAATTCTTTTGACAATCAATAGGATGTTGTAAACGTTTTAAACTCGAATTAGGTTCGAGATTTGTTCTGATCATTCTGATTAACACAGGCCCTTTACGGGGTCTAAAGGGCAGAGCACCATGCGCCTGCAGTGGCCCCCACACTATACAATATTTATTTATTTATTTAGCTATTGGTTACAAATAACTAACTGGCTTTTCACCAAATCCGGAAGTGATTACGTGGCCCAGTCGACCCGTCGAGGCCCAAACCACTCTTTGCTTCCAGCCGCCTATAATGTATACATGGCATGCCGTGCCGCGCCGTGTGCATTGTAATTGTGCAGTCCGGCAGATTCCGAAAACAAAAAAGAAAAGTCCGATTATAGATCACTGACAAAAATTCTAAGCAAAAATTCAAGTCAATTTGGCTGGATCCTGAAACTATCCCTAAAGATCATCCCCTTGTCCATCAACAAGCCAAGGTTCAGAGCTCTGTCTGCATATGGAATAACCACCCCATCCAGCAGCACGTACGGAAGTAATCTAGGATCCAGCAACGCATCACTGCACTCAGAAAACAGTATAGCCTGTGATTTCTTTGCATTGAGTGAAAGAAAATTCTTACGCGCCCAGCGACTAATGTCATAAAGGTCTTGGTTCATTCTAAAAACTGCCTCATTGATGCGACCTCTCTCAAACGAATGCATAAGCTGAACATCATCAGCAAACATATGGTGAAGAGCAG